>CAUYUJ010012891.1:931646-986646 GCA_963575745.1 Prorocentrum cordatum | reverse complement strand
GTCTCTTCCGCGATCTTTTCTCACGTCCTTCTCCCGACCACAGGGTGCTCACCGGCAGGCCTCACTTTCCACACGTAGGCTCCACGTCCGGGGACGTACCCAACCTTGTGAAGCATGTGGCGCGTCTACATCGGATCGCTCAATACGAAAAGAATCATTGGATGATCCGCAATGCCCTTGAACGCTTCGCCAATGAACGTCGGACCACAATCGGATGTTTCACATATAAGGCGTCGCGGCGTCACTCTTAAGAGCCATGTCGCTGGCAGGAGAGCGACCACGAGGGGGCGTGGACACGTATAGAGGATGGACGATTGGAGACATAATTCGTGGTCGTAGCAGCGCCTTGCGCTGTGTTCGCATTGCACGACAGCGCTGTCGCGCTATGACAGAACAGAGCCTTGCGCTAAACGTGGCATGTGGCCGCATGCATTACAAGCAACATGCAGTTGAAGAAGGAATGAGGCGTGGGCAACAGACACCGGCATTCGCTATTCGCTGCGCGGCGTTCGCACACGCCGCGTCACTCCGCTGACCCTCCCAGAAGCCCATCGCAGCCCCCCAAGGGACGGCGAGGTCTCGTGGTGATCCGCGCAGGACGTACCTCCGCTGGGCCTCCCAAAAGCCCACGAAAGTGGCGACAGTTTCGCAGATCGCAGCCCACCAAGGGCCACGAAGTGTCGTGGTGATTCGCGTAGGACGTCATTCCGCTGGGCCCCCGAGGAGCCCACGAAAGTTATGACACTTCCGCAGATCGCAGCCCCCCCAGGGTACGGAGAGGTCTCGTGGTGATTCGCGTAGGACGTCACTCCGCTGGCCCTCCCAGGAGCTCGCGAAGGTTTCGACAGTTTCGCAGACCGCAAGCCCCCCGGGGAACGGCGAGGTCTCGTGGTGATCCGCGCAGGACGTCACGCCGCTGGGCCTCCCAGAAGCCCACGAACGTGGCGACAGTTCCGCAGATCGCAGCCCCCTAAAGGACGGCGTGGTCTCGTGGTGATCTGCGTCTGGCGTCCCTCCAATGGCCCTCCCTACAGCCAGCGAAAGTGGGGACAGCTTCGCAGATCGTACTTCCGTTGACCGTCCCAGAAGCCCACGAACGTGGCGACAGTTTCGCAGATCGCAGCCCACCAAGGGCCACGAAGTGTCGTGGTGATCTGCGTCTGGCGTACCTCCAATGGCCATCCCTACAGCCAGCGAAAGTGGGGACAGCTTCGCAGATCGCAGGCCCCCCAGGGTGCGGCGAAGCCTCGTGGTGATCTGCGTATGACGTACCTCTGCTGGCCCTCCCAGTAGCCCACGGCAGTGGCGAGATTTTTGCATATCGCAGGCCCCCCCCTAGGGGACGGCGAGGTGTTTTGGTGATGTGCGTATGACGTACCTCCGCTGGCCCTCCCAAGAAAGAGCTCACGGTCGTGGCGAACGTTTCGACAACCGCAGGCCTCCCCAGGGGACGGCGATGCCTCGTCGTGGTCCGTTTATGACGTACCTCCGCTGGCCCCCCCTGAAGCCAACGATATTGGCGGCAGTTTCGCAGATCGCAGTCCCTCCAGGGGACGGCGACGTCTCGTGGTGATCTGCATATGACGCACCTCCGCAGGCCATCACAGAAGCCCACGAAAGTGGCGACAGCTGCGCAGATCGCAGGCCCCCCAGGGTACGGCGTGGCCTCGTGGTAATCTGAGCATGACGTACTTCCGCTGGCCCTTCCAGAAGCCCACGAAAGTGACGACAGTTTCGCAGATCGCAGCCCACCAAGGGCCACGAAGTGTCGTGGTGATCTGCGTCTGGCGTACCTCCAATGGCCATCCCTACAGCCAGCGAAAGTGGGGACAGCTTCGCAGATCGCAGGCCCCCAGGGTGCGGCGAGGTCTCGTGGTGATCTGCGTATGACGTACCTCCGCTGGCCCTCCCAAGAGCCCACGAACGTGGCGACAGTTTCGCAGATCGCAGCCCACCAAGGGCCACGAAGTGTCGTGGTGATCTGCGTCTGGCGTACCTCCAATGGCCCTCCCTACAGCCAGCGAAAGTGGGGACAGCTTCGCAGATCGCAGGCCCCCCAGGGGACGGCGAGGTCTCGTGGCGACCTGCGTATGACGTGCCTCCGTTGACCGTCCCAGAAGCCCACGAAGATTGCGACAGTTTCGCAGATCGCAGCCCCCGCCCCCAGGGACGGCGAGGTCTCGTGGCGATCTGCGCATGGCGTACCTCCACTGCCCCCCCCAAGGGCCCACGAACGTGGCGACAGTTCCGCACATCGCACCCCCCCAAAAGGGACGGCGAGGTCTCGTGGCGATCTGCGCATGACGTACCTCCGCTAACCCTCCCAGAAGCCCACGAAAGTGGCGGCAGTTTCGCAGATCGCAGGCCCCCCCCCCAGGGGACCGCGAGGTCTCGCGGTGATCTGCGTATGACGTACCTCCGATGGGCCTCCCGGAAGCCCACGAAAGTGGCGACAGTTTCGCAGATCGCAGGCTCCCTAGGGGACGGCGAGGTCTCTAGCTGGTGATCTGCGTATGACGTACTTCCGCTAACGCTCCCAGAAGCCCACGAAAGTTGCGACAGCTTCGCAGATTGCAGGCCTTCCAGGGGACGGCAAGGTCTCGTGGTGATCTGCGTACGACGTACCTCTGTTGGGCCTCCCAGAAGCCCACGAACGTGGCGACATGTTCGCAGACCGCAGGCCTCCCCAGGGGACGGCGAGGTCTCGTTGTGATCTGCGTATGACGTACCCCCGCTGGCCCCCCCCCCCCCCCCCAGGAGGCCACGAAAGTGGCGACGGTCTCGCAGATCTCAGTCCCCCATGTGACGGCGATGTCTCGTGGTGATCTGCGTATGACATACCTCCGCAGGCCCTCACAGAAGCCCACGGAAGAGGCGACAGTTCCGCTGATCGCATCCCCCCCAGCTGATAGTCGAGGTCTCGTGGTGATCTGCGTATGAAGTTCATCTGCTGGTCCCCCCAGAAGCCCACGAAAGTGGGGACAGCTTCGCAGATCTCAGCCCCCCAGGGTGCGGCGAGGTCTCGTGGTGATCTGCGTATGACGTACCTCCGCTGGCCCTCCCAAGAGCCCACGAAAGTGGCGACAGTTTGCAGATCGCAGCCCACCAGTGGACGGCGAGGTCACGAGGCAGGGAGGAGGAGGAGGAAGAAAGCGAGGAGGAGGAGGAGGATCATGGAGGAGGAGGAGGAGGAGGAGGAGGAGGAGGAGGAGGAGGTGGAGACCACAGTGCTCTATTCAAAAAATACGAGTGCCCAACACAGCAGGGTTGAGAAAACAAACACAGTGTGCCAGCCCGCCTCGGGAGGTCTGGCCGCTGGCCCGCCCCTGCTTTCGAGGGCGGCCGCAGCAGGTGGCCACCTCGTTGGTATCCCATGTTTCCTCTTCCTTCGGCGAGCCCCACGTGGAGTCGGGCGAGAAGAGAAGGGCGAGGGGGATCCCTTAGGACTGGAATCAAGCCGGATACGGTATGAGCCAAATGCAAACAGATCGAGGTAGATCCAGGTACATGCGCCTTATCCCGCTGTCCCTTTCGTCTCCCCCTGTCCATTTCAAGAGGAGGAGGAGGAGGACGAGGAGGAGGAGGAGGAGGAGGTGGAGTTGGAGGAGGCGGAGGGGAAACACTGGTAGGAAGGGGCAGGAGGGGTGGTGGGAGGACTGGGACGGAGAGAGGGGCCGTGATGGGGGGAAGGATATGAGGAAGGGGAGGACCTTCCCATCTCTACCGATTGCCTCCCCAGAGCTGGTGCAGCGTTTTCTGGCAGCATGAGCGTGTGGTCAGTATTTGCGCAAAGTTCAAGAAGGAGAATGACGAGAAGGAGCGAGCAACGAGGAGGATGTGGGAGGATAATTGGGGAGGTGGGTGGAGGAAGGGAAGGAGAGAGAGAGAGAGAGAGAAGCAAACAAATAAAGAAACATAGATTGGGAGAGGCGAGGTGGAAGCAGGATGAGAAGGGGGGATGAAGAGGAGGTGGGAGAAAACGGAGGAGGTGGACGTTATGGTGAAGTTGGAGGGAGGAGGAGGAGGAGGAGCAGCAGGAGGAGCAGCAGGAGGAGGAGGAGGAGCAGGAGGAGGAGGAGGAGGAGGAGGAGGAGGAGGAGGAGGAGGAGGAGGAGGAGGAGGAGGAGGAGGAGGAGGAGAGCGAGGAGGCGGCAGGAGCAGGAGAAGGTCGGGCGGCGGTGTGGCCCCTCCCCGGCGGCTCCGGTGCCCAGGCGAGCGGCCGGGCAGCCAGGCCTCGGCGCCTCGGGGATGCTGTCCCCGGCGGCCGCTCGGGGAGGCTGTCCCCGGGCGGCCGCTCGGGAAGGCCGGCGGCGCGCCTTCTTCGGGGGGGCCACATGCGAACCCTACCCCTACCCCCCACGAGTTCTGAGGAGGAGGAGGAGGAGGTGGTGGAGGAGGAGGAGGAGGAGGAGGTGGATGGAGGAGGAGGAGGAGGAGGAGGAGGAGGAGGAGCTCCCGAACGAAGTGAACCCCACCCTCCCCCTCAGAAATCGTGGGGGGCAGGGGTCGGGTTCGCATGTGGCCCCCTACCTTCTTCGGGGGGGATACGGGTGCACGGTCGAAGAACAGTTGCTCTAAGCGGGGATCCCCAGATGTGCATGTCGTCATCTCCTGCCCCAGTCTCGTTTCGCAGAGGAACTCTGTCTATGAGCGTCTGGGTTTGAGAGCGGGTCCGGGCAGACGACAGGCGCGGCAATGTCGACAGACGACAGCGACGTTTTCAGTGACGTCTTCTCATTCCTGTGGACATCTTTCAGGAGAGACGAGGGAAGCACAAGTGGAAGAGCGAGTGGGATGTCCTCTTGCCGCTCCCCCCGTTGCAATTCAGGCAAGCGCGCATGGCATGGTTACGCCCTCTTTCTGGCGTGCTACTCGCGGTACCTGCTGGCGCTTGGGATGCCCAAGTGCCACGTCGGCTATCTTGCGGTAGCGACTTGTGTGCGAGCCTTACTGCGAGTGAATCTAAAGGCAGGGAATATGAATGTGAGCGAATCGGAGTGTGATTGGGTCTGGGTACGACCGAGCCCGATTTTGATTGATATTGGATTTAGTCAGTGTGAGTACGAGTGGGTCTAAGCATAGGCGAGTCTGAGTGTTATCGAGTCCGAGTGCGAGCGCGAGTGGGTCTGCACGCGGGTAGGGTCGAATTTGAGTGATACGGATACAAGTCTCATTGTGGGCGAGCTAGAGTATGAGCGAGTCTGCGTATGAGTGCGTCTGGGAGCTGGTGCGTCTGAGCGCGAGTGAGTCTGAGTGTGAGTAGGTCCTGGCGCGGCTGCGTTTGAGGATGGGCGAGTTGCATAATGAACCTGTAAGCGCGTGTGAGATCCAGTATGACCGAATAGGAGCAGGAATGAGTCGGAATTTGGCGCGTGAGTGTAAGCGGGTGTTGATGAGTGAGTCCGGGTGCGACTGGGTGCGTCCGGGTGGCGAAACAAGGCGGAGGAGCTGAGTGAGTGAGTGAATGAGTGAGTGAGTGACTGGATGACTGAAGGGCACACAAGTTCAAACCACAGTTTTCCAGCGGCGGGAACAGGCACACCGCTTGAGACGACCCCCCGATTTGGGCGCGACTCTTGAAATGTCGCCACCCCTGGCGGGTCCGCTTTGGAGTGTCCAAGTGCCAGAGTTGCTGCGCTACCATTTTCCGTTAAGAAGACCCTTCCCGTCAAGCTGGATTCCGATTTTCGTGAGTGCCGATACCGAGCTTCAGGAACTTAGCATTTTTTTGTTTAAGGGTGGCGGTGATGTTGGTATTATTGTTCGTGTTGCATATGTTTCAAGTGTTCCCCAGTATGGCTCTACGTTTCTGTTTGATTGTTTGTTGGGGGTCCTGTTATGATCGTTTCTTGTGTTCCGTTCCAGGACGTTCGGGGACACGTTGCGCGCGAACTCTGAACGCCAGTCGCGTGTTCGTCCGTTTTCGCAATTGGGCCGCTGTTTTGCTGGGCGTTTTTTTTGTTACGTGGGCACGCATCGCGTGTTTGTTTCGCGTTTTGCTTTTGTGCGCGAGCAAAAGGCCCCTGTTTTGGTTTGCGCATGCTTTCGTATCGCACCTTCGTTGCAATTCGCACGGCGTCGCTCGCTTTCGTTTTCCAGAACATCTATAGCCTTGTCCAGATGCCAGATCTTCCTTCAGATCCTCTCCCACATCTCCCCCCAGCCGTTCCCAACAGAATTCGTTCAGATGTTCATGCAGATCTCTCTTCCTCGAAGTATTTCTCCATATTTCCGCCATTCCCCAGAGCGCCCTTCGGACCTTTAGATTTCCCCCGGATCAATTCTGAGATGTTCCTCCAGATCCTCTTCCAGATCGCCCCTCTCATCTCGCTCTGGATACCCCCGGAAATATTCAATAGTCCCGCAAGTATTCCCCCAGATCTTCCCTAAGATCTTGTCGGGGCTCCACCCCAAGAGTTGCCTCGAGAACTTGTTGCGGACCTCCCCACAAATGCTCGTCTAGATCTTCTTTCTGATTTGTTTCCAGATCGTCCCCCATATACTCCTCCAGAATTTCCGCCAGAGGTTCTTCCCAGATCGTCCGCCAAATCTTCCTCCCAAAGTGTTTCGCGGGTCTTCCTTTTGACCTTCCCCAGACATTAGTTTGGATTTCTTTCACGACATGTCCCCATACATGTTTCAGATCGTTGCTTAGATCTCTTCCCAGGTTTCCCTCCCGATCATTCCCCATATGTTCCTTCATCGCATCCCCCGATGTTCCCCTAGATCTTCGCCCGAAACATAATCCAGATCTCCCCCCAGAACTTCCTCAATATCTTCCTCTAAAATTGCCTTTGGATATTCCTCCAGATATTCCCCCATTTGTTGCGCCAGCCATCTTACCAGACTGTGCTGCACATCTGTCTCCCAGGTTTTCCTCCACATGTTCCTCCAGATGATTAGTATGTTTGTCTTCCAGATCTTTTCACATATATTTATGCAGATACCCGCCCTCCCATTACCTGCCAAATCTGCTTCGATATCATCTTCAGGCTTTTTCCCAGATGTTCTTCAGATGTTTAAGACTCCCCCATATATAGTGTTTCCAGATCTTCCTCCAGATTTTCTTCCAGATCTGTATCCAGATCTTTTCCCAGATCTTTCTCCAGATCTTCTCCCGGAGTTCATCCCAACGCCGCGTCCAGATCTCCCCCCAGTTCCTCCAGATCTTCCCCCAAGTACCCCCTCCCAGATTTGCCTCCTGATCTTCTTCCAGATTGTCTCCCACATTGTTCCCGAATCCCCCCCCTGGATCTTCCACCCAGTCGTCTCCCCAGATTTTCCCCCAGATGATCTTCGAAACCTGCAGCCAGATCTTCCGCCAGTTCTCCCTTTTATATCGCCCCTCTCATATTCATCCGGGTTGTTCTCCAGATCGTTTTCCAGATCTTCGGTCAGATCTGTCCGTGTATCTGGTACCAGATCTTCTTCCAGATCTTCTTCCAGATCTTCCCCAGATCTCCCCTCAAATCTCGCCCAAGGCGTTCATCCAGACCTTCCTCTAGATCTCCCTCCAAGATTCGCCCAGCTCTCTCTGCAGACATAACCCCATATCACCCCCCCAGACATAACTCCAGATCTTTTCCCAGACAGATTCCCCCCCTAGACCTCTTTCCAGGTACTCCCGTAGATTCCCCCCCCCCGACGCGCCACCACCAGCACAATCGCCACCAGCACAAAAACTGGCAGAACCACCAGCACAACCACCAGCGGAACCACCAACACGACCACGAGCAAACCCGCCAGCAAAACCACGACTGAACCACGAACCCCACCAGCACGATCGCCGTCACAAGCAGCAGCACGACCGCAGGGTGGCGAGGGCGATTAGATCCTCTGCCATCTCTGTCCAAGTCCTTTTCCCGATCTCCTTCCATATAATCATTTAGATGGTACGCCGGATCTCCCCCCATATCTTCTTCAGCATTTTCTTCCAGATGACCATTTTCCATGTCACCCCCCAGATCGGATCGTTGTCTAGATGCTCCCCAGATCTTCCCCTAATATCCTCCAGATAACCCCCAGATCTTCCCCAATATTACGTTGATGATCAACTATGTTTCCTCCAGATGATCAACTACGTTTCCTCGATATAACCCCCCCGATCTTCCCCAATATCCTCCTCCTGATATGTTTCCCAGATCGTTATCCAGATGTCCCCCCAGATCTTCCCAGATGTTCCCACAGGTCTTGCTCAAGATCCTCCAGATTTTCCTCCAGATCTTCTTCCAGATTTCCCGCTTGAAGATCCTCTGTGTCTCCGCCCAGATCTTCCTCGAGATTTCTCTCCGGATCTCCCCCGCGGATCTGCCCAATTCTTTCTCCAAGTTTTTCCGCCGGTGTTCCCCGGACCTTTTTCTCCCAGCTCATCCTCCGCATGTTATTTCAGAGTTCTTTCCTGATATTCCTGCAGACCCTCTCGCGATATTCTTGTTCATTTTACTGTCGAGATTCCGCCCGATCTTACTCCATATCCTCCAACTATCTTTCGCTGATCTCCACCCAGATATTCTTCCAGATATTCCACCAGACATTCCTCCATATTCATTTTCTGATCCTTCCAGACCTTCCATCAAAACTCACTTCAGATCTTCTTTCAGATGCCCCCAGATCTTCCCGCAGATATGCCTGCAGATGTGCCTCCAGATCTGTTGTCAGATATGTGTTCTATATTTTTTGAAGATCTCTCCCCTTCCCCGCCCCCCACCGCCCAGATGCCCACACAGATATTCCCTTGGATGTCCCTTCGCATATTCCTTCAGATCGTCTTCCATATTTCCTACAGATATTACTACAGATATTACTCCAGATATCCTATATATATAAATAAATGTATCGGAGGTGAGGGAGTGAGATCGAAGTGGAACGGAGAGCCCCCCTACCGGGAAATCGATTTCGGTTTCGTGTTCGTGCGTGCCGTGCGTGCGGGCGAGGCGAAGCTGCGTGGGCGGGCGAGAGAAAGTCTCCTGTGGCTGAGGCGCGGCAGGACCAAATGATTCCCTTCCGGGCGGCCGGGGCCCCGCGGTGTCCCGCCGGTGTCCCGCTGGTGTCCCGTGTGGCTGAGGCGCGGCCGGATCAAATGTCTCCCTTCCGGGCGGCCGGGGCCCCGCGGTGTCCCGCCGGTGTCCCGCCGGTGTCCCGTCGGTGACCCGATGATGATGATGATGATGAGGATGTTGCTGATGATGATGATGATGATGATGATGATGATGATGCTGATGATGATGATGTTGATGTTGATGTTGATGTTGTTGATGATGATGGTGATGATGATGTTGGTGTTTTATTTTGATGATCGGTAGTGAGATCGATAGTGAGGTCGAATGTGAGATCGATAGTGAGATCGATAATGATATCGATTGTGAGATCGAGCGTGAGACCGCATGTCAGATCGATTGTGAGATCGATTGTGAGATCGATAGTGGTATTGGTAGTGAGATCGATTGTGAGACCGAATGGGAGATCGATTGTGAGATCGATTGTGATATCGATAGTGAGATCGACAGTGAGACCGAATGTGAGATCGATCGATTGAGATTGATAATGAAATTGATAGTGAGTTCGATAGTGAGATCGATGGTGAGACCGAATGTGAGATCGATTGTGACATCGGTTGTGATATCGATAGTGAGATCGGTAGTGAGACCGAATGTACGATCGATAGTGAGATCCAAAGTGAGTTCGATATTTAGATCGACAGTCATATCGAATGTGAGATCGATTGTGAGATTGATTGTGAGATCGATTGTGAGATCAATAGCGAGACCGAATGTGAGATCGATTGTGAGATCGATTGTGAGATCGATAGTCAGATCGTCTGTGAGATCGACCGATTGAGATCGATTGTGAGATCGGTAGTGAGTTCGATAGTAAGATCGATCGAGTGCCTCGTTGGTCCCTTCCCCCCCCCCTCACCTCCTTATCACCCGAAGGGTGGTCGTATAGGTATATATATATATGTATATATATATATATATATATATATATATATATATCGGAGGTGAGGGGGTGAGATCGAAGTGGAACGGAGAGCCCCCCTACCGGGAAATCGATTTCGGTTTCGTGTTCGTGCGTGCCGTGCGCGCGGGCGAGGCGAAGCTGCGTGGGCGGGCGAGAGGAAAGTCTCCTGTGGCTGAGGCGCGGCCGGACCAAATGTGTCTCTTCCGGGCGGCCGGTGGCGCGCGGTGTCCCGCCGGTGTCCCGCTGGTGTCCCGTCGGTGTCCTGTGGCTGAGGCGCGGCCGGACCAAATGTGTCTTTCCGGGCGGCTGGTGGCGCGCGGTGTCCCGCCGGTGTCCCGCTGTGTCCCGTCGGTGTCCCTGTGGCTGAGGCGCGGCCGGACCAAATGTGTCTCTTCCGGGCGGCCGGTGGCGCGCGGTGTCCCGCCGGTGTCCCGCTGGTGTCCCGTCGGTGTCCCGTCGGTGTCCCGATGATGATGTGGATGATTATGATGATGATGATGGTGATGATGATGATGGTGATGATGGCGATGATGATGATGATGATGATGATGATGATGATGATGATGATGATGATGATGATGATGATGATGATGATGATGATGTTGGCGTTGTTGCTGATGATGATGACGTCGATTGTGAGATCGATTGTGACATCGATAGTGAGACCGAATGTGAGATCGATTGTGAGATCGATAGTGAGATCGATTGTGAGATCGATAGTCAGATCGATTGTGCGATGATGATGGTAATGATGATTATGATGATGATGGTGCCGAGTGAAAATTGCCGAGTGAAAATCGATAATGAGATCGATTGTGATATCGATAGTGAGACCGAATGTGAAACCGAATGTGAGATCGATTGTGAGATCGATTGTGAGATCGATAGTGAAATCGATAGTGAGACCGAATGTGAGACCGAATGTGACATCCACTGTGAGATCGACTGTGAGATCGATAGTGATATCGACAGTGAGACCGAATGTGAGACCGAATGTGAGATCGATTGTGAGATCGATTGTGAGATCGATAGTGAGATCGAAAGTGAGATCGATAGTGATATCGATAAGAAGATCGAATGTGAGATCGATTGTGAGATCGATAGCGAGATCGATTGAGTGAGACGTTGGTTCCCCCTCCCCCCTCACCTCCTTATCACCCGCAGGGTGGTCGTATAGGTATGTATATGTATGAAGAGTTATCATCAAGTCTTCCCCGGCACCTTCACATAGATCTTTCCCATGATTCCATGACAGATATGTGTTCAGCTCTTCCTCCAGATGTTCCTTCAGATCTTCCTCCGATCCCCCTCCAGATTGCTTCATAATGTTCCACCATCTGTTCTTGTTCGTGCGTATTTAGATCTTCCCATATGTATAAAGCCCAGGGGGGTCCTCTAGATATCCCCCTTGACGTTCCTCATCTATTCCTCCAGATATGAAGCCAGATCGTTTTCGATATCCTCCTTGATTTGTCCCATAGATCCAACGGACCAAATCCTCCTCTAGAACATCTTCCAGATCTAAGCCAACATTATTCCCAGATGTTCCTCCTGATCTTCCTCAAGGTTTCCCCTTGGAATTTCCCTTGGGTACCACCCAGATATTCTGCCAGATCTTCGCCCAGACCGCTTCCTAGATATGCCCCCAGATGTCGCCCCATATGATTTCTAGATTACCTTCCATATGTTATCCCAGATCTATCCCCGAATCTCTTGAGCCAGATATGTTCCAGGTGTCCCCCCAGATTTCCCACCTAATTTGCTTCCAGGTGTCCCCACGCCATTCTCCTGAATCTTCCGCAAGATGTTCGCCCTGATCGTCCGCCAAATCTTCCTCCGTATATTCCTACACATATTCCTTGTTTTTCTCTCCCCAGATCTTCCCTCGTGCTTTTTCTCCGAATTATCCTCCGGATACGTCTCCAGAGGTGTTCACAAAGTTTGTTCCAGATCTTCCTTTGTATTGTCTTCCAGATCTCACTCCAGATCTTGCTTCGGACTCGTTTAGGTATCGTTTGTTTCACATATCCCTCCAGATCTTCCTCCATACCTTCCCCTGGATCCTCATCCAGATCTTCCTCCGGATCTTCCACCAGATCTCCCCCAGATGTTGTTTCAGTTTTTGTTTCAGACTTTCCTCGGGATCATGCCCAAGATCTTCCTCCAGATCTTCCTTCATATCTTCCTCCAGATATCCCTCCAGATTGTCCTCCTGATCGTCCTCCAGACTCCCAAAATTGTCGCTTCCCAGATGTTCGCCAGGGTCCTCGTCCAAATCCTCTTCCAGGTTTTCCTCTGGATCTGCCTCCCAGATGTCTTTCCATAGCTTGATCCAGATATTTCTTCTGATCTCGCTCCCGACGTTCGCCCATATGTTCTTAGAATTCACTTGTCAACAACACCCTCAGTTATTCCTCCAGGTATTTGTTCAAGATCTTCCGCCAGATGTTCCTCCAGCTCTACTCCCAGATCTTACTCGAGATCCCCCCATGACCTTCCTCCAAATATCATTGTGCATTGTCTCCGAGATCTTCCTCCAGAGATTCCTCCAGACTTTCCTCTGGTTGTTCCCGCGGGTTTTCCTTCAGGTGCTCCCCCGACTATTCTACCAGATCATCATCTGGATTATCCTGCATATCTTTGCCCAAAGTTTAGCCAAGATTGTCTTCCAGACGTGTTTCAAGATCTTCCCTCCGATCTCTCCCCAGATCTTCCGCCAGATCTTCTTCCAGATCTTCATGTAGATCGTTTCCCAGATGGTCCTCCAAATCTCCCTATATCTTCGCCGAGAGCCGCACCCAGATCTCCCCCTAGATGATCCTCCAGACTCTCCTCCGGATATTCCCCTCGTGTCTTCCAACGTAGATTCCCCTCGTGTCTTCCAGCGTAGATCCCTGCAGATGCTCCCCTGGAGGTTCCACCAGCCAATCGACTGCACACGACGCCTTGCTTGAGCTTGGCTCTCCACGGGCGCAGGCCAGGAAGACGAACTCCGAACCCTGGGCGGTGGCACGCCTGATCGTCGTTTTGTTCCGGGGTGTTGCTCGGGCTTGCCATCGCCCAGGAGCCGGCCCTCCTGCCGATGGATCCTCGGTGGGGGAGGTCTTCCCCCTCCTCCTCCCTCTCTTCCTCCTCCTCCTCCTCCTCCTCCTCCTCCTCCTCCTCCTCTTCCTCCTCCTCCTCCTCATCCTTCCTCCGCCTCCTCCTTCTCCTCCCCCTCCTCAGGGCCCCGTCATCCTAGGAAAGGTGGTCTGTCTCCTCGTCAACTCCCACATGCCTCTCTGGAGCCTGCTCCCCTTGTGGGCACGCTGCCGCGAAGGGGCAGCCCGACGTCGCCTGGCCGCTCGGCGGCACCGTCACCGGGCCCCCCCGCCAATGGATTCTCGGTGGTGGTGGTCCTTGTTTTTTCTCCAGGAAAGGTGGTCTGTCTTCTCGTCGACTCCCACATGCCCCTCGCGAGCCTGCTTCCCTTTTGGGTACGCTGCCGCGAAGGGGCAGCCCGACGTCGCCTGGCCGCTCGGCGGCACCGTCACCGGGCCCCCCCGCCAATGGATTCTCGGTGGTGGTGGTCCTTGTTTTTTCTCCAGGAAAGGTGGTCTGTCTTCTCGTCGACTCCCACATTCTAGGCCTCCTAGATGGGGTCGGGGGTTGTCCTTGTTTTCCCTCGAGGAAGGGTGGTCTTCGGGGGTGGACAGACCTCCTACCCTGGCACGTCGATTAGTGAATTGGCCGTTTTCGGTTCGTGAGAAGGCGTCGCGGCCGTCATTTTTGCGGGTCCAGGTCCTTCGGTTTCGGCCCCAGGCCGTCTTCACTAAAGGGAGGTTTACTAAAGGGAGGTTTGTCCACCGCCGAGGTCTGTCTTCTCGTCAACTCCCACATTCTAGGCCTCCTAGATGGGGTCGGAGTAGATGGGGTCGGAGGATCGCGCCGCGTCGCCGATGCATCGCCGATGCGGCTCGATGTGCAGCACGATTTGCGTCACGTCGACGTCGCCGATGCATCGCCAACGTCGACGATGCATCGCCGGTGCATCGCCGATGCATCGCCGATGTATTGACGTGTATCGCCGACGTATCGGCGATGCGGCGCGATCCTCCGACCCCATCTACTCTCGGGCCGGACGAAAGGGGGGATTGGGAAAGTGAGGGGTACGAAATCTGCTGCATGCAGCTGGTTTCGGCCCCACCGAGGGGCCCATTCCTCGATACATAGCCGCCTCCGGCGCCGTGAGGCGCCGGGAAAATCAGCCACGTGAGCTGATTCTGCCCCCCCCCTTTGCTATCCCCCCCTTTCGCCCGGCCCGATAGTCCGACCCCATCTAGGAGGCCTCTACGCATGCCCCCCGTAGCCTGCTCCCCTTGGGGGCGCGCTGCCGCGAAGGGGCAGCCCGACGTCGCCCGGCCGCTCGGCGGCGCCGTCTCCGGGGCCGTCGCCCTCGTCGAGGCACGCCCACCCTGCGCGCGACGGAGGGGAGAGGCAAGCCGTGTCAGACGAGGGGAGGGGGGAGGACGAGGGGGATGATCAGAGGAGGGGGGGAGGACGAGGAGGATGATCAGAGACGAGGAGGAGGAGGAGGAGGAGGAGGAGGAGGAGGAGGGGCATGAGCTGAGCATGGCGAGCTAAGACACCGGTAGTCTGCCGTCGGGGGGGGGGGGGGGGGGGGGGGGGCGGCATTCTTTGCCACGGTTGGGCGCAGCTCGGACATTTGGTAAAGCAGTTCAGACAACTGGTCCTTTTGAACTTCGGGATGGGTCCAGGGACCGAGTTTGAGCTGCCGTTGTCTCAGCTCGCCCTGCTCCAGGATCTGGTCGGACATAGGGGGGGGGGGCGGGGGGAGGGAAGGGGGGTGAGGTTCCGGATGTTTTTCGTTTCCGTTTTCTTATTATTATTATTCGTCTTCTTCTTCTTCGTCTTATTATTCTTCGTCTTTTTCTTCTTGTTCTTCGTCTTCTTCTTATTCTTCGTCTTCGTCGTCTTCGTCTTCTTCTTCTTCGTCTTCTTCTGAGTTCCAGGTTTTCGAGCGGCTCCGTCGGCTCTCGGCGTTCTCCAAGCATCGAGACGTCTTGCCCAACAGCCGCGCCTCGCCGGGGAGCGCCTCGGGGGTGCCCGCCGAAGCGCCCCGCACGGCTGCGGGAGGCCCGGGCTACGACGCCGTGCTCGGGGGCGGCCAAGAGGGGGGTGACGACCAGGGGGGTGACGACCAGGGGGGGGGACGACCAGGGGGTGACGACCAGGGGGTGACGACCAAGGGGTGACGACCAGGGGGTGACGACCAGGGGGTGACGACCAGGGGGGTGACGACCAGAGGGGCCAAGAGGGGGGTGACGACCAGGGGGGGGATATCACGCCGTGGGCCATGTGCCCATACGACCGCCCTGCGGGCGATAAGGATGTCGGCGGGGGATAAGGATGTTGGGGGGGGGGTATCACGGCGTGGGCCATGCTATCTCCAAAGATCTCATGGCGCCGCTTCCTATTTCATGGCGTCCCCAGCCCCCCCCCCCGCCCCTGGGCCGCGCACGTGCCCCCGGGCATGATCTGCGCCCCCCCCTCTTGGACGCCCCCCTCTTGGCCGCCCCCAACGTTCCGAGTCTGACGCGAAGCTTCCAGGCTGCGGCCTCCACGCCATGCCCTGAGGGGCACGGCCGGGCTCCCCAGCGGAGCGCGCTTGACGAGCGGACAGCAGGCGCCCCGCGCATCCGCGGGCGCCCGGGAAGGCGCCGATCAGTCCGGCGCCTTGGGGAGCTGCGCGCGCCGCTGCGCAGCGAGGCAAGCAAAGTCCGCCGCGCTGCCCCCGGCGAAACGCAGTTCACCGAGAAGGAGTAGCGCCTGCCCGCGCGCCGGCAGCCGCCCCTTCCACCCCGGGCATGCACAGCCCAACACTTCCGCAGGCGCCGCGGCACTGGCGCCACACCGGAGGCAGACGACATGGCCAGGTCCCTGCGCGAGGGCGTGCGGCCACCACGACCGCCCCGCGAAGAAGGCATCCAGCATGGCGCCTGGGCGGACGGGGTCGTCGGCGCCGCTGCGCCGCGGCGGCGGCGCTGGCGGAAGCGCGCGTCCGGCGGGCGCGGCGTCCGGCGGCGCGGAGGCCGGGCGGGCCCGGGCCCCGCGGCGCACCCAGCGCCAATCTCGCCGGCGGCGGCGCGCTGCCGGCGGCGCCGCCGCTCGGGCGGCCTGCTGCGCGGCAGCCATCACGCGCTGCGCGGCCCCCGACAGCTTCAGCTCCCGGCGGCGGGTGCGCACCACGCCTACCTGGCGGCGGCGCTCTGCTCGCCGCGGCGGCGCCAGCGTTGCCGTCGGCCGCCGCGTTGCCGAGGCGGTCCCTCTCGCTCAGTCCCAGGCGGCGCGCCTCCGCAGGCGTCTTGTGGGCGGGTACCCAGCGGGCCCGGAGCCGGCCGCTGCGCACGGCGTTCACCAGCAGGTGCCACAGGTCGGCGTGCTCCCAGTCCCGCATGTCGGCGCCGGCCTCGATCTGGGCGCACGCCCGCACCCATGGCTGTCCGAGGCGAGGTCGATGGGGCCACCGACTACGCGAGCCGCCGCCACCGCGGCCGTCACCTCGGCCCTCTGCGCCGACTGGAGCCCGTCGACCGGGCCAGCGAGGTTGGGCTCTGCGAGGCCCTCGACCCGGCCGGAGACCCCAGGCCGCTCGCGCCAGCAGCGGGTCGGCGGGGTGGAGGCATGCCCCGTCGCTCCTCACCGTGCGGCGGGGCGCTGCCGGGAGCAGCGCCCCTTTGGGCGGTAGCTGCGGGTCTTCGCCCCCGGCGGCCTCCGCGAGGGCAGCGAGGAGCGGCGGCAGCGCCAAGACCCCGGTCTGCGCAACCCCCGCCGCCAGCAGCTGCTTCAGGGCTCTGGCGTCACTCGGCAGGGTCTCTGATCGTGGCGCCGCAGCAAGCGCGGCGCGCCGCGCGCCCTCCCACGCCGGGCATTGCCAGAGACGATGCTCGCGGTCTTCGGGGGCAAGCCCGCATGTGCGGGCACGTGCCGGCGTCGCCCTTCCATCTCGCCGCAACGGCCTCGGTCACGATGCTGCCGCACATGACGCTGCGCAGCGCCGAAGCAGCCTCGGGCGCCAGCGCCGGGGCTGCTGGGGGCGCCGCCGGGGCCGCCAGCAGCTGGCGCGGGGCGCTCCCGCCCGAGCGCGGGTTGGCCGAGTTCGGGTGGGAATCGGCCAATTCCTGCGCGGGCGGGCGCGCCTCTTCTCGGCGCGGCCGAAGCCGAGCGGGGGGCCGCAGGCGCGGCGGCCGCCGGGGCTGCTGGGGCGCCGCCAGGGGGGCCCACCACGGGGCGCAACGGCAGCAAGCAGGCGGCGGGTGGCCCACATGTCCACCCCGTTAGCCAAGTGGGCGAAGCACGGCCGACGCGCCACCAACCTCCGACACTCGGCCCTGCGCCACGCCGCCAGGACGACACGCTCGGTAGCCCGCCGCGACTGCTCCGCCGGAAGCCACCCGTGCGGCATCGCTGGCACGCCAAGCCAGCGCTCCATGTCGCGTCCCAGGCCCAGCTCGCGAAGGCTGCGCAAGGCCGCGGCGACCGGCCCAACGGCGCGCGCAGCGCCGGCGTGGACTGTGGCAATTGTGTTGCGCCACATGGCGAGGTCGAGCAGGCCGGCCTGGAGCGCCCGCGCAGCCTGCAGCACGGGGGCGACGCTCACCGCCGCCTTGGGGTCCAAGCGCCACGTGGGGCTGAGCACGCCGAACACGACTTCGGCGGCCGCCCTGGGCCCATGGCCGGTGGCAGCCTTGGCAGCGCGCCTCAGCCGCTCGAGCTCGCACACGGCCGGGCGACCGCACGAGGAACCATAGGTCCCCGCGGCCGTGCCGGCGGCTGCCCCCATCAGACACCGCTAGCGGAAGGGCACGGGCAGGCGGCGGATGCGCGCAACACGGCCGCAGGCCAGCCGCACCCGCGCCGCGGCCACAGGGTGCTTGCTCCGCTTGCCGGCGACCGCGACGACTTCGAGGTCGCGGGTTTCAGTCCCAGTGGCGATCGAGGGCGTCTCGTGCTGGAGCCAGCGCCGCACCGAGGCCAGGAAAGCAAATCGTTTGCTCTTGACCTCGTGCAGCCGCCAATCCATGTCTGCCTCGTACGCCCGGGTGATCCGAAGGGCCTCGGCGACCGCCTCGGCGGTGTCATCTGGGTCCCCGCGCGCCCACAGCGTGAGGTCGTCGACATACACTCGGTGCTTCAGACCGTCGCGCACGGACCAGGACGCTCAGCACGAAAACTGCCAGGGCGCAGCCTGGGAGGATCCCGCTGGTTGGCTCCCACGGGCCGCCGAGAGCACCGTCGACGCGCAGCCGGCGAGGAGCCGCGTAGGTGGCGATGAGCGGGCCGCGCAACCACTCAGGCACGCCAGCTCACGTCAGCACCCGCTCCAGGAGCTGCAGACTCCACGTGGTCGAAATCCTTGCGCCAATCCAGGGCGCCGCCGCAAATGGCCTCCCCGGCGGCCTCCGCAGCCTCGAGCTCGAGGGCGAGGTCCCACGCGAGCTGTTCGGACCCGATGCTGCAGTCAGCGTCGCCCCACGCCGCGCGCCATCGCGCGAATTGCTGCGTCCTGCCTGCGGCCCAGACGCGGTACAGCATGGGGCCGCCTCGACCCTTCCCCCATACCCCTCGTGGTCTGCCCGACTCCTGCTCGGACTCCTCCATCCTCCTGGTCTCCCCCCCCCTCCCCCTCCTCTTATGGCGGCGCGCCCAGACGCCCAGGAAGGACCAACACACAGTCTTCCCTGCTCCCGATCCGAGGAAGGAGTGTCTCCGGACTCTCGCTGCCGGTCTGCCCTCCCGTCCCCTCCTCCCCGGCGGGCAGACCATCGATCTGGAACTTTGTAAGGAGGTCGAAGACACCATGGCGAGGAGGGGGGCCACTGCGCCGGGCAGCACGCCTCAGGCGAAGCGTCGGGAGGTTGAGAGCGTTACCTCCGCGCGCCTGCCATGGTGCCGGAGCCTCGCCGCCTCCGCCCTCCCTCCCTCGCCCCCGCTGGCCCTGCCCCGCCTTGGCGCCATTCTCTCCGTCCGTCCTCCCTCCGTTCTCCCTCGTTTCCTCCTCCGTCCTCATCCGTCCGTCCGTCCGTCCTCCCTCCGTCCTCCCTCCGTCTTCAGCCCCGTTCCTCCATCTCCTCCTCGCCCCTCCCTCGCAAGGGGGGGGGGGGTCCCGAGGGAAACGGGTCCTATGCCCCAGGGTCTTCTCAGGACGAGCTGTCCCCCCTGAGCCTCGTGTTGACGGTCACGTGACCCGTGGAGTGCCCCAGGGGCCACCAATGACTGAATCCAAGATTTTGTCCTCCAGAGCACCGTTTGTCCATGCTAACGTCACCCTCCTCTTCCTTCTCATTCTCCATCCTCCATCCTCCGCCCGATGTTTCCCGTTTTTTCAGTTCGCCCCCCCCCGGACTTCTGGCCAGTTTCCCAGGAACTCGTCCTGGACAATTCTTTGCCGATCGCCAGAGCCTGAAAGTGGCCCTTAGACACCGAGAACGAGTTTAAGCAAATCCGTCGTGATTATTTCTACGTTGGAGGTCTAGCTCCCTCTCCTCCTGTCCTCCAGGCTTCCCGATGGGGGCCCGAGTACACGGTGTCGGAGGATCGCCCCGCATCGCCGATGCAATGCTGCTCAACGTGGAGCCCGATCTATTCCA
The DNA here is from genome assembly GCA_963575745.1 of Prorocentrum cordatum. NCBI lineage: Eukaryota > Dinophyceae > Prorocentrales > Prorocentraceae > Prorocentrum > Prorocentrum cordatum. The sequence goes on along the minus strand of CAUYUJ010012891.1, from coordinate 967,036 downwards.
CGCTGACGTCGCCGTTGGATCCGCAGTGCCTCGGTGACGCGGCGCGATCCTCCGACCCCGTGTGCTCGGACCCCATTCGGGAACCCTCAATTTGATTATCTTGAATGGTAATTGGGGCGTTGGTGATTGAGTGGTTGTGCAAAAACCGTTTGGCACATGACCTAAGTATGATGCGGAAATTACTAGCCACCCATTCGTAATCCTCAATGGTGGTTTGTGGGGCGAGGCTTTGGGGTTGGTCGTCTGCAGAACTGGCCAACCGCCATGCAGACCACGAAATGGTGGTGAGGCCTGCTAGGATAGCTTACAACTGCCGTGCAGACAGCAGTAACCACCGTTGCAATGACCACCAAGCTGTTCATTCAAATTCTCCCTCCTCCGACGTAGAATTTGTTTTTGACGTCGGCAACCCTTTTTGGGGACACCTTCCCCAGGGCAAGATTATCTTCCCGAGTCGAGAGGGAGAGAGAGGGACGCATGGTCTCTTGGAATGCCCCTTAGTCAAAGGAGGAGCAACCACCAGGACCCGACAATTGGCGTCTATGAAACGGCCCTGGGCGTTTACTAAACAGCTCTGCCCTGATAGATTCCTTGTTTGGGTGCGTTTACTAAACGGCTTCGCGTATCGGGGTGGTTATCATGGGGGCGGATTTTCTGCCCTCTACCCAGGGGCCTCTTGGAAAGCTCTTGGAGGCATCAGGGGGGCTTCGGGGGGCCTCGCGGGGTATTCTTCGGGGCCCCTTGAAGGGTTCTTGGGGCCTCTTGGTTGGCTTGTTGCGGACCTCTTGGTGGCCTCTTGTGGCCGCTTGGGAACGCCTCGGGAGCCCCTGGAGCCATCTTGGTGCGACAGGCTCGACATGTCATTCCGCATTCCCCTTGTCGGGGGCCTCTTGGGTCTCTCTGGGGCCGTCTGCGGGGCTCCTGAGCCTCTGGGACCGTCTTGGGACGATCTCGGGGGCCCCGTGGGTGTTCCTGGACGCTGTCCAGACGAACAAGGCTCAAAATATACGTTTCTCTTGGGCCGTCTTGGGGCCTCGTGGGCGGTCTCGAAGCCAGCTTGGATTGTCGTGGGGCTACCTTGGGCCGTCTCGACGCTCTTTTGGAGTACCTTGGCGCTCTGTTTGGGCCCTCTTGGGCCGTCATGGGGCTCTTTGGAGGCTCTGGAGGCTCCAGGGCTGCGTTGGCGAGCTCGTACCCCCCTCTCCCGAGGCCCTCGCCCCCCCCCGGCCCCTCCCTTCGAGTCGGATTTCAGACCCCTGGGGGAGGGGGGAGGGCACAGCTTCATCTGTGGGGTCCCTGAGATCCGACGTAGCAGTGGAAGTTGTGAGCTTCTTAAGCATATTCCACTGGAGCCCTAGACCCCATCTTTCTGCGCCATCTTTCGAACCCGATCGTGATGTAAGGGTCCCAGGGCCCGAAACTGGGCAAACACGCCTGGGGAACAATCATGTCGTCGGTGATTTGGTTCTGCCTCCCCCCTCCCTCCGAGCCGTCTGCAGATGAACACAAGCAGGAGATCGTCGTAACGCTAGCCCCCGCCGTTACGACGGGGGGAGCCAGCTCTGTTGCGGCAGGGGTATGGAAGAGGGGTTGTCTGGTAGGGTTTTCCAGATCCCCGCTGGGTTGTCCAAGGGGTTGTCTGGGGTAGGTCGTCTTGCCGTCATTAGTCAGCATGACTTGTCCGGGTTGTCCAGGGATTTTTGTGATTGGAATATTTGTCCATTGAACATCGTATCCTCTGTTGTCTCAGCCACGCGCAGAGGGGGTAGGAGGAGGGGGGAAGGCTTCTTAGAAGCACCCATGCTTCTTACAAGACGCTGGCCTTATCTATAGATGTTAGGCCGCCGCCTTCTAAGACGCAGCCCCCTTCTAAGAAGCCCTACCCCATGGTACGCGCCGCCACGGACGTCCCTGGGTGTCTCCAGATGGCTCTGGAGGGCTCCGGAGGGGTGGGGTGGGCTGAGGGTGGCGATTACCAGGGCGGGGGGGAGGAGGGGCGGGCGGTGAGGGCGCGGGGGCAGGCGGATCGGGGGAGACGGGGTCCTCTGCGCGCCGCCACTTCTCGCTGCCATCGCTGTCCCTCCGAGCCGCCGCGCGCGCCCGCAGCGAGCGCCGGCGCGAGCGCGCGCGCTCGCGGCGCCATGGGCGCGCCGGGGCGCGCGCGGCGGGGCGGCGCCGTGGGCCGGCTCCGGGCCTAGGACGGCTTCCAGGGGCCGCGTCCCCGATCGAGGAGGGGGATGAGAGCCCCAGAGCCCCGAGTCATCCGTGGCAACGGAGCCCCAGAGCTCCCGAGTCATCGGGGGCAAGGGTAGGGGGGAGCACAGTCGGACCGAGGTATGAGAGCGAGGGCTCGGGGAGCGTACCCTAGTGATCTTTGTTTTTGTTGGATGCTCTTGCGCATCCCGGGGAGGGTGCCTTCGAAAGTTCTTCAGTTTGGGCCGGCGGAGCCCCAGAGATGGCCGAACAGGGGCCCGTGCAACTCGTGAGTCTGAGCGAGCAGGCGCCTCTCTGACAGGTCATGCCGAGCCGTCGTGGCCACAGGTGGCACCTTCGCACAAGCATTTGTGTCGCCCAATCGTGGTGGCTGACTTTTCCTTAATGCACCTCTGGCTCCAGGCACTCCCCTCAAGCAGTGCAAACGAGACGAAACCCAGAACCCCAAATCATCCGGGGCAACGGAGCCCCAGAGCCCCGAGTCATCGGGGGCAACGGTAGGGGGGGACACAGTCGGACCGAAGTATATCGAAGAAGAAGAAATCACGTAAACAAAAGCTTTTGGCGCTCCGCGCGGATTTCTTGGATCCGCGCTGGGGCCCCTCGGCGGCGCCTCCGGCGCCGCCCCTAGCGCGCTCCGCCAGGGAGGGGGGTCCGACGCAGATCCAAGAAATCCGCGCGGAGCGCCAAAAGTTTCTGCTCATGTGTTTTTCTTCTTCTAGTATAAGAGCGAGGTCGGCTCGGGGAGGGTACCCTAGAAATCTTCGTGTTTGTTGCATGCTCGTGTAAATCCTGGGGAGGGTGTCTTCGAAAGTTCTTCAGTGTGGGCCGGCGGAGGGTCTCATGTTCTTGAGGGAGGTTCTTCTGGCCTCGGTCTGACTGTAGGCATGTGGCGGGATGCCTCGATCCCCAATCGCCCATGGATCGCCGGTCGGGGCCCGACAGCCCCAGCCTGCCCAACACGTGCGGGAGCCTGGGCACAGCAACGAATGACAGCAACCACAACGAAGCGGATTTTTCGGCATTGGCCCTCGGTGGAGAGCCCACCTGCCTCGGCATGATCACTTCGGTTGTAGTTGTGGTCGTTTTGGCCGTTCTGGGATCAGAGCCCTGAGTCATCGAGTCTGGGGGTGGTCAGTCGGACATGGTTAGGACGAGGGTAAATCCGTTCCAGAGACTTCCGGAGCGCTTTCAGAGCGTTCCGGAACGCTCTGAGAAGACAGCGGCGCTCGATACATTCTCTGGAGCCGCCGGATCTCAGAGATTCCCGATTTATCGCCGCCCGAGTCTATCTTCGTCTTGGCGTCGTCATACAACAAGGCTGGGGCTGGTCAGGAGAACTCCTGATTCGTGCCTCGGGGGCCCAAGCCGGAGTTTGGTGCATGTGTCGGGGGCACAATCCAGAGTTACCCCGGACTGGAGAATTCCCGATAATGGCGGTGGCCAAGAGGTTGAAGAGGAGACAGTGGCGAAGCGCCTCAACTCGCAGATAGACTCACCAACAACACGTTCCAAGAGCAGATTGTGTGATTTGTACGTAATGTATGTATCGAGCATTTCTTGCTGATGCGGACTTTTTTGAATCAATCGGCATTATGTTCGAATAACATGGTTTCTGTTGTCAGAACAGTCCTGTGTTCTGAGGTCATGTCGTGGTAGGCCTATAGGAATGCTGGGACGGTCGGCCCCTGCGCAAAGGAGGGCGCGGAGGGTTAGGCAGAGAAAGAGGGGGGGGCCTCAGATCTGGGCGTTGCATTTTTCCCACACCGGCCCTTTTCGCCTGGATTCGGGCTTCGGGACCATGACATGTCGATCCGGCTTGAAACATGGCGCAGGAAGATGAGGTTTGGGGCTTTGGTGAGGAGGAGGGTGAGGATCATGCAGAGGAGGAACAAGTACTGCTACTGTTACCGTTGCCTCGTTTTTGCCCTTTGGAGGCCCTCGTCGCCACCGTTGGATTCGCTTCGCAAGTCTGGTCAGAACGCCCCCGGGGAGAGGTCCAGGGTACATGTGGGCTTCCCCAGAGGAGGGTGAGAAAGAGAAGGAGGGGGGCATATGCAAAAGGAGGAGGAGGAGGAGGGTGAGGAGGGTGAGGAGGAGAAGGAGGCGGGTGACAAGGAGGAGGAGGAGGAGGAGGAACAGGGTGGGGAGGAGGAGGAGGAGGACACGAAGGAGGAGGAGGGTGACAGTCGACTGAGTTGTTCATGGTCCTCACCGCACGCCCCCTCTCGCCTGAGCCATGTGTTTCTCGTGCACATCTCGAGGTCGTACCCAAGCTGGGACAGCAACTCACAACGGCTGGGGCGTGGAGGAGGAGGGCGGAGGGAACCGGAGAGTCGGGATCATAGCGGAGGAGTAGTGTTGCGTTTTGGTTTCTGGCAGACTCGTTTCGGGACCGGCTTTGGGCGGAGTTGACATCGGGGAAAAGAGGATGAGGAGGGAGATGATGAGGAGGACCAGAGTATATCCATGATGCGTAAGTGATGTTGCACCACACCGTTCTGTGCCTCTATCTCTCTCGAACTCCGTAGCCATTTCAGCTCAAGAGGAGCTCAACTCTCTCGTCAGCTGTCTTTAACGCAGGGCAGCATGATCGTCCTGGTCTCGGCAGCCTATTCCGTAATGCTTATGGGGCTTGTCTCGTCGCATGACGGCGCGTCGCTGGCAAAGCATGCCGCCGGTCATGCCGCTCATTCTGCCGCGTCTGGAGCTAAGGATACGGTGACAGTGGCTGATACGACAAGCCATCAAGCTGTCACTTGCATTTCGCAAAGCGGATCTTTAGTGGACACTGCTGGGTGTGCCGGGAAGGAGGCTGCCAAGGACGGAGCTTCTGCCGCGGACAGCGAGGTGCACCATACTGTGAAGAAGGACACGCACAGGGCGTCAGTTGTAGGACACATGTCGATGGATGTGGTCAAGCAACCACGGAAACTGCAATCTTCCTCTTTCTCGAACGTGCCCAGTTTGTTTCAGGATGCTGGGGCGCTTTCCCGCAGGACGCCTGGGCGCTTTCTTTGGAGATCTGTACGGGAAGCACTTTCTCGCATGACCAACATCACTGAGCACAGATTCGATATTTCCAATTGGGCGCAACACTTTCCCGTTTTCTTTGAACGTACGGGTCCGCACTCAAGCGCAGCAAGGGCCTCGGACCGCTTGTTGCTCGAGGCTGCCGGCACGATCGATTTAGATTATGTCGTCACGAGGTTGGACGGCACAGATGCAGAGAAGGTGCGCAATTCCCTACAGCAATGTGAGCTCAAAGATTTGACGGCGGAAATCGTAGAGAGCTTCCAGGGATACGGTGAATCAGAGTACGCCGTGGTCGTAAACAACCACACCGCCTATGTTGTCCACCAGCAAGCATTGGAAGTAGAAGGCGCGATTGCCTATCTGCCATTCTTTTCTGTCGCCGTCCCTGCAGCTGCTTGTGTGTGTGTCTGTTGTTTGCTTTATGTTGTCTCAGTCCGGGCAGCCTGGCAGCAGGAACTACGACAGGTGTCAAAGTTGCACGCGTAAAGCAAGGATCGGGCGGGTGGTAGTGGGAGGTGACCTACATGGGGGGTGAAGAAGAAAAGAGCCCTGAGGGGCCCTTCAGGGCCCCTTTTGGGCCCCTTCTGGTTCCAACAGGGGCCCTGAAGGGCCTCTTTAGGTCCCTTGTCTTTTTCACCCTCCATTTACGTCAGCCCCCCTTACCACACGCCCGAAAGGGTTTGCCGACGACAGGGAAGACGAGAAGCCTCGAGACGGCAGAAGAGCTGGCCTTCGCCCCTCGCAGCCTATGCAGGCCGCGCCATCTCGGCAGGTGGCGCTGCCTGCGCGGACTGTGCAGCCTACTCTATGGAGCACGCGTTTTCAGTATGCACCTATGGCTCCAATCATTCTGCTTAAGTGGGTCTTCTTGGAATCTCATTTTGATATACGTAACGCGCTTCGTTGCGCTTTAGTAGAGGCCACCACGGGTCGCTGAAGGCCACGAAAGGCTGCGAAAAGTTGCAAAGGCACCTGAAGGCCGCTAAAGGTCTCTAAACGGCGACTACGGGTCGCTTCCAACACGCTAAAAGCCACTAAAGGCTACTAAAACAAGGCGGTAAATGTTGGAATGAGCTTCTAAAAAGACTCACTTAGTTCTGCAGCCCCCACAGCTCCAGCACGTATCCACGAGGTTGCCGACCCATTCCGCAGTTTATTCAGTGGCGTATTCTCCGCTTCCGCAAGCGCCTGCACCAGCAGCTTGAGAGAATCCCCCTCTGACAACGGCTGCTTCTTCATCTCGCTCGGAGCTCCCATACCAAACGCATGCAAGGATTCCTGCCCACGGTGAACCTCGGCAGGAGGCGGAGGAAGAGCTGGAGGAGGAGCTCACCGTATCGAGGATACAACTGTGTATGTGCTTTTCCCCTCAGAGGGCCTGCGGAGGCCTCCAGGGGCATTGGGGACCTCCAGGGGCGTGCGCAGCGTGTTGCTGAGACCTCCAGGGACGGAAGAGATCAGAGGCCCGCCTCGATTTGCTAAGCCTCGCTTGTAACCCAAACCGCGCCAGGTATGCACCTTTACGCTTCCTGCCTTGACCATTCCGCCTTAGGGCCGCCAGGCTCTGCGCAGGACCTTCCACCAATGCGCGAGAACCAGGAGCGGCCATGCAAAACAAAAGCAAAAACACACATATGAAAAGTACACCATATGATTACACTTGTCAGAGTGAGTGGGCCGATCGGCCATGGACTGTCCGGGGGCGCGTGGCCTCGTTACAGTCCGGGCGTCCGGACTCGCCCACGAGGCTCGCCGAGGCTCCAGATCCGCCCTGCTCTCCATCGCTTTCGTCATGGGTTGCGTCATGGTGCGCGTCCCTCACCCGTGTCATGCCAGGATCCGTGGGTGGGCGATGTGAGTTGGTCCAGGCAGCAACAGCAGCAGCAGCAGCAGCGGCAGCTGACACGCAGCGCATGGAACAGAATCCAAGCCCTGATCCGAAGCACGCTTGAAGTCATGGCGTTGCCAAGGTCCAGGTTTTTCTGGGGGGGGGGATCTCCGTCAGCATCCGGGTGGCTTCGCCGGATGCGTCCGCAGCAGCGAAGGCCCGACCCCTCCTAACTCAGGTCCCCTCCCAGAGGATTGGGGGCACGTTTTGCTCACCTCAGCAGCGGCTCGACCGCACTACAGGAGCGGTGCGGCCGTGTGCTGCCCGCGCACGGCGAGGGCCCCGGACCGCTCGGCCCCCCGCCCCTTGGGGCCTCGTCTCCTCCCCCGCCGCGGTGCTGCTCTCCGAAGAGCCGGGCCGCCTGCCGTGCTCCTCGCAGCCGCTGTGCGCGGGGGCGCCGAGGGTAGGTGCTCGTTCGGGAGAGACCTCCCTGGCTCGGCGTCGCTCGGACGTGTGCAGTTTTCCTCGGTGTGGGCCATCGAGGAGCATCTTTGATCATGTAGCGGAAAAAGAAACACGCACGACATCGAACAATGCACGGGGAATGCACGTCCGAGCGATGGCGAGCTGGGGCCCACCCGACGGATCCGTTCGGCTCTGGCTCGACGAGTGCGACGCCGGAGTTCGACGCCAGAGTTCGGCTCGGGCTTGACTCGGGTTCGACCCGAGTTGGATCCGAGTCGACGGACGATCCTCGACGTTCGTCGGAGGAGGAGAAGGAGGCAGTGGAGAGGAGGGAGGAGGAGGGAGAAGAGATGAGGGCGGGAGAGAGATGTGAGGAGGGAGAGGAGGGGAAGGCAGCAGGAGGAGGAGGAGGAGGACCTTTGACCTTGCAATCATGGGCGCTCCCTACAGGGACGCAACCTCCTCATCATCGTCCACGCGGGAAGGATTGCCCACTCTTGGGTGGGAGCCCCCGCGACATCCGAGACAAGACCGCGGCTCGCCTTAGAGGGAGTCTTGAGGAGGGAACGGCTCAGCCAAATATTGGACCGTGTCCACACAGTGGCGACCGCAGGCCCTGCAAAACAGCACTCCCCTGAGGTTTAGGTAATCAAGGGCGTGGGAAGCATGCGCTCGCGGGTGCGCGGGGTGAGCAGTGGCCGCCTCAGGACCCCGTCACGCATGGGGGGCTGACCCACGCGCCGCCCAGAATTGGAGTCAGAAGTCATGCCTCTGTAGGTTGGGAACTTACGTTGACACACCTCGCACCGCACGCAGCCCCTATTCGTGACCACGGGGCGGCCAGCACCACGAAGGCGCTGGCGACGCACAGGGTCGGTTGGCAACGCCGTCGGACGAGTGGGCGGCCTACCAACACGATCGGCTGAGTATTGCGTGCGCGGGTGATGCTAACCTCCCTGTTGCCGTCCAACAAGCGCAGACGACCTTGGGAGGTGAGCAAACCAACATCGGCCAAACCAGCTTGGCATATTCAGGATCTACCTACCCTTTGGCAGCGGCCGCTCCAGCAGAATAATCAGCACAGGCACTCAAACACTGCTCCTCTTCTGACAAGCCCATGGCATCTTCCAGGGACACACTCGCATGAGCTTTCGTCCAGATCAGCTCAACACGACCAGGTCTCCTATCCATCTGGGCCCAGATCAAACACCACAGATCGAGCATCGGGGAAGTATGGCCGATATAGGTTCGGGACCGCATGAGCGCCCGCACCAAGGGGAGGTAGCCCGAACACGCCACAGTGTCGCCTGTGGTATAAACGAGCAATGTAAGAACGCGTACTTCTCAGCACGCGGACTGGATTGCTCATGCGACGGAAGATTGCCTCATAGCCCCCCTTCGAATCTAAGATCTCCAGGAACACAGTCAGGACCCAGCTTGACCATGGCCCACCCACATCGTCGAAACCTCCAATCCTTCGCACACTTTTACCTGAGCCGTCAAGGCCCCACACTCCACCTTCCACCGGATTGCCATTGACCAGGAGGCCCCAAACGAAAACGAGGGGACTCGGCGGAGGGATTTGATTAATGGCGGCAGCCAAGGTAGGGTGCCCACGATTCCAGAAGGCACTTTCAGGATACGCTCGAGCAGCCCCCTGAGCTTAAGGAACGAGAGGAGCAGACTGTGACATAGCATTTGAATCAAATTCGAAGTTTCACGGGCATTGTCACGCCCTGTGCATCATAGTATATTGCCCTGCTCAGCAGCGCGGGCAAGCACCAGACGAGAGATAGCCAGCCTTACGAAGCCGTGCTGCGGGCCAGCATCCAAGAGACACGATGCACCAGAGCAGCGCTGCATCTTGATGGGCGCCTTCAGACACTGACTTCCCATGGATGCGTCGAAAATCAGTTAAACCAACACCACCTTCCAAACCGACATTGCAATAATTGGTCGACGCCTTTCCCCAGAGCAACCTGGAGACCGTTTCCTTCGCATTCTCGCATAGGAAAAACTCGAAACCAGGATCCTCGAAGTCCAGCGTGCCAGATAAGGAGGCCCACCTCGCGGGAGAATCAGGCGCCCATCCTAAATGCAGGAGGGTCGCAACAATAGCAGAGATAGGGCCCTTCACAAGAGCCCAGCGCCGATTGGGTTCCACCCCCATCAACTTAGCCCTGACCGAGGTCCACGTCCGAGCAATACCAGATTCCGGCCCAGTAGACAGCTGCTCCCAGATCCTCGCCAGAGCCCTAAGTTCTTACGTCGCAGACGGTAGGTGGGGTCGTCGACGTATTGATGGCGAACAGCCAACACAGTAGAAGTGCAAGCACCTGGGGGCCAGTACCCCGAACACTTCGGCGCAGACGCACGACAGGACTGGACCTCGGACGGGGGCAATCCAAGTGCGCTGTGGCTCCAAGCCCCCGCGCTCAGCACGCCAGGTTTGAATGATGTGTTATACCTACCGCACAATTTGGCCAGATCCTGCAACTTACGAGCCCGCCGAATCGCTGTTCTCCTACGCAGTCGGACTCTGGCCGTGTACCTCTTCCTCTCGAACTCAGAGCTGACTTACCTCAACAACAAAGACGTTGATGCAATCGCGGCGCTCTCCACCAAGACTCGGCATCCAGGAGCCACAGACATGACATGCTTGATCGTGCTTTGCGCGCACTTCGTGACGTCATCCACATACGACGAAAGATGCATGCGCGGAACATGCCAATGCGCTCGGTGCAACACTTCATACAACAGAGTTTTCACCCACGGCATAGATTGGGCACAACAGTTTAACATGGCGTTCGAGAGGGCGCCTTCCACCTCCAACGGGCGCGGGCATGTATGCACGGCCCAGCCTGAACACAGCAGTTGTGTTGGGTGCTCGAGCTTTACAGCGAGCTGCGCAAGCAGCGGAACCAGGTCACCGCACTGTCGGAAAAACGCTTCATGTCCCAATGCATTGCCAGGGACTCGAAACCGACGTGAGAAGCGATTTCATAATAAAGAGCCATAAGAAGGGCGGTCTTCACAGCCGATGCGCCCTTGACGGCGCGCAGATACGCGATAGCACGTGGGACGCTTAGAGACCGCACGTTCATCATACGCACTCATTGGGGAGCATCGCCATAACACCGACCAGGCACGGGCTCGTGAAAATGATCTCCTGCTCAACTCGATCGAAGATCTGTGTGATCCCGCTAAGCGCATGACCATGCAAACAGAGCCATGCACGAGGAGACCATTGATCCACCCCAGTAGCAGTAGCAGCAGAGAAACGGTGGCACGCTTGGACGAGATCGCGAACCTCGATCTCGGGAGCTTGCAGAACAGCGGTCCGAGCTGCTGCCCTCAAGTCCCTAAAGGTATGGTTGATGAGTGCAGTGCGATCACCCTCAGGAGTCCACCAGCTGCCCCAAAACCGCCCCCGATATCCCATCATTTCTGGAGGGGTCTGCACAAACTCTTCGAAGCCCTTCAAGTACTGAACCGTCGCACGGCCGTCGCATTTAAGCAACTTGTGGAGCTTAGGGGCACCCCCAGGGAGACTGGTGCGGAGCCATACTCGAATCCCAGTCCTCTGGTCCCGCTTTAGCCTTGACCCAGGGGACTGCTTGCAAACAAGTGCGGCCTTGTCGACCAGCTCGCGGACCGTGTCCACGCCATCAGAGATGTCTTCAGGCGCCTGCGTCCACCAAGAGGTTTCAGCGGGCTCGTGAAAGAGGTCCAAGATGCACCTGCGGCTGGTCCGCCAGGCGCCGTAGCAGAGGCCGCAGATCAAAGGAACGCCTGCAACTAGGAGCCTTCGTCAGACACTTCAGTGCAGAAGGCCATAGCGCGGGGAGGGGGCCAGGGGCCAGAAGCACAGGCACTCGCACACAAAACTCTGCTTTTGACAGCCACGTCTCCCGAGCGATCTCGGGAACGTCCTGAGCCCGAGGCCTCTGCCCACTGCGCGATCAGGCTGCGCGGCAGCACGCGCTCGAGACAGGAGCGCGCATACCCGGCGGCCCTGTGCCGCAACGTGTGCGCCCGAGAAAGATCCGCGGATAAGGTAATCAGCCGCGTCATCCAGGAAGGCCTCCGGGACGTTTTCAGGAAGCACCACTTCCAAATCATCTTGCAGAGCCCGACTACAACAATATGACCACGCATTGTCAGGGCCCAAGATGGGAGGAAAGGAACCACACATGGCTCTGGGAGGCACAGCCAGGGACAGCACGTCCTCGTCGAGGACAGCCTTAAGACAAGCATGCGTTTTCAGCGGCGTGTCCAAGACTGCCGACAGAGAGACAGCATGCGCGAAAGCCTGGGAGCAAGCGAGATAGCCGATCATCGTCTCACCCGCATTCAAGGTGAACTCAACATTGCCTGGTACAAGTGGGCGTGATCTAGTCAACTCAAACCAGCCAGATTTCGCAAGGACCTCAGGAGATTTATTCAAATCGACTCGGAGAAACCAGGGGATAGCCAGGGTCCGAATACGTTGACACATATCACACATCTGATTCAGTTTTTCTCCCGTCATACCAATAGACGGAACAGGTATCACACATCAATAGCAATCGAGTGGTCATGCAGCTTGAGCTCCAGGAAAAGCCAACACGTGCCAAATCTAACCTGGGACACGCTAGAACACATCGCCAACAGACCTCTGAAGCGAGAGGCCCGTCTGGGCCAGGATGCCCACTCCACCGCGCGCGCCGCCTCCCGGAGAATCCAAAGCCGCCGGGATAGGGAGACCACCCCATCGCACGAGCATTCTTATTAGCATGGGAGAGCGCGCCTTGAGGCACATGATGCTCAGCCACCAGAGACGCATCAGCCTTAGTGATAGACTCAGCCACATCTCCCTTAGCCAGCGCTAACCACGACGCGCTATTAGCAAATATCACCTGCAACGAATCACGCTCCTTACTAACCCGCCATCTCTCAGCGGGCACAGGCTGGCTAAAGAGAGTGCTCGCCTCCAGCGGGCGCAGGCTGAAGCTGGCAGACCGCTGCCGCTGCCTAACAGAAGGTGGTACACAAGGAATTGAACTGCTGGGAAAAACACGGTGGGCACGCTTTCCCGCGCGGGCCTCAGCAGCTTTCTGGACCAGGTTGCCGTGCCGTTCGGAGTCCTGGACATTGAGGCCAGTCTGGGCAGCACGCTTGCGAAGCTCACGCCGCAACTCAGCAAGAACCCACGTCGCCCACGTCAGTAACCTCACTGCCGTTCTCCTCCATCTGCACGTCACGACCGTTAGCTTGGGCCTTGACCCACGCCAGCATCGCCTTCCACTGCTCGGCGCCGATGGCCAACCTGTCTATGAGCCGCACGCGGTCCCCTTCGCCCAGCGTGTGCAAGCTGGCTTCCACCCAGGCGAAGTCCACCATGCTTGCAACCGTGAGAAGACAAGGAACTGGAGGTCCCTGCATAGGAGTCGCAGGGACTGTAGCGACACCAGCATGAGCAGCACCAGCAGCATACCCTTCACCATGTACAGGATCTGCAAGAGGAACAGGCTGGGCTTGCGCAGGCTGGCCAGCTGAGCCGCAGCCTGCGCTGCCGCTGCCTCCGCCGCAGCCGCCGCAGCTGCAGCAGCCTCTGCTTGCACTCGCTCTTGCTCACGCAGCGCAGCTCGAACTTGTTTCTCGTCGAAGCCATTCTTCGCCGCCGTCGCCGCACGCAACGCCGCCGCAGCCTCCGCATGCCACCGCTGAGACTCGACGCGCTTCCCCTCTGCCTTCGTGAGCGCCTCGCGATGACGGATGACAGCTTCGTGTTTGTGTTGCACATCACATTGGGCCACTTTCTCCTTGCGACTCGCCACCTCCATCTCACGAGACAACCCAGTACGCCGAGCCAGGATACGCTTCTCGATGGAGTTCTCCGACACAGGCTCACGAGGGACAGGAGCGGGCGGCGGCGGGGACGCCTTGATCTGACCAAGGGTGCCCGCCATCTGACCAAGGGTGCCCGCCAGAGACCGGAGCTCAGCAGCGAAAGGGTCAGCAGCATCAGGGCGAGGAGCGACGTCACCACTCGGAGCACTACCATCAGGAAGGTACTCGCCCCCACACTTGCTGCATGCCCAGTTGCCGAAGTGGTCAAATCCCCAGCGGCCGCAGGACCCGCAGACGGAGTAGGTGCTGCGGCGGCGCGCCCTTCCCCCTTGGCGAGGCTGGTGCCACTGCGCAGTACCGCGCTTCGCTGCCTCCTGCGTCCACAAGTCACGAGGCCGCCATGCCATGAGGACTGAAGATCACGGACGCTCCAGCAGGAGCTCACAACAAAAGAAAGACGAGACCACGGTCCAGCGCACAGCCTAGACGTAGTGCTACAACAGCTCGGGCAATTGCCACGGATGCACCCAAAGCTAATCGTGATTCGGCATTTCATTTGACCATCACACGTTTAGCCTTGAGCCAACATGGCTACGGGGAGGAGGAGGAGGAGGAGGAGGAGGAGAAGGAGGAGGAGTAGTAGGAGGAGGAGGAGGAGTAGGAAGAGGAGGAGGAGGAGGAGGAGGAGGAGGAGGAGGAGGAGGAACATGAGGCCAGAGGAGGGGATGAAAAGGAGGCGGCTGGCCACTTTCCTCTCCCCCCCTCACCTCCCACGGTTTCTCCCTGGAACACCGCCCCTCTCCTCCCCTCACCTCTCTTCGGATGCAATTCCTTCGAGGTCAAATTTGGTCTTTGCTCTGGTCTGAAATCCAGTTTGATCTGGCTTAATCCCGCCTAATCAGGCCTCATCCCGTTGTATCCCGCTTCATCCGCGGCCTAATGCAGCGTAGCATCCCCCCAATGGGGTTTATTATCTTCCTGATCCTTCCGACGAAGACCTCCCGCCTGCTGCCTCCCAACCTCTCTTCTGCCTCAACCCCTACCGTCGACGTCGTAGTTGTTATTGGTTGCCCAGTGCTGCCAGGCAGCTGGATACACATGACGCGGACAGCCTTTTCGCGACAGCTGGCGTTCGGTCTCTGGTCTGGCCGGACGCGGTGCGTTCGGGCTTCGGTGTGGCTGGGCACAGTGGCCCTCCGCACGTTGGTGCAGCGCGCGGCGTCCATCCGTCCCACATGTGAGTCCAGCCAGGTGTGGTTCCAGCTTCCTGGCAATTAGCACGTGGCCCCTGCATCCCTGGAAGCCCTGACCCCTTCCCCGGGCCGCGTTTTCGCTACATCCTGGGGCCGAATGTTCCGCGCTGGGCCTCACGGCCTGAGCGGGCGTCTCCCTCTTCCTTTCTCGCGCTCTGTTCTTTTCCTCTCGTGCCTCAATTTCCTCCCGGTGCACCCCACCGCTGGCTTGACCCGCGTGTGACTGTCTTGGACCATTTGGCGCCCGCGGACTTACAAAAAGGGGTCGAATGTTGACGGCCCCATGGCGCCAAGCAGCGGCCACGGCAGCGAACGGCCTCCTTCCTGGAGGCTGAGGCCTCCCCTCCTGCGGGCCCCCTCCTGGCGCGGATCTGTCTCCGTGGCGACGATCGGGAGCCTCATCGGGAGCCTCCCGGAGGTTCAGACACCCCCGTCTCCTGCGATCTGATTTTTGCAATCCGGGCGTATTCCTTGAATTCCAGTTCCTGGGGCTCGTTAATTGTCGGGCCCCGGGACTATCAAAAGCTGATCTGGGGTCGGATGGGGCCGTGCATTGAATAAATCACTGTTTGTATATCTTGCCGACGGGCCCAGGCGTTTCGAACGTCGATCAAAAGCCGAAGCCTCGAACGCCCCCTCCTCTCCTGCGCCCCCCCCCCCCCCCTGATATCCGACGGCGCGCACAAAAAACAGCATCTCTAGGCCTCCTAGATGGGTTCCGAGTAGATGTGGTCGGAGGATCGCGCCGCATCGCCGATACATCGACGATGCGGCTCGATGTCGAGCCCCTGTTTCCCCACGCCGACGTCGCCGATGCATCGCCGACGTCGCCGATGCGTCGCCGATACATCGAGGACGCATTGGCGATGCGGCGCGATCCGTGGACCCCTGTCAACTCCGACCCCATCTAGGAGGCCTTGTACAGTGCCGTTTTCAATACATGCTCCGCGTGCGGATCATGTATTGAAAATGCAGGGATTCAGTATTAAAAACAACGACGAGTTCATGCATCAACTTATCCCTAAATTAATCATGTATTAAAATCTTATATTTTAAACAGTCCTACTTACTAAACACTGCCCTGCAGGATCGCAGGAAGCCGCCGCGGCCGCAGCCCGGGGCCCCGCCCTGCCCCAGCCGCACCCCTCCGCGAGGGCCCTGCGGGGGCCCCATGACGCGGGGGCGGCCTCCGAGCGTCGGCCCCCCCCACGGGCCGACCCCCGCCGTGGCGGTCCCCCCCCCCACGGCCCCGCCTCGCCCCAAGACGCGGGCAGGCAGGTCCTCCTCCTCCTTTTCCTCCCCCTCCTCCTCCCCCTCCTCCTCCTCCTCCTCCTCCCCCTCTCCTCCCCCTCCTCCTCCTCCCCTCCTCCTCCTCCTCCTCCTCCTCCTCCTTCTCCTCCTCCTCCTCCTCCTCCCTACGCTGGGCTCCTCCTCCTTCTCCACCTCCTCCTACGCACACTCCCAGAGCCCCAGACCCTGTCGGGCCGCATGGCTCTGCATTCTGCGGAGCCCCGGAGGGGCCCCCCGCCCGCGGCACCCTCGAAGCCGCATCGATCCGTGGCGGTCTCTCGGGGCCCGGCGCGGGGCGACGGCGCCCGGTGGGGAGAGGTTGCCCGTGCAGCGCCCGGAGCTCCGGGCCGGCCCGCCGCGCCCGGGAGTCCGCGCCTGGCCCGGAAGCGGCGGGCGCTCGGGCCATCGGGCCTCGAGGCCCCACAGGCGCTCACGGTAGGTTTGCGTCGTGTCGACTCGCGGCGACCCCAGCGCGGGCGTTCAAGGTTGAACGCCGCCGGCGACCCAGAATCGATCGATGTTGAACGATCGGACGTTGCGGCAGCGGCAGATCATGCAAGGTTGAACGATCCCTGCGGTGTCAAGAACCAACGCTGGGGTCGGCACGACACGAACCTGCCGTACATCGGAGGCCTATCTCCGATCTATCGGCGATGTGCTGTCGATTCTGGCTCGACGTCCCCCACCACCCCCAGACCTCCTCGCGCTGCGAAAAAAATATCACGACGGGGTGTTTGTTTTTTCCCACTCTGTTCGGAAGAACGGCTCAGGATGAAAAAGCGGTTCCGGGGCAAGGGTCCAGACCTCTGGGGATCGACGTTGTGACAAAAATCACGACGTCGCGGGTCTGGGCCTCCTGAAACAGTCCCCCCTCTGCGGTCGCGATTTTTTGGTTCGCGTGTCGCTCCGCCGGTTCTGCCCCACCACGCTTCGGTGCGGCACGCTATCCACGTCCCAGTCCCCAGGCGTCCACGCCCCGAGCCCTTCCCGGCCTCCCGCCCCACGGAGCGGAGCGACCCGCCACCCGCCCGCAGGGCATAGCGTGCCGCTGGGGCCGCCGCCGCGACACGCTCTCCAAAAGCTGCCGACCGTATAGTGTCGCCCCTCAGCGCAGCCACCCGCCCGCAGGGCACAACGTGTCGCCAGGGCCGCCGCCGCGACACGCTCTCCAAAACACTCCTCCTCCTCCTCCTCCTCCTCCTCCTTCTCCTCCTCTTCCTTCCGACACCATTTTGGTTCAAGTGCGAAACCGTGGCCCTGCGGTTTCGTACTTGCCTGCAGCCGAGGGGCTGGTTCGAAGCGAGATGCCCCATAGCAGGCCCTCCGAGGGTGGCAGGGCAGCCCCTGCCTTTGGCCCTCCACCTTCGGCTTTCGGCATCGGAAGTTTCGGAACCCGCGCTCCACCGCAACCACGGTCTCTACAGCCAGTCTGTTCCTTGGCACCCTCGCCCTCATCAGCGCTGCGCCATGGCTCCCCGCGGCAAGTACCTGGTGTGCCCCCGCGCTAGCTGCCGCGGGTGAGCATGGGCGTCTGCCAAGACGTGCTCGAAGTGCGGCACGCACATCCAGGCCGACGGCCAACGGACAAGAGCGAGCAGCAGGCCGCCCTCCCAACAGCCCCGCCCCATTGGTCGAGGTGGGCGCGGCGCCGCATGGGAACCTCGAGTTCGCTTCGTAGATGACGGCAACGAGGAACAGCCACCGCAGCAGCAGCAGACGCCGGATAAAAAACCAGGTGTCCCTGCCAACCTGGCCCTGTCGCACTGGCGCAGGCCCAGGTCACTTTCTGGAAGAAATGGGTTGGAGCCAACGGACGCGAATACAAAGACGCCTAGGATATTCTTAAAAATGCGAAAATGGAAGCCCTCAAGGACAAGAGTCTGGACCAGCAGACTCAATCGTTCAACGGACAGATCACTTCGCTCAAAGCCAAGCTCAGCAACCTCGAGGAGGACCTCCAGTCGACCGCAGACCAGATCGCAGAGATGGCGAGCCACCTACCAGTACAGGACGAAAAAGGTCAAGGACGCCCGCGAGGAACTGCAATTGCTCGAGGCCCAGCGTGCCATGGCAGCAACTGCAGCAGCTCAGGAGGCATCAGCACAGTCAGACATATCAGAGTTGGTCTACGCGGCGCTGCGGACCAAGATACCAACAGGAGGGCCCATGCCCGCGACCTTTCAGCAGCAGGTGCAGACGCTCGCGGCCACGTTCAACGAGATGCAGCACCAGCACGAGGCCGCAGTCGCCCAACAGTCCGCCCAGCTCGGGGCGACCACCGCAGCCAGCTCAGCCGCCGCAGGTGCTCAGCCGAAGGCGCCGCCGTTGCAAGCCCCGCCCATGTTCGCCGCGCCGCCCGCCGCGATCCAGATGCCGCCAGCGGGCGCAGCAGACCAGCCCGTGGACGTGGACCAGGATGACGAAAATGATGCCATGGATTTCGCGGGCTTCGGCTGCGGCGGCAAGCGCACGCCCTCCCAACTTCAGGGGACAGCAACTCTCATGGACGCCAACGGCGACGCCGAGACGGCCAATAATGTCAAGGACGCAGTCGCAGCAATGTCCGCGGCGAGTCCGCCGCGGGTTTAACACGATCACCACCATTACTTTCAATGGCAGTTGCTGGGGTTCTTCCGAGCAGTTTTTTGAAATCGAACTGGTCCAATGACGTGACCGCGATCTGTGTCCAGGAGCACAGGCTGACTGATGGGGGCGTCATTAACCAGGAGATTCAATGGTGCCAACGGCGGGGTTGGCTTGCTCACGTCCCAGCTGCCAGTTTCAATGCCAATTACGAGAAGGTCAACGGAGTGGCTATCCTGGTCCGAGATCACTTGGGCTTCGGGGTGGGGCCCAAGAATTTCCAGCCCACGGTGGGCTCTTAGCCGCCGCGCAGGCATCTGCCTAGAAGCGCCAGGAGTCTCCAAGGTGGGCATACTTCCCATTTACTTCAAACCAGCTGAAGGTCTAGGCGAGACAAATCTAGGCCTGCTCCCAGAAATTGCAATTCAGCAGGAGCGAGTTCAGTTCCCTATCGCTGTGGCGGGGGATTTCAACATGGCCCCCCACGAGATCGAACCCCTACACTACCTCAACATGGCCCCCTTGCGCCCCCAGAAGCCCCGACCTGCAGGAAACCGAAGTCCCAATCCATCCTGGACTATTTCCTGGCCAGCGACCCCCTGGCAGAGAAGATTGACAAGGTCCAGACCTGGGCCAAGTACCCCCCTGCGCCCCGCAGGCCAGTCTGCGCAGACTTTGGAGGTGGCGACAGTTTCATGATACCCGTGCTGGCGAAACCGCAGAAGCTGCCTTCTTCAGCGCCCGTGGGCCCGCAGGAGTGCCCGAGAGAATGGACCCAGAGTAAGTCCGTTCAAGTTTATGCCGAACCCCTGCTTCCCGATGCCACCTCGCCTCTGAGCAACAGCAGCAGCAGTCGATCCTCGATTGTTGCTATTCCGCCGTCGTCAAAGATCTCGAACAGTCAATCAGAAGCATCGCCGACGCGCCACTGAAACACAGCTCGAAACCAAGAGCCAGCCCCCCAGAGATAAAGTGGGCCCCCGCCAAACGTCGAGAATCCCGAGTCCGATCAAGCTGGAGGCCCTTGGACGGCCCGTATCGATGGCATAGAAATCGTTTCGTCGACATCAATTTCGCGGTAGGTAAGCGGGGCTGGTCGCAGGTAACGCATCAGATAGCGGGGCCACATGGCCCGCCAGACGAGTTTCACGCCATCCACGACTTGAAGGCCAGGTTGCAGACTGTCACCCAGTGGTGCGAATTGCTGCTGGCTGACATCGCAGCTGGAGTCGCACTGGAGGGCGCAACCGACCAGGCCATCGGCCAGTTTCTCCGGGATCTTGACAAAACCATCGGCTCCGAGAGGAAGAAACAATTTTCGAAAGCCTCAAAAGCATGGGCCTCATGGGTCCAAAGTTCGCTCCAGGAAGGCGTCGGCTGGGCTCGCAGATGGACCCGGAGCATAGACGCTCGGAAGCCGGCTGCCGCATATTTGAGTGGAAGGTGGCCTGGACGACCGAGCAGCATTTTAGTAAGCGAAGCGGGCAGGCCAGCGAATAGCCGGGACTTGTCCGACACCCCGGAAGGACGCCCCATGCCCAGTGACATAGGTGATCGAGTCGCCTTGGGCCCCATGACGGGAGAAATCGTCATCAAAGCCGCGCATAATTTTCCTCTTCGGGCCTCTTCGAACTGGGGCGGCTTGCATCCCAGGCACGTCGCCCTGATCACAGAGCAGCCGGCCGACCTGGTCGCCAAGCTGCTCCTCATTATCGAACGAGTAGGTTTCATGCCCGCACATAAACAGGCCATCATTCCAGCACTGATCATGAAACATATTCAGCAAGACCCGCAGGCCACCGAGCCAGCAATGAGATCCATTGGGATGATGTCGGGCCTGTATAGAGTGTGGGCTAGAGTAAGACAGCCAGCTGCTCGCGAATGGGACCGCCATCGCACGCGGCCGTTCCTTGCTCATCAAGCAGGTCACCCCATAGTAGTAATTGGGTTCAAGCAGAGCTTCGGGTGCGAGAACTACAGCAAAAGTAACGGGCGACTTGTTTCAGGTATGATCCACTACAACCTCAGCAACTACAATGAGCACATCACTAGAGACAAGCTGGCTACGCGGGCCCTGCGCCACGGTCTCCCAGCTACCATACTGCGTGCTACCCTCGGCGTCAACGCTAGCCGACGATATGTCGCCCTCCGGGATCTAGTCGCGTCGGTGGGACATATTTTATACGGTATAGCAGCGGGGCGTGAGTTTGCAACGTATTTCATACAGATGTACACGCACGATCCCCTCGACCCCTGAACCCAGCAGAACCGCCATTTAGACCTGCTCATGTTCATAGTTGACCTCCCCATGAAGGCGCACGCGCGCCGGGCCAGTGCAGTCATAGCCAGACTAGATCGGGGGACCCGCAGTTTAACCCAGTGCATCCAGCATGGCCTCGACAGCTGAGTCGCTCCCGCCAAGACTCAGATGCTCGCCTCCACTCCAGAGCTGCGCAAGGGCATCAAGAAACAGTTCCGCGAGAGAGCAGGCGCGATGCTTGACATGGTAGGCCCGGGCCCCGGCTTCGAGACCGCAGCTGGCGCCCCCCCCAATGCAAATGGAGGAAGGACAGGCTCGCCACGGCAAGGATGAACCATATCAAGAGAAGGATGAAGAGGGCTGGGGGCGGTCAGGGGAGCAGGAGGAGACACCAGGAAGATCTATAACACGGGCATCTTCGCAGCCACACCCATTGGACATGAAGTGACAGGCCTCAGTAGCCCCCAGCTCGCGATAGCCCAACAACAGTATCTTAAGTTAGCTGGACCCAAATGCGCCACCACAAGCAGGGCCCTCAGCTTGCTCCCCGTGGGAGACCCAACCTGGAAACTAGCTCTCGGGCTTGCTCTAGCGTGACATTTCATCACTTGGACAGCCGCCGCCAATTCCGTCCAAAGCCTTGCTTCCTTATCTACCCTCCGTTCCCGCGGAGAGGCCCTCATGGGCCAGGCCCCCGCTCGCTGGGGCAGCGTGCGCGAGCCCTTCGGAGCCATGATGCTAGCCTTGTATCGCATCGGCTGGACTCTAGTTTCGCCTGTAGTTGTCCATTCCAAGGAGGGCGCACAGTACCCTTTTAATTTTTTGCGCCTGCGTTTCTCCAGAATCTCACGCAGCAAGCGTGGATTCGCCAACTGCGCCAGCAAGCAGCCGACAGACTGGGGCACCCAGACGCCGCACTAGATTTCAGCATAGCGACCAGCGATTAAAAGAGCCCAACCCTCAGCAAACAAGAACGAGGGAGCCGTTCAACCTTTTGAATTCTTCAGGGTGCTGGACCAAGGCCAGAGCCAACGACGCTGTCTACACTATAGATTGCACCTGCATGCGTGGAGTCTCGTCGGATTGCCTCCGCCATTGTTTGTTCAAGTGTCAGTTGTCCCAACCCGAGAGGAATTGTGCTTTCTCGACCGATGAGCTCGAGTTCAGCTTGGCTCACGACAGAGGCCCGCTAATCAAGTTCGGATATCAGAAGGAGCTTGCCTGCTGAATCGGAGCCCCGCCAGGAACTGGATTGGACTACTGCCAGTTCTGGTGTCAGGGCGACAATATCTCTCTGGAAGAGGCCTTTGCGGGGAATGTATATGCCGACGGCAGTTGCGACCCTTCCCTGCGCCCTGCCTTTCAGACGGCGCGCTGGCCAGTAGTTTCTATGAAGAGGTGAACCCTTCGCGATTTTATCTGGCCATCTGGGGCCGGATTTTCCGCCAGGGCCTGGGGTTGCAGAAATGATTGCCACCGTTGTTGCCTGCCCCGTTTCTCCACTCATCGAACAAGTCCATGCGGACTATGCGGGAGTTTTGCAGTTACACAAAAATCCGGGATATCCTAGAAGGAACATCCATGCATATTTCACAGCCCCGATCTGGTCGGGCCGTCGCGTCGCCCGGGGGTTGTCTCGTCAAAGCCAAAGCTCATCAGGACCTCTCGCAAGACTTCAACGACAACGATGCTCATGACCACGCCGAAGGTAATGACGCGGCGGACAACGCAGCCACGCGAGCCGCCACTACTAATTCTAACAGGCCTCCGGGGGCCGAAACAGAGCTCGGCCGATCCGAGCGGAATTTGTTGCGCCGTTTCCTGTTCTACGTGGCCCAGGCTTTCCCCAAGTGGCCCCCTCTTACCCCGCGCCCTGGGAAGAAGGCCCTTGCCGAGCCCGACTCCCGCGACCCACCGATGGGGGCAGCTTCCGCTGCCTACGCCTGGGGCCCGGGGGCCGCCCCTTTCCCCCCTCCGAGGCCCCCCCCCCCCGCCCCCCTCCCCCGCCCCCCTCAGTCATTCTGGCGTGGCCCATCGGTGGGGGCATCTTTGCGGTAAGCACCTGCGCGCCCTATGCCGCGCCAGTGCCAAAGATATAGATCAATACAATCGTAGGATCAGTGGGATATGCCCAGGCTACTGCGCTGGCCTGGCCTCGCTAGCGCAAAGCCGTCGTGGGCACCGACTTGTCCTTCTTGAGTACGTGTTCCATGAGAGCACGATCATCTTGTGCTGCGCGTGCGGATCGCATCCGGAAGCGGGAACCAGGGGCCGTCTGTTCAGCCCATGCCCTCGTGCGCTTGAATCCAGCAATGCGTTTGATCAGCTTTCGACAGCGAGGGGCCTCGCCCACCCTAAGCGAGGCCCCCGCGCAGACAAGGTTTTCAAACCTCCAGTGCCCCTCGAGCTTTTCTATCGACAGGCCCTGGCGGAAGCTCAGCCGGAAGTTTCGACTCCAGCGGGTGGAAGTAGTAGCCAGGCATTGTCATTTGCAGCTCAAGAGTCCAGATAGGCCCACGCCAGGGACGCGGCCTGCAGTTGCCCTGGCATTATTTACCAGGGGTGAGCAGTGCCGCGCCGTCCTGGCGTCGCTTCGGACACAGCATGCATGTGTACGCGCGTGCGCGCGCGTCCCCGCGCGCGCGTCAGGCACCACGCCTCAGGGGGAAGGCGCGCTTGAGTACTCACCCTCTGCGGCACAGCTGCACAGAGGGCCTTCTGAGGTGTGTTGGGCACGGGGGCATACCTGGCTCGGCCAGTCCGCCCCGACCGCCGCTCGCCCACCCATCCTTTTCCGCGGTACCATAAGCCCACTGCAGGTTCGATCTGGGGTCTTTGTATTGTCCTGGCTGGCGGTGCTGGTGTCTCGCAGCCAGCCCTGGAAGTCTGGCCGTGGGGTTCCGTCAGTCAGGCGATGCTGGCCGTCCTTTTCGCTGTGGCGTGCTGTTTGGCGATTCCCTGTTGCACGGCCGTGGAGCGCGACCTAGCTCCCCCACGGCGACAGTTGCACAGGGGGCCACACTCCTTGGGGTCTGGGCGCGAGGGTGGTCTTGGTCGGCCAGTCCACCCAGTCGTTGCTCTACCCCCCCCTTGCCCAGCGAGGGCGGCGGAGACGAGAGCCGAGGTGGTTTGGAGTGCAAACGCCACATCTGGGCCCATCGCTCTCTTTCAGCGTCGGCAGCGTCTTGCCGTCTCAGCGGTCAGTTGGTTCACCCGCGGCCGTTGTGAAGAAGATAGGTGGCCCAGTGCCACGAGGTTTTGGGTTAGGGTCGGGTCGGCCAACCCTTAGCCTCCTTCATCAGCTATGTGATGGTCCTCCTCCTCCTCCTCCTCCTCCTCCTCCTCTTCCTCCTCCTCCTCCTCCTCCTCCTCCTCCTCCTCCTTCTCCTCCTCCTCCTCCTCCTCCTCCTCCTCCTCCTCCTCCTCCTCCTCCTTCTCCTCCTCCTCCCCCCCCGCGCCGGGCCCGAAACGGCTCTCTGCGGCGCTCGGGCCCTCGGAACCCCGGCGCTCAGGGCGCTCGGGCTGCTGGCGCCCGTGGCCGCGGCGGCGGCCGCGTGGCAGGGATGGCCGGCTGCCTGGGCCGTGGGCTCGGCTCGGATGGCGCCAGCTGTCCTCGGACGACTTGCGCCCAGGCATCCGATGCCCGCTCACCAAACCAACCCAACCCAACCCGAAGGCCCCGATGTTCCTTCCATTTCCAGTGGGGGGGTCTTGGGGAAAATTGGCCGTCAATTTTCCAGTGAAAAAAAACACATGAAGCCCGTGCCCCCCCCCGACCCGAAATTCTGGCGAAATTCGGGTCTTCGGGTTGGGTTGGGGTTGTTTGGTAGGTAGTCATCCGATGCCCTGATTTATTCCATTCGCGGTCCCGGGCGTCTCTGGAAGTCTCCGCCTTTTCCAAGGGCCGTTTTTTTCGATCCCGAGCCGTTAATTGACGGTCGCAGGGCCCGGCGAGGGCCTCCAGAGGCCGAGGAAACCTTCCGTCCCGATTTTTGTCAATGCATTGAAGGTCTTGGTGTGTACCGTACCGCACGGCGTCACGCGAGGCGTCGTCGATCCTCGACCCAGGGATTGTACGGTGCATAGTTGTTCGGCCTTCAGAGCCGAAAACCCAAGCACCGCACATCGCGGGAGCGGGGCCTGGAGGGAGTCGAGACAAGGTACGGTGCATGAACACCGTTCTTGCAGACTGGACACCGACACCGATCCCAGACCTCCGCGCGTGGTGAGACAAATCACGACGGACGGTTTTTCTTTGCTTTCGGCATATGGGGGCCGTCAAAGCACGGCTCGGGGTGAAAAGCTGGTCCCAGGAAGGGGTCCAGATTTCCATTTGATATCGCTCGGACGTGCGCACTTTTTCACGGCGGGGATCATTGAGGAGCATCCTGGACCATCCTGCGAACAAAACCACGCACGAAACCGAAAAGAACACAGGGAATGGACGTCCGAGCGATGGCCAGTCCAGGGGTCCACGTTCAAAAAAAAATACGACGCCGGCAGGCTCACGTCGCGCTGACACGGCGGCGGCCCCGCCAGGGCGTCCAGGGGGAACATTCACCGGTGGCCCAGAAGCGGCCAACGTGGAACGATCTGGCGATCGAGCAACCGCCGATCGTCCAAGCTTGACGGATCCACGCGTTGTCAGAAGATACCGCGGTGTAAGATGCACCTTCACAGGCCCCCTCGAGTGGTGAACAAAAACACGACGTGAGATTTGTCTCTATGTTTGGCGTCCGGGTGCCCTCACAGGGCCTCGGGGCAGTCAAGAACAACATCCAGGGTGAGAAGCTGATCCCTGGGAAGGGGTCCATACCTCCAGGGCTCCACATATGTTTGAAACAACACACGACCTCGGGGGTCTGGGTATACAGTCGGGCCGAGGTATAAGGTCGAGGTCGGCTCGGGGAGGGAACCCTAGTGTTCTTCGTGTTTGTTGGGAAGGGTATCCTAGTGGTCTTCGTGCTTGTTGGATGTTCTTGTGCATCCTGGGGAGGGCACCCTCGGATGTTTTGTACGTTTTGGCCGGCGAAGGGTCTCGCGTTCTTGAAGGACGAACCTCTGGCCCATGTCCGACTGTACGCCTGCACCGATCCTGACCAGGCCGATCCTGCGACGAGTATGCAAGGCTTTGGATGGGGCCAGAATCGGCCAATGTGGAACGACCTGGCGACCGAACCGCCGCCGATCCTCCCAGGTTGAACGACCCACGCGGTGCTAGAACCAGCGCCTGGAGCGTCACGGCACGAACCTGACTCGGGGAAGCGTAAGACTCGATTAAGCCGGAACTCGGGTTTGCCGAAGTCTTTTGACGAGCGCGTCCTGGATTGTGACGGTCCGGTTTTCTTGGCACGTCTGTAGCGGGAGCCCGCGTCAAATTTCAGATTGGGTCTCGTTATTTTCATGATTGCCCTCGTCAGGCCAACCCGAGTCCCCCGTACCCGAGTCTTTCAGAGGCGACGATAGGGGCGAATAGCCCAGGGGAGAGCAATCCATGTATCCAGGGGCGCCGATGATCTATGTCTTCGACAAGGCTCCCGGGCGAATACGTGTAATGCTGTCCATGGGCTATTCGCCCTTATCGTCGCCGCCGAGTCTTACGTCTCCCCCACTGACGCACTCCTGCGTGAACCGATCTTGGCCGGGCGATCCTGGGGCCAGGATGAGAGGCCTGTGGGCGGGCCACATTCCATGCCGTGGGCTGTCCCTGGCCCCGCCCAAGGGCCTGGCAGCCTTGCCGAGCATCCTCGTTGACCCGGTCGCGCTGTCTGGGTAGGGGGAGGGCCTGGCGGGCAGGGGGGCAGGAGAGCAGGGTTGAGGAGAAGGAGGAAGTGGCGGATAAGAAAGAGGAGGGAGGGAGGAGGAGGAGGAGGAGGAGGAGGAGGAGGAGGAGGAGGAGGAGGAGGAGGAGGAGGAGAGGAGACGAGGGAGGAAGGAGGAGGAGGAGGAGGAGGAGGAGGAGGAGGAGGAGGAGACGAGGAGGAGGAGGAGGGGAGGAGGAAGAAAAGGAGGATGCAGGAGGAGAGGAGGGAGGAGGAGGAGAGGAGGAGGAGAGGAGGAGGAGGAGGAGGAGGGGGAGAAGGCGGAGGAGGAGGAGGAGGAGAAAGGGTTCTGTCTCGGGAGGGAGCGGGGCTGATCATGGGGAGGAGGATGAACTCTTCCCCCCTTTTCTGAGATCTCCCCCGCTCCCTTTCCCTCCCCAGACCTCGTCTCCTTGCGACAGACATCACGCCAGAGGTGGTTGATTTTCCTCGCCTGGGTTGCCCTTCACTGGCCTCCAGGGCAGTCAACAAAACGACTCGGGATGATGAAACCGTCCTCCCCTCCTCAGCCTTCTCCTTCTGCCCCCCTCCTCCTCCTCATCCTCTTTCTCCTCCTCCTCCTCCTCCTTCTCCTGGGGAACATGTCTGGACCTCTGGGAATCCACGCTATTGCGAAACAGTCCGACGCCAGAGGTATGGTCGCCCAGTCAGACCTCCGACTTGGGCAGTCTGGTTACGACGCCAGCCCCAAAACTCTCGACCAAATCCCGAGGATCGGGGGGACAGAAATCGGCACGGAAATAATGTGCAGAAAGTCCAGCAGCAGTTGTTGTTCATTTTGGGCAGGATTCGCTGCCGGCGTTGCGGCGGTTGTTGTTCATTCGAGACACAAGCTCGCCTGGCCAACAGCGGCCGCTGTCGGTTTGGGACAACATTTGTTGTTGGGCATCGTATCCATTTTTTCTATACCCAGTTCGGGCGTCCAAAGGGGAAGCGCAATCGTAGATTATTGCGCATGGATTAGCTTCGGGTCCCGCTTCCATATAAGCATCGATGATCCTCAGGACGCGTGTTAGCCCGATGTGTGTGCGTGTGTGTGTGTGTCAATCCCGTTGTTTTTCCAATGCCATGCAGCCTATGTCGGCCCTCATTTCGCCGCCAGCGTCGCATCGAAGGGCCTCGGCGGACAAACACGCGTTGGCGCTGACACGCGTTCTGGGGATGCACTGAGCAATCGACGCGCACCGTCGCCAAATCAGGCGGCGCTGGCTTCATTCAGCAGTCCTCGGTCTGGCCTCTCTGTCCCGGGGGGGGTCCTCTGATGTGGCCTGGGGCTCGCAGAAGCGGCCCCCCGAGGCCAAGCCAGGCGCTAAAGCACAACAAGCGCCCGGCGTTTCAAGACCCCCTCGCGTCATGAACAAAAACATGCCGGAAGGTTTTTTGTTTTTTTCGGCCTCCAGGGGGCCTCCGAACAGTCAAACAACGAGTTGGGATGAAAGTCAGTCCCAGAGAAGGGGCCAGACCTCTGGGGGTCGACATTGTGAAAACTGCGCAACGCCGTGGGTCTGGGTTGCTTCCTCGCGACGCCGGGAGGTCAAGTCGATCCCGCGATCAGGGGCAGGGTTCGGTCGGTTCGGCTGAATCGCAGTCGGTTGCGTTCGGTCGGGTTTTTCGTGTCGTTGCTGCATCGCTGCGCTCCCCTGGGCTGTCTGCGGCATATCGGCGTCAGTCGGTTTCGGCTTCGCCGTTCCCACGGACGGCCCCGACCTCGAGGGAGTGCGTTGCGTGAGCGTGCGCAACAGGAGGGCGGCCTCGCGACCCGCGGAGCGCACGCGTGTGCGGCAGGCCCGTGGCGTGTTGACGCGGCGGCGACCCCCGCGCGGGCGTTCCAGGTTGAACGCCGCCAGTGTATGTATGTATGTGTATATATGTATGTGTGTGTATATATATATATATATATATCCCCCCCTAGTCATCACCCCCCTCTTTGCCGCCCCCGATATGCAGGATTGGACGACCAGGAACACGAGCGGCAACACACGCGGTGCCCTGCTGGCAGACCGCTCCGCCGCAGGCCCGCGACGCGCCACGGCGTGCCCCGCGGCACGGCCCCTCCGCTTCGGGCACGGCAGAGGGGGCCATGACTTGGCCGATTTCGATTGATCTGCGCTGCCTGGGAGCTGCGATCGCGCAAGGCTGAGCGATCCGCACGGTCTCAGAGAAGACGCCTCCGAAGTCCCAGACATGCGCTGTCTTGAGTTTTACACCACGGAGTTCCCAGAAATTCCCGACCCTTTCCCCAGGGCCGGTTCTTCATCGCGGACCGCTCTATGACGGTCCCGGGGCCCGGCGAAGGCCCCCCGAGGCCGGAGGCAGCTAACAGCGTCTCGTCGTGATTTTCTTCGCAACACGGGGGGGCATGGATACGCGGCTGCGCGCGCCCGTCCTCTCTGTGCTTTCGGTAGCAAATCACGGGAGCCTGGTGTGTCCTCGCCAGTCTGTCTTCAGAGCGCACAAGCGCGCAAGCCGTGCCCTTCGATTCGCGTCGGTCAGCGTCCTTGCACTAGGCCCTAGGCCTCCCAGATGGGGTCGGAGTAGATAGGGTCGAAGGATCCCGCCGCATCGCCGCTGCATCGGCGATCTCGCTCGATGCGGCGACCGAATTTCGCCATGCCGACGGCGCCAATGCATCGCCGGTGCGTCGCCGGCGCATCGCCGATGCATCGCCGATGCACCGCCGATGCATCGCCGACGCCGCGGCGATGCGGCGCGATCCTTCGACTCCCTCTGCTCCGACCCCATCTAAGGAGGCCTCTGCCTTCGCAGGAGCCAGCCGGACGGTACGGGAGGCTCCCGCTGGGGGACCGGAGGGAAGGGGAGGGGAGGGAAGGGGAGGAGGGGGAGGAGGAGGAGGAGGAGGAGAGGAGGAGAGGAGAGGGGGAGGAAGGGAGAGGAGGAGGAGGAGAGGAGGAGGGGAGGAGGAGAGGAGGCGGAGGAGGAGGAGGCGGAGGAGGAGGAGAGGAGGAGCAGGAGAGGCGGAGGAGGCGGAGGGAGGAGGAGGAGGAGGAGGAGGAGCGTGAGTTGCCACTGGCTCGGCTCCCTCGCCGAGGCCACGCCCCCGAGGCCGACGGGGCGCGCGGCCCGTCGGCAGAGGGCGCCCAGGACGCCCCGCGGCGGCGCGGGGGTCGCCGCGGCGGGCCGCGGCGGCCTCGGCCTGCTGGACCTGGACGGGCAGGGTGCGAGGACGATCGAGGACGTTGAGGTGCTATTGGGGGGGATGGTGTTGATGAGGCTTTGGTGATGATGATGAGGAGGAGGAGGATGATGATGATGATGATGATTTCGATGATGATGATGATGATGATGATGATGATGATGATGATGATGATGATGATGATGATGATGATGATGATGATGCTGATGCTGATGCTGATGCTGATGCTGATGCTGATGCTGATGCTGATGCTGATGCCGATGATGCTGTTGATGAAGGTGATAACGACGACGACGAGAACGACGATGATGATGATGCTCATGATAATGACGATGATGATGAAGATGATGCTCATGCTGATGATGAGCATGATGATGGTGATGCTGATGATGACACTGATGATGTTGATGATGGTGATGACGATGGTGATGATGATGGGGATGATGATCATACTGAGGATGCTGGTGACGATGACGGTGCTGATTATGATAATGGTGATGATGATGATGTTGATTACGATGGTGATGATGATGATGTTGGTGATGCTGATGATTGTGATGCTGGTGATGATGGCGATGATGGTGGTGGTTATGATGGTGGTGGTGAGGATGATGATGACGATGATTGTGGTAATGATAATGCTGATGATGAAATTGATGATGCTGATGATGCTAATGATGATGATGAACATAGCATACTGATGATAACGATGATGATGATGATGATGATGATGATGATGATGATGATGATGATGATCATGATCATGATCATGATGATGATGATGATGATGATGATGATGATGATGCTGATGCTGATGATGATTATGATGATGCGGATGATGGCAATTATGATGCTGATGATGCTGATGATGGCGATGGTGATGCTGATGATGATCCTGATGATGATGATGATGATGATGATGGTGATGGTGATGGTGATGCTACTGATGATGATGATGATGATGATGATGCTGATGCTGATGCTGATGCTGATGATGATGATGATGATGATGCTGATGCTACTGATGATGATGATGATGATGATGATGATGATGCTGATGCTGATGCTGATGCTGATGCTGATGCTGATGCTGATGATGATGATGATGATGATGATGATGATGATGATGATGATGATGATGATGATGATGGTGGTGGTGGTGGTGGTGGTGGTGGTGGTGATTATGATGATGATGATGCCGATGATCTCAGTGCTGGCACGTGGACCGGCTGGGTGCGAGGACGCTCGGGGATGTGGAGGTTCCAGTGGTGGGGCAGCTTGGATCACCGCGGGTGCTTGACCCTCAGAGCCGAGCATCTGTGCACCGTGCCGCGTGGGAGCGGGGGCTGCATGGAGTCGAATCATGGCACGGTGCATGGGCGCCGTCCTCGCAAACTCCGCACCTAAAGAGATCCCAGACCCCCTCGCGTGGTGAACAAAACCACGACGAAGGGGTTTAGATGTATTTTCGGCTTCTGGGGGCCCTTAGTGGGCCGTGGCCTTGGGGCCAGCAAAACAACAACTGAGGATGAAAACCCGGTCCCTGGGAAGGGGTCCAGATTTCCAGGGGTCCGCGTTGCGAAAAGAGGCGACGTCGGTAGGTTCGCGTCGTGCCAACGCGGCGGCGACCCCGCCACGGGCGTTCGAGCTTAACGCCACCAGTGGCCCAGAATTGGCCAATGTGAAACGATCGTGCAATCGATCAACCGCCGATCGTTCGGGGTTGAAGGATCCGCGCGAGGTCAGAAAACCAACACTGGGGTCATCACCTACACCCTACTCCGATCCTGGCCAGGGCGATCCTGGACTCAGGATAGGGGCCCGTGGATGGGCGGGGTGCGAGGACGATCGGGGATGTGGAGGTTCCAGGGGCCCCGAATGATTTTCCCGTGGGTTGGGGGGTTCGGACCCCTTAGGTTCTTCCCGGGGGGTGGGGGGAGGGTTGTGTGGGAGGTTACGATGGGAGGTGGGTCCCTGGTTTATGGCCCCCCTTTGGTAGTTTTTCTAGGGGTGGTCATCTTGTTTCTGGCCCCCTCTTGAAGAGCTAGTTCAGGCCAGCGACGCTGGATCGCGCTCCCTCAAAAACCTTCGACGATCGGGGGTCAAGGTAAGTGGACGCTAAGGTGGGTCGCATGTCTGGCATAATCCAGCCTACAAGTGTGGTACAAGTGCCCTCGGTTGCCATGGGGGTTGGAAAGCTCAGCCGATCGGGCGGAGCCCTAGCCCGGATCTCAACCGCCTAGCCACGTGGGGCACTTGTAGCCCACTTGTAAGCATCCTCTCAGAACCTCCCTCCATATCCCCTTAGCCGCCCCCGCGATGATCCAAGAGGGGGGGTCCTGGCCCCTCAAACTCATGAGCCCATGAGATCCGACGGCGCGAACACGCGCAACATCGTATGAGATCGCAATCCGAACCTCAGGCCCAGTCCTTCTGTGGCAAATTCGCGGGCGGGAGCTCCGCGAGGGCCCCAGGGCCCGCAGGTGGGCGGGATCGATTGGAGCTCCGCAGCAGGGGGGCGCCCGGCTCTCCGGGACGGCTTCGACTTTGCGAGCCAGGAACTTGCGACGCCCAACTGGAGAAAGCAGGAGGTTTGGAGGGCGTGTCGGGCCACGGCTGCAGCTTCCCCCGGGCGTGCCGCAGTCCTGGCGATTCGAAGTTCGGGGGGCGGCCAAGAGGGGGGGTGACAACTAGGGGGGGGATAGCATGGCGGGGGCCATGCTATCTCCTCAGATTTCGTGGCGTCTCCTTCTGTCACTTCTCTCAGCACGTCCCCGGCCCCCCCCCCCCTTTTGGGGCCGCGCCCCTGCCGCCGGCCATGATCTGCACCCCTGCCCTCTTGGGCGCCCCCCTCTTGGCCGCCCCCGAGGGGTCTCGGCCTGGGGGGCCCTGAGGGGGCTGGGGCGCGCGAAGCGGCGGTCGGTGCCAACGGAGGAGGGGGAGGAGGAGGAGGAGGAGGAGGAGGAGGAGGAGGAGGAGGAGGAGGAGGAGGAGGAGGAGGAGGATGGATGATGGATGAAGGAGGAGGAGGAGGAGAGGAGGAGGAACAGCAGAGGAGGAGGAGGAGGAGGAGGAGGAGGAGGAGGAGGAGGAGCAGCCCGTCACCTGTGATCTCTTCTTGCTGCTGGCCAGGGTCCGGGGGCCACCCGGAGCCGACCCCCGCCGCCCGCCTTTTTCCGCCGATCCGCGTGCCGGCCAGGGTTGGCGGCGTGGCTCTGGCAGAACCGGGCTGGCGCTGGCCCAGGGCTGCGTGTCCTTCAGGGGGGCCCTGGTTGCGGGCAGCGCGTCCTTGAGTGGGGCTTTCCTTGAGGGTGGAGGAGGAGGAGGAGGAGGGGGAGGAGGAGGAGGAGGAGGAGGAGGAGGAGGAGGAGGAAGAGGAGGAGGAGGAGGAAGAGGAGGAGGAAGAGGATGGGCCATTGCAGGGTGTCGTCTGTCCTGTTTTTGGGCGTCCTGGGGCGCCC
Source organism: Prorocentrum cordatum (assembly GCA_963575745.1). Lineage (NCBI taxonomy): Eukaryota > Dinophyceae > Prorocentrales > Prorocentraceae > Prorocentrum > Prorocentrum cordatum. Next base: position 933,838 of record CAUYUJ010012891.1, on the reverse strand, counting down.
ACGTCGCCGCCGGCCTGGATTCGTGCCGAAGTTCTGGGCCAGAGCGCACCCCAGGGCATGGCCAGACCTGGGCGCGCAGGGGGCGAGGACCTCAGCGCCACCAGGATGGATCGGGGCTGGACAGAACCCCCAACAGTGACACGTCGATTAGTGAATTGTCCGTTTTCGGTTCTCGAGAGGGCGCCGTGGCCGTCATTTTCCAGGCTTGCGCCCGCCAGGTTTGGGCCTCAGGTCGTTCTCACTAAACCACCTTTTTGCTAAAGGGGGGCCTGTCCATCCCCGAATGGAGATGGCATCGGGCTGGTGCTTCGGCATCGCGCAGGGGAAGCGCTGCTTTCGCGCGGGACGGCTCAGGGAAGTCGCAGGAAAGCGCCACCGTCCTGCACCGATCAAAGCCCCCGTCCGGTTTTTCAGTATTTCATTACTCATCAGGCAGGGTGGCGGATGGCGTTGAGTCGGGGGCTGCCAGAGGTGGTCTTGGCCAGATGTGTCCACAGCCTTTCGCGCCACCCTGGAGCTCCCAGGGCCCTCTCGGCCTCGCAAGGGGTGTTCTGAAGGCCATCTGGGACGCCTGGGCAGTCCTGGGGGCACCAGCTTGGGCCAGAATGATGACCTGAGACGTGGAGGCTCTGGGGTGGGTGGGTGGGGGGGAGCAGAAATCTTGGGAGCGGGCGGAACTGGTCCATTTTCATAATTCTTTGGCCTTCAGCATTCCCCTCGTCGCTACGCCTCAACGCAGCTCGGACAACTTGCCAGGATGGACACTGGGAGCGGTTAGGGGTGGCACATTTTGAGAAGCTGTCCTTGCTTGGGGGAGCGGCTGGGAGGCCTTGGCTGGCTTGGGAGCGGCTTGTAGAGCTTTGGGCCGTGGCCTGTGTGGTGCTTTGGTCCAGCGATAACCCGGGATATGGGGTCCGCCCGCACCCCCCCTCCCCCCGGATAGCTTGACCTTGTCGGTTGCGCAGGTCCGCAGGGGAATGCTTTTATGGCGCACGTGGGCATGCGCCGGGCTGCTCAAAGCGAAAAGGTTAGGTCAGAGGCCGGCCCCCCCCCTCCCCAGAGGATATCAAACAGTGGCGAAGCGTCCTGGCGTGCCTATAGGCCTACCAAACAACGCTCTAAGAACCTTTTGTTGTTCCCGCGAAATGTTCTTAGAACATTTCTGGCTGGGACTGTCTTGTTTTAACACATCGGGTTTACATTATAAGATCACTGTTTTTGTTCTTGGAACATGTGGGGATTCTAAGAATATGTCGTAGAAGGCCTATAGGAATGCCGGGACGGTCGGTCCCTCCCCAGAGGATAACCCGGGCCATCGCTGAAACACGAACGGTCTCCTGGTCAGCTGCTCGGGGGCCTCCTCGGAGCCGGCATCCCACCTAAAGGCAGGATGTCGACCTTCCGGGGGCCGGGTCTCGGGGGGAGGTCATCCCGCACGCCCGCTCTCCCCAGGGGAGGTCGGTGGGTTCGGCGTGCAGGCTTGCCTCGGATAGATCTTCGAAAGACCTCGGGCTTCGAAAGACCTCGTGTTGCCTCTGGCAGCACAGGATGGCCTCGAGAGCCGGGCGACTTGTCGGGCAAGGGGGGGTCAGCGAAGGTCTCCCGCATGTCAGATTCGACACAGGAGTCAAGCTCGTTGCGAGATGGAGCGCGCACGCGGGATCGGGTACGCATGGTATGGTTTTGCACGACTGGGTGGCAGGGGCGAGAGTCCCGCACCGCTCTCCGCGAGGTGGGGGACGTCATGCAGGGCACTGTTGTCGGCAAAGGCGCGCACGCCATCTTGCGCCTGGACGTGGGCCTGCGGGGGGGCAACGCGTTCCTCGTCGGGGTTCCAGACGACTTGCGCAAGGTGAGGGTAGGGGATGAGCTTCGGGACTTGAGGGTGGAGTACGTGAACACGAGGTGGAACGAAGTCGACCTCTCGTTCCCTGGTTTGTCGAACCTGGCCGCTGGCAGGGAGCTGCGGCCACGAGAGTCGTTCACTCCAGGCGACCTGGTGGACGGCCAGGTCACCGAGCACCTCGACAGGGAGATCATCATCGACATCGGCTCGCGGTCGATGGCCTACATGAGGGTCCCCAGCCGCCTAAGGTTCCTGAAGTGGCTCGAGGTCGGCGAGACCCTGAGGGGCCTCACCGTCGAGGTCGTCAACGACCAGACGGGCATGATCCAGGCGAGCGGCGGGAGAA
>CAUYUJ010012891.1:871646-924146 GCA_963575745.1 Prorocentrum cordatum | reverse complement strand
CTCCTCTTCTTCTTCTCTTATTATTATTATTATACTCTTCTCTTCTTCTTTTATATTTCTATCTGTCCCCACGCTCGCCTGAACTTGATTATCCCTGGGGTTGATCATCCATGGAAATTGAGGCACATGAGCTACCCTACACGAGCACTTAACACATAAATTTTCATAAAGCGTTTGCACATAAAAATTGATAGATTTGGAACTTTGGATTTTTCCTTTCTTGGTCCTCTTCTTTTTCTCCTCTTCTTCTTCTCTCGTATTATTATTATACTGTCCTCTTCTTCTTTTATATTTCTCTCTGTCCCCGCGCTCGCCTGAACTTTTTTGTATCTCTGGTGTTGATTATCCATGGAAATTGAGGCACATGAGCTACCCTACACGAGCACTTTTTATATATATATATATATATATAAGCATTTATAAATTAAGATTTTTATAAGCGAAACAAGGGATTTGTCGAGGATGTCTCCAGCGAGATAAGCCATTGTTGAGGATATTTCTATGAAAACTAAACGCCAAGGATGTCTCAAAACGTGCTCGGCTTGGTCTCCTCTTGATCATCTCTTACTTCGAGATTATGCTGAGGTCTGCTGGGCTACTTTTATTATCTCTCCCTGAACCCCGAACTTTATTATCCCCTAGTGTTTATTCTCACGGGCATGAGGTTATTGTAAGGATGGGCAACCTTTCCAAGGCTACCCTTGCATTCTTGTCCCTTCGGCCCATCCTTGGTAGCTTTCCCTGGACAACCTCCTCCGAAAGACATTAACATGGCCCTGCAAAGGCCCTTGCATCATTACCGCGCATCCTCACTATACGGGTTGACTGTATCGGAGGCCACGTCGCCGATCGGTCGGCGAGGCATCGCTGGTTCCAGGTCGGTGATCCCCCCCCTGAGCAGGTGAACCCCCCCGACCGCTCCTCCGCAGGGTACGGTGGAGGATGGGGCCGTGGCCAGAATCCGTCTCGCATTCATTTGTCCACCCTTCTCCTCTCTCGCATGTGCCTTTGCCACGTCAAGCACGGCTTCACACCCGGCGCTGTGGCCGCAGCCATCCGATGGCAAAGCGCGCCTTGGCTGAGCCAGGCCCGAGGCCTAAAGTGCAGGGGTCATCCTTAGACAAGGGCGCCCTCGAGGGCGCGAAGTTATTCGCGCTTCGCGGTTCGGCTTCGATTCCTCCTCGTCTTCCTCTTCTCCCCTGTGGGCGGCGCGAGAGCGCGCTTCGCGCAGCGCGAAGCGAAAAGTTAGGTGCCCTTGTTAAACATCGCGACCTCGATGCCGCTCCTCTCGCAAGCAGCAGCTTGTCCCAGAAGGCCTTCTCTGACTGTTGCCCAGCACGTGTACCGTCAAGCCTTCCAGAAGCTCATTCGGAAGCTTCTCCCAAGAGCTTCCAGAAGCTCTCTCGAGGGGCGTCGGAAGGTTCTTCTGGCCCTCTGCTGTCCAGGCCGCGGACTCCACAAGCAGGCGCCCGTGTGAAACGTCGCGACCCCGATGCCGCTCCTCTCGCTGGCACTCCCTGCCGGCCCCGCCCCCCCGGGGCTCGCGCCCCCTCGTGGCCCCTGCGCGGCGCCCTGCTGCGGGTGCGCGCGCCTGGCTCCTGGGGCCGCGCAGCATCCAGGCCGCAGAGATCCTCGGGTCGGGTACAGTCGCGGGGCGGCCAAGGTTGGGAGCCCCCAACCCCTCTAGACCCATCTGGACTGCCCCCAACCTGGACAGAACTTCGGAAGTCGCCGACCCGGTGTGATTCCTAGCCATCTTGTGGTGTCGGGTCCTCGTTTTGAAGAGACGGTCCCCGCGTCCCTCCTCTCCCCCTCCTCCTCCCTCCCCCTCCTCCCTCCTCCCTGCGTTTCACCCACCCAGCACAGCGCTTCAAGGGGCTCCGCCGAAGGTGCCAGTGGCACCGCCCGCATGCGCCCGCCACCACCCGGCACAGCCCTTGTTCCCTGCGTTTCACCCACCCAATACAGCGCTTCGTGGCCCCATAGGGGGTTCCACCGAAGGTCCCAGCCCAGCACAGCCCTTGCTCCCTGCGTTTCGCCCACCCAGTACAGCGCTTCGTGGCCCCATAGGGGGCTAAACCGAAGGCCCCAGTGGCATCCGTAGCCATTTTGGCTCATGCCTGGCGCGCGCTGGTTCAAGGGTGGACCTCTGGCGCAAGCCAATTGGGCGCCCTTCGGTCCGCGCGCTCCGCATGGTGGCTCGGGGGGCGGCTGCAGGAAGCTGCCCGTGGCGTTCCACGCGGAACCGCAGGCTGGCTCGGCGCCGTGCCCGCGATGCCTGCGAGCGCGGGCTCTGGAGAGCCCTGCGCGGCCGTGGAGACCCGCCCTGTAGCGGCACCGCGCTCGTGGCCCTGGCGGAGGAGGTCGACAGGCGCGAGAGGCTGTCGCGGGGGGTGCTGGTCTCGAGGATCCTTGGATCGCGAACGGCTCATGGCGACGTGCTCATCAGAAACTGCTCCCAGCACGCGCGGGACCTTCCCGAGGACGGGGCCGGGATGGCGCTGTGGCGGGCAGCCCCGCGCGGACCGCGCCTCGGTTCTGGGGGCCTCCCTGCTGCTGGAGCTCCTGATGCGAAGGCGCCACTGGCTGCGTTCGCATGCGTTCGCCGCACAAATTTTGGCACACCCCGCACGCGTTTCGTGGCCCCATAGGAGGGGATTCCACCGACTGCCCAAGTGGCTGCTCTCGCATGCGCCCACCGGAGAATTTTTGGCACGCCCATCACACGTTTCGTGGCCTTATAGGGAGCCCCTTCCGAATTCGGTGCATTCAGCGACAGTACAAACAACTGCATATGGTTGGGTCCTTCGCAAGGCTAATTTTTTGAGCCCTCCTGGAAGGTCAGGGAACCAGGTGGTGAGACATCATGTGGTGACCGGGAATCCCCAAAAAGCCACCGCCGGGTTTTGGGAACACGGGTCTCCGCCGGGTTCCGGGTTCTTGGACCCACCAGCGTTCAGGACATCTTCGAACAAACCGCACGAGTCCCCAAACCCGGCGGTAACCACGCGAGTCCCCAAACCTGGCGGTGGCACCAAATCGCCCGAGATTCGCCGCCAGGTGTCGTCACCGCCACGTTGGGGGACTACCAACAAGTTGGGGGTGCTGACGGGGGGAGGGGAGATCATGGAACGGGCCATGGCGTCTTTCCAGATGTCATGGCGCCTCTGCTGGTCTCATTGCGTCTCCAGCCCCCCCCCTGGGCGGCGCACGTGCCGCCGGCCATGATTTGCGCCCCTCCCGCCCCCCTCCATCGTGAACGCCCCCGATGAGGGCAGCCGGTTAACGATTGGGCCCCGAAGCCCAACATTTGCAGTGGAATCACTAAACCAGCCTTGCCGTAGCCGGTTTTTCTTCGTGCGACGGCAGTTCCGGTTAGCGGAACGGGGCGGGGGGTGAGGGGCCATCCCCCCGCATGCATCGCTAAACCAGGTCCCACTAAACCCAGTCCCGCCATCGCCCGAGGCTGCGGATCCTGGCCGCAGAGATCCCCTCGGAGGTACCACGAGGTACTTATACCGCTACCTTTGCCTCGTTTTCCCGAGGCCCTCGTCGCCACCGTTGGATTCGTTTCGAAATTCTTGGCCAGAGCGCACCCTGGGAAACGTCCGGAGAGCAGCGGCATCGGCACTTTTTTCCGGGCCGAACGAGAGGGGGGGATAGGGAAAGGAAATCTGCTGCATGCAGCTGGTTTCGGCCCCGCCGCCGGGCCCATTCCTCGATACATGGGCGCCTCCCGGCGCCGGGAGGCGCCAGGAAATTCAGTTACGTGAGCTATTTTTTAGCACTGGAGGCCTAAAAACTTACAAAACTAAGCGAAACAGCCTCAAACCAAGACGTAGAATAGCTCCAGGATAGGTTCTTAGGTCGGGTGTTATTTTTTAGCCCTCCTGGAAGGTCAGGGTTGCTGTCCCCCCTTTTCGCCCGACCCGATTTTTACCTCCCCTGGCGCGACCTCGACGGCGTCCGGCGGCCGAGAGCCGGCGCCAGCGCGCCAAGCGTGCCGCGGAGGGCGCCGCGGGCTCCGCCGAGCTCCGCCGACCTGCCCGCGGCGGGGGTTGGCTGGAGGCCCCTCCGGCCAGGAGCGGCGCCGCCGACGACGACGACGACGACGACCCCAGAGCTCGGGGGAGGAGGAGGAGGAGGAGGAGGAGGAGGAGGAGGAGGAGGAGGAGGAGGAAGAGGAGGTGGAGGACGAGGAGGAGGAGGACGAGGAGAAGGAGGAAAAGGAGGACGACGAGGACGAAGGGGACCCCCACGCGGTGTGGTGACGACGCCGCGCGGCGAGTCGGTGGGGATTCCGGGGTTCCCACGCGGCTTCGGGGCTCGGGGCGTGCTCCGAGGACGTATCCGGGAGATTTTGTGGCCTCCGGGGGTCCCAGCGCCTCGCGGTGGCGGACCACACGCGGTGGGGTCGCTGGGGAGTCCGATGTCACCACGCGGCCTGTCACCGCACGGCTATCCCACTCCTCGGAAAGTTTTGGGCAGCCCACGGGCAGCGGGCAGAGGCCCAAGATGGGGCCCCGCGCCGCAGGGCGGGTGGCGCGGTGAGAACGGCGAGCGCCTCCTGCATCACCACCCCCTCCTCCTCCTCCTTCTCCTCCTCCTCCTCCTCCTCCTCCTCCTCCTCCTCCTCCTCGCTCTTCCGCCTCGCTGCTCCTCCTCATCCCTCCCTCCCTCCTTCCCTCCCTACTTCCCTCCCTCCCTCTGTCCCTCCTCCTCCCTCCCGCCCCCTTCCCGTCGACCTGGTCCACCTGCTGCAGCTCCGCTGGCATCACTGGCAACAGCTGCTGCAGCGGGATGGGGACATCTCGGACGGGGCTAGGACGAGGATAAGTCCGTTCCACAGCGTTCCAGAACGCTCTCAGAGCGTTCCGGAGCGCTCTGAGAAGGCCGCGGCGCCCGAGACATTCTCCAGAGCCGCCGGGTCTCAGAGATTCTCGATTTATCCCCACCCGATGTGATCCTCGTCCTGGCTTCGTCTTTGGCGTCGCGGCACAGCGTGGTTCCTCTTGGCCGCGGCTCCCGTGGCGAGGCCTCCACCCGCCTCAGCAGGCAAAGGCCCCCCAGACGTGTCCCCCGCCTCCAGAGATGCCTCCAGGGGCCCAGGCTGAAGCAGGGAGGTTCAGACGCCTCGGCCCCGAATCCCATACGGTGGGGGCGTTCGTTGAGGAATGTGCAGAAGGGGGCTTCAGACCCTGGAAGATTCCTTATCTGCTGAGCGCGGCGGCGATATCCATGGCCGATCCACGATTGGAGTCCCAGCGGCTTCCAGACCCTGGATTTCTTATCCAGTGGTTCTTTATCCAATGCCCTCACCGTACAGTCAGCACGCCCAGTAAGGTCGCGCGCCTTCATCCAGGGTGCTCCTCTAGGGTTCCCCTTGCGTCCTGTCTCTGCGGCCCCTCCTTTGCCCGTCCCCAACAAAAAATCGTCTCCTTTGCCCCTCCCCTCCTTTGCCCCTCCTTTGCCCCTTGCGTCCTCTCTCTGCGGCCACTCCTTTGCCGTCTTCATCGCTCGCCTGCCCCTCCCCAACAGAAATCCCGCTTCGGCCTCCCAGGGATTTGCGTCCCTGCTGTCCGTCCTTGCTGCACGTCTTGACTGCACATCGGACGAAGTGATGACTGCCATCCTCGGCCGAGGTGATGACTGCAATCCTCGGCCGAGGACGTCTGGACCACTTCTCAGGGGTCAGCTTTCTGTCTCGGAACCGTTCTCGATGGCCCCTGGGGCTAGACAACAGGGCCTGGCAGGCCCCCGCTCGGAGACGACGAGCGACGACGAGCGACAACAATGACGACGACGAGCGACGAACGACGTCGACGACGACGACAGCGGTGGCGACGGCGACGGCGACGGCGACGCTGACGACGGCGACGGCGACGACGGCGACGACGTCGAAGACGATGACGACGACGACGACGAGCGACGAGCGACGAGCGACGAACAGCTGCAGCAGCCTCCGCGGTGTTCGGCTGCGTGCTCAAGCTGCCGTTGGCAGGGGGGGGGGGCACGCCCGGCCGCTCTGTGGGCGGCCTCCTGTGGGCCTGCAGGACGCGTCTGCGCACGGGAGGGGCAGGTCGGGCGATCGCAAACATGGGTCAAGGGGGCGTGGATGAGCGACGGGTCCCGGTGGCATGGGAAATCGCGGGCTCCCGCCGCTGAACGAGGCGGCACCGGCCGCGTTTTGGAGAGGGCACGTCCCCCGATCCATGGATTCAGCGACCGCGCGCCAAATCCGTGGATCGCTCATCCATGTTTGCGCGCCCCCGAGAGTCGCCGAGCGCATTCCACTACTCGCAAAGTGCCTACTCGCAAACGTCAGAAAGCCGGGCGTCTGCCTTTGTGCAGCATATCGTGCATCCCCTGTGGCGGATCCAGGCCATTTGCGAGTAGCTACTTTGCGAATAGTGGAGCGCACTTTGTCTGGAGAAGGCGACTGGCGGCGGTGGACGGAGGAGGAGGACGGGGCGTTGCATCGCTCGGGCGTGGGCGGTTGTCTCGGCGGGGCCAGCGCTGGAAAATCTGGACCACCTTGAGGCGTGCTGGACCGCTGGAACACCTTCAGGATGGAGAGAAAAACACAGACACAATGAATCGTCGATTCCCCAGAAAGTATATGAAAACATGGGAAGTGGGGGGGCAGATGGAAAATATGGTGGATCCTGTTATTTGTGTCTATTTGTTTGTGTGTCCCAGGGCCCCTTCACACCTCCTGAGCCAGAACACGCGCGTAGCTTGTTAGCAGCTTGTCCCAGGTTGGATTTTTGGGCTAGCTTATCGCACGACTTTCCCACGGTGGGCTCATCGCTAAACTAGACAACGGTTCGGATGCAATTCCTGGGAGTTCGAATTCTGACTTTGCCCAGGTCTGAAATCCGGTTGAATTCGGCTCAATCCCGTTTAATCCGCGGCCAAATCTGGCATAGCAGACCCCGAATGGGGCTATAAACGTTTTTGTTTTATATCTTTCCGACACAAACTTCCCAGTAGGTGCCTCCTAGAGCACCGGCACGACGTGATATCGCCATAGCAGCATCGTGCTCACCATCATATCAGATCAGACTCGCACTCGAGGCGTTACGCTGCTGCGCCTCTTTTCTGCATCTATATCCTTCTCTCAATGACTTGTGTTGTTCGTATGCGCTCCTGCCCGCGTTCGTTGATGCTACCTCTCATCCACTCAGTCGCGACCGCCCTCCAGATCGACCTCGCAAAAGTTGGATCGATGGCATGCTCGCATTCTCGCGCGGAGAAGGACATGATGTGTTTGACGTGTCGCCCAGAACCCGTTGCAGTGCTGCTGCAGACGCGCTGGCTTGGCACGAATTGGAAAGCGCACTCTGTAGGCGACGCATCGAGGACACCTGAGCGCCGCGGCGCTGCTCCCCAGACCTCTCCCAGGGCGCCTTCTGACCAGGCTTTCGAGGTGAATCCAGCAGCGGCAACGAGGACTGCCTAAGAGGTCCAAACATTGGTACGGGTACCTCCTCCTCCCCTGACCCCCCTCCCCTCAGGAGGGGAGGGCCCGGCCCCCTGGGAGCCGAACTCTGCTCGCACTGGCGTCCGCCGGCCCGCCCTTTATTGTCATTCGCACGCCTCCTCCTGCAGGGCTTGGGGGGGGGAGAGGCTCCCCCTCCTCCGACTCCTCCTCGATCCTCCTGCTCCTCCTCCTCCTCCTCCTCCTCCTCCTCCTCCTCCTTCTCCTCCTCCTCCTCCTTCTCGATCCTCCTCCTCCTCCTCCTCGATCCTCCTCCTCCTCCTCCTCCTCCTCCTTCTCCTTCTCCTCCTCCTCCTCCTCCTCCTCCTCCTCCTCCTCCTCCTCCATCCTTCTCCTCGATGCTCCGGGGGCCACGCCTCGAAAAAAGCAGCCGAGGTGCGCCGACGCCCGCGGTCCGCCCTCCGGGACGGCTCTCGGAGCGCGCTCGGTCGGGCCTCGATCGAGGCGTTCCCCAAGATGTTGATCGAGCTTCGATCCTCCTCCTCCTCCTCCTCCTCCTCCTCCTCCTCCTCCTCCTCCTCATCCTCCTCCTCATCCTCCCTCCTCCTCCTCCTCCTCCTCCTCCTCCTCCTCACCTCCTCCTCCTCCTCCTCCTCCTCCTCCTCCTCCTCCTCCTCCTCCTCCTTCCTCATCGTGTCATCCTCATCCTCATTCTCATCCTCCATCTCATCCTCCTTGGCCTCGTCCTCCTCCTCCTCCTCCTCCTCCTCCTCCTCCTCCTCCCCTCCTCCATCTCCAAGCAGCTGGTGGGTCGACGCCCGCAGTCCGCCGTGGAGGTTCGGAGCGCGCTCGTTCAGGCCTAGATCGAGGCGCTCCCCAAACTGTTGATCGAGCTTCGATTCCAAGGGGCCCCTCGCAGGCGATTTTTCCCCTGATCCCCGAGTTCCGCCAAGAGTTTGGCCGCTCAGAAAAATGGGGAAATCCTGGGATACACCTCCAGGGGGCTATTCGCTATTCGGACGCACCCCATATCGAGGATGGACGCCCCCCCCCCCCACACATCGCATATATCCCGGTTGGACCCGACATTGCTGGTCCAGTCGAACCCCCCACGAAGCTTGGGATAGGGGTCGACATACCCCATGTTATCAATTTCAACAGGCTCCCATGGAGCGGAAGTGCTTCGGGCTTAGTATGAAGTTTGATCAACTTCGGTCCATGGCTTGATCAAGCCTGATTCGAGGGCACCCCTCGGAGGAGGGGTCGCGCGACCCCCCTTTCCGCCTATAGGTGCATGTTGTGCTTGATCAAGCCTCGATCGAGGCACCCACCCTTGATCGAGATTTTGATCCAGGCTCGTTTTCAAGGGCAGGTATCGAGCGGGAGCGCCTTAGGCTTGATCTGGCTTCTGATCAAGCTTGATCAGTGACTTGATCAAGCCTGATTTCGGGGACCCCTCGAAGGTGGCGTCGTGCGACCCCCCAGTAGAACGAGCCCCCTCCACCGTCGCTCTTACGCCGCCCACGTCACCCAGGTCGGCTGGGTAGGTGTTACGGCTGATCATTGGGCGCGGGGCCAATGCTGTTTGGCACGTGCGCCCCGTTTGGTCGAACATATATTCCGGCGCGCGCTCACCGCGATGCACTGACGTAACAACGCCAGTGTACGGCGATGATAACGCCGAGGAGTGAGGAGGGAGCGGGAAAAGCAGGTGGAGAAGGTGGAATATGATATGGAGCACGAGGATGCGGAGTATGAGGAGACGAGAAGTGATTTCGAGGAGGAAAAGGGATGATGACGAGGAGGAGGAGTGGGAGGAGGAGGAGGAGGAGGAGAAGGAGGAGGAGGAAGAGGAGGTTTTAAAGCGCACTCTCATTGGGCTCTCCAGCAGGTTAGTGCGAGCCGTGTAGTTGTTCGTGCCGCCTTTGCTCAAGGCAAGTCGTTTTCTCTCAGGAACTGGGCATGCAAGGCAGGTGTAATGCTTCGGAGCCCTCTGAAGGTTGTTTCTCCCAATCCGTGTGCGAGGCGTTCCAGACCAGAACCCCCTTCCCCAGCGTTGAACCTTGCCGTAACAACGCGACACCAAACAATTCACGGGAGTGGACGTCCGAGCCATGGCAAGGTGGAGGGGGAGGGGGGAAATTCACGGGAGTTGACGTCCGAGCGATGGCAAAGGGGGAGGGGCGGGGGTGGACGGGGGGCGAGGGGGGGAGGGAGGTATGGACAGGCTTGGAGGGAGGAGGGCGAGGGAGGGAAAGATTGTTGGAGGGAGGGATGGAGGAGGAGGAGGAGGAGGATACGGGGGGAAAGTGGAAAGGAGGAAGAAGAGGAGGAGGAGGAGAAGGAGGAGGAGGAGAAGGAGGAAGAAGAAACAGGTGGGGAGAGGAAGAGGAGGATGAGGGGAGGGATGAGCCCTCCTCTGCCCTCAGCCCGTGTAAACGTTGGAGAGTTCAGGAGAAACGCCCCAGCTCTTGGTGCTTCAGAAGGGGCGGGGGGGGGGGGTGACACAAGTAAAACGAAGACGGGCGGGGACGAGAGGACGAGAGAGAATTCGGGCGGATCCGAGCGAGACGAACGGGTGACAACTCGCAAGCGACATGACTACCGCAGCCCGTCAAGCTGCTGTTGGTCGGCTCCAAGCAAAACTTGTAGGGTGGTGGTTGTAGCTGCAGACATTCCTCCCAGTTCTCACACGGCCTTGTCCAGACGGACCGGCTTCAACGCCGTCGGTGGCGAAATGACGTGGCTCCCGCGCGCACGGGCTGGTCCCAACGCTGTAGTTGCTCTGTAGTTGATGACGTGAGACTCGCGTCCTTCTTCCACTCCTGCTGCCACTGCCTGCCCTTCTGAGCCAGTCGCCAGCGTTGTAGCTGGTGATGTCTGCAACGCCGTTGTTGACGAGATCGGGCTCCAGCTTCACCTCCTACGTCTCGCAGAGCGGTGTCCGAGCCGCCTGCTGTTCGGCCTTCTCACACGCCCTAGCCACACCAATGTAGCTGATGACATCGGCATGGGGCTCTAGCTTCTCCTCCACCTCTCGTTGCGCATAACCTGCTGCCGCTGTTCACCCTTCTCGCTCACGTTGTGCCCAGCGCTGATGCTGACGAACTCTGGCTCAAGCTTCGTCTCCCACTTCTCGCGGATTGATGTCGTTGCCGTCTGCCGCTGTTCGCCTTTCTCGCGCGCCTTGGCCCCAGCGCTGTAGCTGGCGATCTCTGGCTCGCGCTTCGCCTCCAGCTTCTTGCAAGGGGCCAGAGCTGCTTGCCGCTGCACGCCTTTCTCGCACGCCCTGATGCCAGCACTGTGGATGATGATCTCTGGCTCTGGCTCTGGCTTCACCGTCCACGCCTTGATCCCAGATCTGAAGCTGGTGACCTGGGGCGCAAGTTTCGCCTTCCTCGCCATGATGCCAGCACCGTATGCGATGACCTCGGCTTCTATCTGATCGTTCCACAGCTTGATCCCAACACTGTAGCTGATGGCCTCGGGCTCTACGGTGTGTGGCGACCGAGTCTGCTGCCATTCCTCACCCTTCTCGCATTGTTAGCCCCTCTCTCACGCGCTGTGCCCAGCGCTGCGCTCTGCGCTGCTGGCGACGTCGGGCTTCGACTTCGCCTCCGTCATGCCCTGTTCCCAGCACTGCAGCTGATGATTTCGGGTGCGTCTCTCGCATTCCTTGCCGCGCTGTTTTGCGCAGGGGGCGACCTGCGTCTGCATGCTCGGCGTCGTCTCCAGCTTGCAGCTGGCAGAGACTGCGACCTCTGCACGGCCTTCCCGCGCATGCGGGCCCCAGCATTGTAGCTGACGGCGTCGGGTTGCGACTTCGCCTCCGCCTGTTAAGGCCCAGTGTCACGACCACCCCCCCCGCTTAAGTTTCGTTCAGTGCGTCGCCCGTGCGCCAGCCCTGGTTTGCGTCTTTGTCCCAAATCCCGGCCTCCCACAGTGCGCGGGCGACATGTGGCGCGACTTCGGAATTTCGCTGGCGACGTATAGGTTTCCGTCGCTGGCGCAACAGCAGCCAGTCTGGCGGTCGTGGCGCACGCATAGTTCGACGGTCCGCCAACGCGCTCGCACTGGGCAGCAACGGATCCGTCTGCCACTGCCCGTCCTTTCCGCAGGCTCCAGCTGCGCCGTCTTGCTGGCCCACATCGCCTGCTGGCGCTGCACAGCGTGCCCGCCCGCGCCCGCGTCCTCGTGGCGGTCGGTCCCATTGTCCTCATGGGCGGCCTGGGGCGCGACGACAACGACGAGGTCGACGACGAGGACGACGACGACGATGAGGACGAGGACGACGACGACGACGACGACGACGACGACGACGACGACGACGACGACGAGACTTTCCTGAGGGAGCCTGGCCGCGTCGGCGAGGAGCCTGCCGCGGCTGGGCCAGGAGCGGGCACCAAGAGCACACCCCGACAAGGCTTGATGCCCCTCTTCCCCCCCCCCCCCGGGCCGCGTCCTCGCTGCGCTCGCTGGGGGGCGTGGGGGGCCCTGCGACCTCCGGGCTCTGGGCCAGCACCGTCACCTCCCTACGGGTCTCCGTCGAGGAGCAGGAGGAACTGCCGCACGGGCCGCGCGGGCCCCCCTCGGTCGCTCTCGTCGGAGCCGCCCCCAAAGCTCGGCGCCGCCGGGTCCGCCGGGAGGAGGAGGAGGATGAGGAGGAGGAAAGAGAGAATTGAGAGAAAGAGGGAGGGGGGGAGGGGGGGAGGGAGCAGGGAGGGGGGGAAGAGAGGAGGGGGGGAGAGAGGGGAGGTGGGAGGCGGGGGAAGGAGAGGGCGGAGGACGAAGAGGAGGAGGATGAGGAAGGAGAGGAGGGGGAGGAGGAGGAGGAGGAGGAGGAGGAGGAGGAGGACCAGTGCAAACCCAACAGTCATCAACGATGTTGGAGTAAACCCTCCCTCCAAGCTCCCTGCGTATAGTCCCGTACAACGGTTCATTTCCATTGATGGAACTGCTTCGTTGGAAGACACCCGTTTGAAGACACTGAAGTCTGCCAAAACAGCCAAAACATTGTTGTCGGGATTCCAACGCCACGGATCAACCTGGCTTGTGCGTCTTCACGATCGTGAATCTTGCCAGAAGGCCATTCTTAGGATTTCAACACAGATAATCAACGTAACTGTTGCGCCAGCATAATCCTGAATCCTGCCAAAACACAATTTCTGGTACGTTGGTGCTGGGAGTCCGTGGAGCTCTTGCGAATGATTAAACGGAGTATGCGCCGCGATAAGGCGAGAGCCACATGTTGAGAAGGACCCGCCTTCAATCCGTGAAATTCTTGCAATTTTTTGAACGAATGTACGCCGCGCTAGGGCGAGAGTCACATTTTGAGCACGACTCGCCCTTAATCCGTGGAGCTCCTGCAAATAAAAAAAAAAAAAAAAAAAAAAAAAAAAAAAAAACGTGCGCCTTGGTAAGGCGAGAGCCACAATTTGAAAACGACTCGCCCTCAATCCGTGAAGCTCTTGCAAATGTTTAAATTGAACGTGCGCGGCGCTAGGGCGAGAGCCACATTTTGAGCACGACTCGCCCTCAATCCGTGGAGTTCCTGCAAATGTTTAAAAAAAGAACGTGCGCCTTGCTAAGGCGAGAGCCACAATTTGAGAACGACTCGCCCTCAATCCGTGAAGCTCTTGCAAATGTTTAAATCGAACGTGCGCGGCGCTAAGGCGAGAGCCACATTTTGAAAACCACTCACCCTCAATATGTGAAACTCCTTGCGCATGTTGATATCGAATGTACGCTGCGCTAAGGCGAGGGCCACAGTTTGCAAACCACCTTCTCTCCATCTGCGAAGCTGCTGCCACTTTACAAGCCTCAGAGTCATAAGTGGTGGGAAAGTCTCAGGCGAAACGCCCGGTCCTAAACCCTTATCTCGGGGTGCGACGGGGAGAAATTTGTTTAGAGTCTGAAACAAAAAAACAAAAACAAAAACAAGAAAAAGGAATGGAAGAGGAGGAGGAGGAGGAGGGCTAAGACAAGAGGGGGAGGAGAAGGAGAGGCAGGAGGAGGGGGATGAGGAGAACCAGAGTAAACTCTGGAAGCGCCAACGATGATGCAACAGCCCTTCCATCCCAAGCTTCCTCCACAGAGGTCCCCGCACGCCCTCCTCTTCACCACAAGGGGCATCCCGCACACCTGTGAAAGACAAGCACCCCATGGGCATCCCGCTCAGGCGCGAGTCCTGTCTTTAAAACGATGTGTTTTGTACCATTATCGCGATAGCCGGGAACGCCAGCAATTCTGACCATAAGGTTTAATGCGGTATCCAGCGAGAGCCCCGTGTCGAAGAGGAGCCGCCCCCCCAAACCGTGCAATGAGTGCACAGGGTCACGCGTGAGGCCAGCAAGTCCGTGAGCATCAGGCGAACGCCCCAGTTTGAAGAGCAACGTCCCTCCACCCGTGCAGTTGCTACACATGTTCGACCTCGGGGCCATAGCGTTGATACAATCTTCAAGCCAGGGCCACGCTTCCCTGAATCACTGCTGCCGTTGCGAACGGTTGAGGCGAAATCTCGTGGCGCAAGGCCGCCCTCAATCCTTTGCGGCCGTTGCGAACCTGCAGAGACGAATGCGCGCGGCGCGAAGGCGAGAGATCAAGTCTGAAATCCTCACCCCTCCATCTCTGAACCTGCTGCAACCCCGTGTGCAACAAGTCACCGAACGTGTTCCACTACTCGCAAAGTGCCGACTCGCAAAGGTCAGAACAGAAAACACACGTCTGGCTCGACGTGATCTGTCGTAGATCCCCCGCGGCGGATCCAGGCCATCTGCGAGGAGTTCCTTGGCGAGTCGTGGAACGCGCTCGTCTTACAACGTGTGCCCGACGCAGGCGGAGAGCCCCTCCTCTGGAACGCAGCCGGGCTCCGTCCGTACAGCGGGTTGCGAGGCTCCGGCTCCGGGACCATTACTTGCCGAGGGGGCCTCGGGCGAAACGCGGTTCCCGCCCTACCAAGACGTGTGGTGGCGTGACGGGGAGGAGCCACTCACGATGAGCACGGGTGGAGGTGGACGAGGAGGAAGTTGCCGAGGGCGAGGGTGGCGAGGGCGAGGAGGACGAGAACGAGCAGGACAAGGGGGAGGAGGAGGACATGGAGGGCGGGGAGGATGAGGACCAGGAGGAGGAGGACGACGACGAAGGGGGACGGAGGAGGAGGCGAAGCTTTTTGCTGGGCCTGGGCCCCAGCGCCCCCCCGCCAAAGGAGGAGCCCTCCATGGAGGAGCGGGCCCAGGCGCGCCGCGGACAGGACACCCCGTCGCCACCGCCACCGCCGCCGCCAGGGCATCTTCGTCTTGAGATCCCCTCTCCTCGCGAAGACGGAGGCGTTTTGCAGAGGCGCAGCATGCCGCAGCCCCGGGCGGAGCTCCTGGGCACAGCGCGAGGCCCCCGAGTCGCTGGCTCGGGGGCCTCGCGCCCGGATGCGGCTCTCGCTCTGAGCCACGAGATCCGCGCGGACCGTCGAAGTCCGCGCGGCCAGTGCTCGCTGGTTCTCGTGTGCAGGAGTCGGGCGGTGGCAGGGACTGTCTTGTCTTAACGCATCGGGTTTTCGGCCTGGGCCGCGCACATGCCGCCGGCCATGATTTGCACCCCCCCTTCTTGGACGCCCCCCTCTTGGCCGACCCCGATCCTGACTGACCCAGACATGATCCTGTAGCTCATATGCAATGTTCTTCGTCCACGGTCGGGGGCTTCGGCTTAGCGCGTCGCCCGCTCTGGCCCACTGCGCTTCGGCGCGACACGGTGTCCACGTCCCGGTCCAGGGGCGTCAACGTCCCGAGCCTCTCCTTGCCCCCGCCCCGCGGAGCGGAGCGACACGCTATCCGCTCGCAGGGCATGGCGTGCTGTCAGGGCCGCCGCGGCTACAAGCTAAGCAACAGTTCCCGACCAGACGCTTCTCCCCAGAGACACCTGGCGCCAGGAAGAAATCGAGGCGGCTGGCTTGTCGTCACCTTTGGATCCCGGAGGCTACGTGGTTTCAGGCCTCTGTGCCGTCAAAACAAAGGATCAGGATACAAAGCTGGCCTGGAGAAAGGGTGGGTAGTTCAATCACCTGCCCCCCCCCGCCCAGGGGCGTACCATCAATACCAATGCCAACATCATCAGCCGCATCATCATCGCCATCATCATCCTCATCATCATCATCACCATCATCACCATCATCATCGTTTTCATCAGCATCATCGTCCTCCTCCTCCTCCTCCTCATCATCATCATCATTAACATCATCATCATCATCATCATCATCATCATCATCATCATCATCATCATCATCATCATCATCCGCATCCTCATCCTCATAATCACCATCAGCAACATCATCAGTATCATGTTCATCATCATCAACAGCATCATCATGATTATCAGTATAATTACCAGCATCATCAAATTCGTCATCAGCATCAGCATCGTCACCATTATCATCATCATCATCATCATCATCATCATCATCATCATCATCATCATCAGCATCATCATCATCCAGATCATCACCACAATCAGCATCACCAGCATCATCGGCATAGTCAGCATCATCACCATCGTCGTCATCGTCATCATCATCGTCATCGTCAGCATCATCAGCATCGTCATCGTCATTGTCGTCGTCATGGTCATCGTCGTAGTCGTCGTAATCTTCATCCTCTCCGTCAGCGTCATCGCCATCCCTCCTCACCCCTTCTGTGTCTCCAACTCCTTATTTAATCGCTTCGCTCATTCCGCCGGCCCATATTGTCGCACCGTTGTGGGCTAGCCGAGTTGTGGGGCCTCTTGGGGGCCGTTTTGGGGCCTCTTGGGGCCTCTTTTGGGCCTTTTCGGCGCCTCTTGGGGCGTCTTGGGGGCCTCTTGGGGGCCTCTTCTGTGTCTCCAACTCCTTATTCCCATCCCCCCACCCCTCTTCATTGTTATTTCTTCACCCTCTCTCAGGCTTCGTCGTCGTAATGCTCCTCGTGCTGCTTCTTCTTCCTCCATCTCTCACGCGCGTCTCATGTGCTCATCTTTCTCCGCGTCTACCTGTTGCATTCCCATCATTCCTCATCAGCTCTCCGTCGATCCGACCCTCCTTCCTCTATGCTTCCCGTTCTTCATCCTTCTCCCCCCTTTCTCTGCGACAACTTGTTCTACCTTCGTTCTGCTTTTCCTCACTTCTCTTTCATCCTTTCTTCTCCCCCCCCGTCGCCGTCCTCTTCCCTCCCCTCGCCCTCCTCCTCGCCCTCGTCCTCCTCATCCCCCTACTCCTCCTCCTCCTGCTTCCCCCACTCCTCCTCCCCCTCCTCCTTCCTCCCCCCTGCTTCGTCCTTCACCTCTCCACACTGCCTGGGCAGGGGGGGCAGGGGCTGGTGGGGTGACCCCACCCACACCTCCTCTCTCCTCGGGCCTCCTCCCCGTCTCTTCCCTCCCCCCCCCCCTCACCCTCCTCTCCCCAGCCTCCTCTCCTGCCACCCGTGTGCCCGTTCGTGGAGAAGCCGTGGCGTGCCCCGATGGTTACAGCCCTTGTGAGGGGGGCTGCGGCGGCGGATGCCGAACAACGTGTCCAAACCACCGGCGCCGTGTTTTCCTCGGCGACGAGAGCCCGACCCTTCCTCGCCGATCAACGTGTCAGGCAACTCGACGTGCGGCGGGGGCAGGGTTCGGAGTTCGTCGTCGAACACATGGCGAAATCCGACCCCTACATCCCCGCGCCTCCCATCGATTCAGGAAAATCGATTGGAGAGGCCTTACGGCCTGTGCCGCCGACACTCAACGACGAAGACGACGACGACGCGGGGCCTCTTTGGGATAGTTTTGGGGCCTTTTGGGAGACTCTTGGGAGTCTCTTGGGAGCCTCGTAGGGGCCTCTTACTCTTTGGGCTTCTGAGAGCAGGTCTTACCGCAGAGCTTCTGAAAGCAGGAGGGCGCACCATCGAACAGCACTTGTTGAAGCTCTTTAACGACATCTTGGCGCCGGAGCAGACACCGCCAGAGCAATGGAGACGGACCACAATCAGCGTCATACACAAGTCTGGGGACCCACAACTACCCAATAACTACAGACCAATTGCCATCATACCGTTGCTGTATAAGCTAATGGCCCGACTGCTTTGCAACAGACTCGAAGCGCACTTCGACGCACAACAATCACCTGACCAAGCTGGCTTCCGAAAAGGTTTCTGCACGGAGGATCACTCATACACCACAACGATGCTACTCGAACGATCCAACGCATGGCAAATAAATCTGTGGACGGCAGCGATAGACTTCAAGAAGGCGTTCGATTGCGTATATCACCACTGCCTTTGGGAAGCTCTCCGCGATCAAGGTGTGCCTACACCCTACATCACCATGCTCCAGAAATTCTACAATAGACAGACTGCGACAGTGCGGACCGACGTCAACAGCAGAGGATGCAGTGTTGAACGGGGCGTCAAACAAGGCGGCCCTCTATGTTCTTACTTGTGCAACGCGTTGCTCGAGCACGTGTTCCGGAAACTCAAGCCAGTCTGGACACGAAAGGGCTTTGGCATTAAATTGGGACATACCACACCGACGCTTCTTACCAACTTGCGTTTTGCAGACGACGCCCTACTACTCGCATCCAACCTGAGACAACTGAAATGTACTCTTCGTGATCTCAAACAAACAGCGTAAACATGTGGGCTCGAGATACACCCAGACAAGACGAACACCCTCACGAACATAAGCCGGCGACAGGGGCGAACGATGACTCACGTTGATATCGACGGCGACAGAGTCGAAATCCTCAGCGCGAACAGAGCGCGAAATACCTCGGCTGGAAGCTTACATTCCACGACTACCACCCCACCGAGCTCGCCAACTTAGTCGCAATGGCATGGCGCAAATTCAACCAATTACGCGAAGAACTAACGAGCAAACGGTACCCGCTCCACAGCAGGCTCCGGCTATTCAGCGGCGCCGTAACACCGACAGTTATGTACGGCTGCACTTCGTGGACTCTTACCAAAAACCTGCTGTTGACATTACGACGTGCACAACGACGTATGCAACGGCTCATTGCGAACATTCCGAGGCGACGGGGGAGCACCCAACAGGACGCAGCAGCCGACGACGACGCCCAGTCCAACCCTGCTCGCACTGACGATGACACCAGCGACAGCACGACCGACGCAAGAAGAGAGTTCGAGTTCGACGACGTCGAAGACGATACAGGACTCGAGCCATGGGAGGAGTTCATTCGCAGAGCCACACATGTGGCTACAGATCTCGCTGCCCGCTCTCACGTGGGCGAGTGGACAACAGTATACTACAGACGAAAATGGCGGTGGGCAAAGCGAGTGGCAACACACTCGAACCTTAGATGGACAAGGCTTGCGGCAGCGTGGGAGCCGGAAGTCCACGACAATCGAATAGCACAGCGCAGACATGGACGACAACGCAAGCGGTGGTGCGACGACATATCACAGCTTATACAAATTACCATTGGGAGTATCACCAAACATTGGTGGTTCTATAGGCTTACGCCACATCCGCCGACCCCTCATCTTGGCGGTCTTGCCGGCTCGCGTGAATCGGGCTGGGGAGTCGTGTAGGGGTCCATAATGACCTCTCTTGGGGCCATGTGGAATCCGCTTGGGGTCATCTCGAGGCCCTGGGGGGGCCATCGGAAAAGAAAGGACGCTACTGCAATCTTGGCATCGTTCTGTGCTATGGGTTAGAGGCTTTTTGTATGTGTATAGGGATCTCGCGGCACGCCTCTCGGGGACCTCTGGGAAGCAGTTTTGCTCCCACCTGGCGGCCGAGGTGGAGGAGGAGGAGGAGGAGAAGGAGGAAGGGGACACAGAAACAAGGCTCTGGGTTATGGGTTTTGGGTTAGAGGCGTCTTGCACCAGCTTGGGACCAATTTGGAGACAGGTTTTGCCGTCTTGGGGTCGTCTTAGGCCGAATTGGGAGGCGTCCTGGGCCGTGTTGGGTTTCTCTGGGGCCGTCTTGAGGCCCTCTTGGGGCGCCGTGGGGCGATCTTGGAGGCTCTTTGGGCTACGTGAGCCGACGGAAGCCGGGAAAGGCAACGATTGCAAACATGTTCAACAACGCAATGGACATGGAATGAAATGCGTAATGTGCGCCTCTTTCAGATGTCCTGGGGGTCTTCTTGGAGACTTCGTGGGCGATAGTGAAAGCCTTTTAGGCCATCTTGAGGCCATCTTGGGCCGTCTTCGAACTGTCTTGGGCCGTCTTGGAGCCATCTTGGGCCGTTTGGGAGCCATCCTGGGCCGTTTTGGAGCCATCTTGGCCTCGAGAGCGCGAATCCTTTTTTGTGCGCAAGCGCAACCCCGCCACCGTGCCTGGGTTGTTGATATGAGACTTGTGCGGTGATCGTTGGGATCTCTTGGGGGGCTTCTCGCGGGACTCTTGGAGGCAGTTTCGAAGCCTCTTGGGTGCCGTTTTGAGGCCGTGTTGGAGCCTCTTGGGGGCCTCTTGGGGCCTTCTGTTGGCGTTTTGGGGGCCTCTTGGGGCCTCTTGGGGCCTTCTGGGGCCGTCTTGGGGCGGAAAGCTCGGATTGTCGGTTCGGGCTCCCCCTCTTGGGCACCTCTTGGGGCCGTCTTGGGGCCCTCTTGGGCTGTCTTGGGAGCCTCTTGGGCCGTCCTGGCGCCCTCTTGGGCCGACTTGGGCGCCTCTTGGGGGCCTCTCGGGGCGGTCTTGGGGTGCTCTGGAACCGTCTTCAACGCCGTGAAAGCCGACAAGCAGTATATGATCAAAATGTACGTTTTCCCCATAGGAATTTCACGATTTTCGGCGCTTCGGCCCTTTTGAGGACTGCTCTTGGAGGCCTCTTGGGCCGTCTTGGAGGCCTCTAGGCTCGTCTTGGGGGCATCTTGGGCGTCTGGGAGCGCTCGTTTGGCGCCTCGGAGCTCTCGTGAGCCGTCTTCGAGGAGTCTTGGGGCCTTCTTGGCCCGTCTTGATCCCCTTTTGGGCCCAAAAGAGCCCCGTGATGCGCTCGTCGTGGGCCCGGGGAGGGGGGTCGAATCTCCGGTTTGGGGTCCCAGGGGGGGGTAGGGGGGGGGGAACTATCTCATACGCCTAGAGACCCACAAGGGGTCGGCGGATATTATGCTTGTGACAGAAATTGCGGGACAGCTGGGAAGACGCTTTCCTCCACCACATGCAATAACCGGGCTCCGGCCCACCCGCGCTGTTCCTAGGGGACCCGCCGGCCGTCCGGCGGACTCAGCGCGTTCTTCTTCTTTTCTTTTTGGGCTTCCTGGAGGCCCCTTTGGGGCCTCATGGGGCCTCTTGGGGGGCTACTCGGGGGCATTTGGGGGCCTCTTGGGAGCCTCTCAGGCCTCTCCATTCGAGTTCCACGTCTGGGCTCCCTCTTGGAGCCGTCTTGGGAACGTCTTGGGCTGTCGTGGAGGCCTCTTTGGCGGTCTTGGGGCCCTCTTTGGTCGTTTAGGTGCCCTCTTGGAAGCCTCTTGGGCGACCTTGATTCTTGGGGGCCTCTTGGGCTGTCTTGGAGCGTCGGGAAGCCGACAATGCGAGAATGCCAACACCTTGTAAAAAACTCAATGAACTTCTTTGATTTTTTGATTCTGGGGGCCCTCATGGCAGTGCTCGAGGCCTCTTGGGGCGTTTTGCAAACCTCTTGAGCCGTCTGGAAGCTACTTTGGCGTCTTGGACATATACTTTGGCGATTCGGGGGGCACTCTTGCTGCGACTTGGGGCTTTTCTGGGCCCCAGAACCGCCCGGGGAGTATCCGTATCTAGAGGCGATCCCCCCTGGGACCCTCCCCAGGACCCCCCCCCAGCCGGCGGGGAGGGGATCAAAAGGAAGGGGCTTCCCTTGCACTCAGCTACGACATTGCTCAATGTCGGTTTGGCTGGCGCGCTTCAGGTGGGCCCAGGGAGAGGGGACGGGGGACAACGACGACGACGACGACGACGACGACGACGACGACGATAGACGGAGACGACGAGGAGACGACGGAGACGCAGACGACGATGGAGACGACGAGGAGATGACGGAGACGGCACGACGACGAGGGCCCAGGGAAAGGAGACGGGGGACGACGACGACGACGACGACGACGACGACGACGACGACGACGACGACGACGACGACGACGACGATTGACGGAGACGACGAGCAGACGACGGAGACGGAGACGACGATGGAGACGACGAGGAGACGACGGAGACGACGACGACGACGACGACGACGACGACGACGGCGACAAACGGAATTGCGTCTTCCACACGCCGACAGTGTCGGCGGATTTTTGGCGGGGGTAGGGCTCGGATGTCGCCACCCACTTTTGTGACGCGGCTCCGAGGCCTGCAGCCGTTCCCGAGAACCGGCTTGTCACTCTGCCGTTTCTCTTGGCGTCCGGGGGCCCTGCAAGAGGCCCCGGAGGCCGGCGGTTCGAGCAGGAGCTGAAGGCGGTGGTCGCCTTGCAGTCGTGGGCCAGGTGAGGGCGATCGTGGCTCCTAAGCCAGCGGTGGAGCGCGGGGAGAGCCCGGATGCGGCGGAGCAGAGGACTCCCTGCCGCACGGACAGGGCGGGGCGGGGAAGACGGAGGTGGTGGCTCTGCTGCGGCACCCTTTCCGGGAGGTGCCGGGGCGGTGATCGCAGTTCGCCGCGCCCACGGTGCCGCGGGCGCTCCGTGGCGCGGCGTCGTTGCGCGTGTGCAGAGCCTGGGGCGACGGTGGCACAGGGCAATCGGTCTTCCGTGCGGCAGCGCGTGGATCCAATCAAGGCGCCTGTGCACGTCCGCGGTGGGCAGGCCATATTCTTGCACGGCGTCTCCCACGCCATGTTCCTGTACGAGGCGCATCCATTCAAGGATTGTTTTCGCTCGCCCGCGCAAGCCCGGTCCTTTCACGCCTGGGTTTTTGGAGAGCGTGCGGAAAAGGCGGCGCGTTCACGGCTGAGCAGAGGCATACGTGAAAGGCTGCGTGGCCCGACCAGGCCAGAGCGACAAGCGGCTGCAAGAACCCGCTGTCCTTGACGGGTCTGAGATGGCTGACGGCCGGGAGGCGGCTCTCAGGCACATGCAGTATGGCGCCGTGCGAGAGGCCAGGAGGAGGGGGAGATGTTGCTGCACGCGCCCAAGCCGTTGACCTGCCTCAGCACCGCCTCCCGCCAGCAGAACCCAGGGGCGTGCTGCAAGCGCCGAACATCAGCAACCCTTGTCATCTGAGCGGCATGTGCCCACTGTACATCGGCAAGAAAGTTCGGCTAACGGTGAGGATGTCGGTGGAGGGCCAGACCGCGCAGGACGCCCTCGGGACAGTCTGGGGCGCGAAGTTCCACCCGGACGAGTTCCGGGTTCAGGATGTTGATGCGGATTGGCGCCGACATGAGTATCACGAACGAAGCCCACGGTATCGGTTTTTACCGATGCGACACGACGCCACGTTGCGTCTTCGTCGAGTGTGACAGCGTCGAGGAGGACTTCGGAGATCTCGGCGCACAGGGCGACCTGGGACTTCAAGGCGCACCGCGATACCCTGCCCCCCGGCAACATGAGTTGGAATTGGGTGCCGCACGTCATCACTGGCTGGGGTGCCACACGCCGTCGCCGGCAGCCGACAGCCGCGGAGCGACGGCCCACGGCGACGCCGACACGGCAGGGCGAGTGCACGAGGGGCGGCGGCCCACGCCGCCCTCCGCAGAGGCGCCCCCCGCGCGCGCGCGGAGCCGCGGGCCTCAGCGGGGTCGGAGCAGGTCGGGTCGGAGGATCGCACCGCACCGCCGATGCAGTGGGCGATGCGGCCGGCCCGCACGTCGTCGACGTCGCCGACGGCGTCCGAGGCATCGCCGACGTCGCCTACGCATCGCACGTGCACGTGCGTCGGCGACGGGTCGGCGACGCGGTGCGATCCTCTGGCCCCATCTGCCCCGGCCCCATGTGGGAGGCCTCTACTCAGAGCGTGAATTACCTACCCCGCTTTCGCTTCCAGGCAAAGCCAAGTCATACCACGCGCCTCCTCGTCAAGCGGCCTGACCAGTACAGGCCGTAGTTTGGCATCGCTTGGTATCTCTTGGAAGCGCGGGTGGTCAAAAGCGAGGTAGGTTCGTTTTCCCCCTATCTATCAGGAAACCCGACGCTACGAAACGAAAGACATCGCGAAGGATCGCGATTGGGGCCCTAAGCCTTATCTTTCTGTTGGACATTTGGAGCCGAGCCCGTCTGTGATGGCCTGGGCGCCCGAACCTGGCAGAAACGGCCGGCGGGAAAACATTGCAACGGTTGGATGCTGGACAGGCGCCGACACCGCTCCACGCGCATGGAGGACCTTATGAGCCTTATGAGTTGCCCCCGAGTCCAGTCGGATGCTATCCCCCTCGTACTTTTTCTTCCTCCTCCTCAGTTTCTACCCCCCTCCCTCTTCCTCCCCCTCCGTTTCCTGTTCCTTCTCCTCCTCCACCTCCTCCTCCTTTTCGTCCCCCTTCCTCTCCCCTCTCCTCCCCTTTTCGTCCCCTTTTCGTCTCCCTTCCCTCTCCCATCTCCTTCTCTTCCTTTTCGTCCCCTTCCTCTCCCCTTCTCTCCAGGTCTCCGTCCTTCTCCCCCCCATCCCCCCGTGGCAGGCGGGCCCGCGCGCGAGCCGCGCGCCGCCGCGGCCGCGGGCACGGGCCCGCTGGCCGCCGCGATTGCTGCTGGGCGCGCTGGCCACGGCCTCTCAGCGCGCTCGCGCCCGGGGGGCCCAGGTAGGGGGCCACATGCGAACCCTACGGTAGGTTTGCGTCGTGTCGACTCGCGGCGACCCCGCCAGCGGCGTTCAAGGTTGAACGCCGCGGGCGGCCCAGAATCGGTCGATGTTGAACGATCGGACGTTGCGGCAGCGGCCGATCGTTCAAGGTTGAACGATCCCTGCGGTGTCAAGAACCAACGCTGGGGTCGGCACGACACGAACCTCCCGTACCCCGCCCTCCCCCTCAGAAGTCGTGGGGGGCAGGGGTAGGGTTCGCACGTGGCCCCCTACCAGGGGCAGCGCAAGGGGGTAAGACGGATTCTTGAGTGAGCGCATCGACCACGTCTCGCCTATTGATCAGCGACGGGGCCTGTCCCCAAGGGCTTGGCGCTTCTGTTGCCGAGCGGCCTGTGGGGATCAAACTGGATGAATCAAGGCATGTGCAAATACATCGAGGTCAACCCAGGTACATCCAGAGATCCCCAAAGAAGTGTTGATCGCATCGTGGCAGTTCCAGGACGAATCGCGGGACGAGTGAAGTCGTCCAGCGCCTGAACGGGCCTGATAAGCCGCCCCGCCCTGGAGTGTGTGGTTGGGGCAGTCCATCGCCGATCCGTCGGTGATATATCACCGATTCCGGAGCGATGCCCCCCCCCCCCCGCGAACCACCACCACCACCATCCCCGGCGCCCGTTCGGCGGACGGCTCGCGAGGCGGTTCGGGACGTTGGCGGCGCACCGACCCAGACCAGGGCAGCCATCGGAGCCCTCCAGCCCGGGATGGTCCCTGGAAGTGCCTCCTCGAGACCGATGAAGCCGCGTTGGAGTGCCCCACGAAGGGCCGGGAAGGGCTCCGAGGGGGCCCGACGAGGGCCCCCCAGAGCATGGGCACGGCAATTCGCGCGGGCGCTCTCTCGCGTGACTGCGCTGTCGCCGATCTTGAAGCCTCCAATCGGGGGTGGACAGAACCCCCAACAGTGACACGTCGATTAGTGAATTGTCCGTTTTCGGTTTTCGAGAGGGCGTCGTGGCCGTTATTTTCCAGGCTTGCGCCCGCCAGGTTTGGGCCTCAGGTCGTTTTCACTAAACCACGTTTTGCTAAAGGAGGGTCTTTCCATCTCCGATCCAAGAGGCCCGATGAAGGCCCCCTCGAGACCGAACACGGCCCAACGTCAACAGGTGGAAGCACGCGGAAACTGGTGAGGCCGCCCAAGTGTTCTCGACATCCTCAGGCCACTCGGTGACTCTACGTGGCGCAAGCAACGACGGTCGCCAGTTCTCCAGGCTTGCCGCTTCCTCGTCGCACGCCACCCCCCTAGTGACATCGTCGAGATCCAAGGGCACGGCCCCGAGGCGGCGGACCTGCATTGCATTTCGGCGTCTTATAAACTGTTGAAATAAGGGAACGACAAGTGGCATAAATATAAAAAACTTGGAGGTCCGCGCGGATTTCTCGGATCGACGCTGGACCCCCCTCCCTGGCGCGCGGAGCGCGCCAGGGGCGGCGCCGGAGGCGCCGCCGGGGGGCCCCAGCGCCGATCCGAGAAATCCGCGCGGACCTCCAAGTTTTTTATATTTATGCCACTTGTCGTTCCCCTGCGGACGGCCTCCACGAGCTTCCGAGGACAGCCGAGACCCCCCCCCCCCGTGGTCTGTGCCCACGGCGCGCCGAGGGAGCCCCGGGGCCGCTCCCCTCGCGGAGAGCCGATCCGGTGTGCCGTTCGTTCCAGCACGGGGGTCCCCGACCTCTCCGTAAGTCGGGCGTGTCCCTCTACAGGGGTCG
This sequence comes from Prorocentrum cordatum, assembly GCA_963575745.1. Taxonomy (NCBI): domain Eukaryota; class Dinophyceae; order Prorocentrales; family Prorocentraceae; genus Prorocentrum; species Prorocentrum cordatum. The sequence goes on along the minus strand of CAUYUJ010012891.1, from coordinate 898,276 downwards.
GGGGTGGACAGAACCCCCAACAGTGACACGTCGATTAGTGAATTGTCCGTTTTCGGTCCTCGAGATGGCGCCGTGGCCGTTATTTTCCAGGCTTGCGCCCGCCAGGTTTGGGCCTCTGGTCGTTTTCACTAAACCACGTTTTACTAAAGGGGGTTCTGTCCATCCCCGAAGGGGGGGTCTTCAAAATAGTCCAATGATCATCAGGGGACGATCCTGAACATTTTGGATGCATTTCTGATGCATCTTGATAATCAGGGGACGATTTGTTTTACCATTCTTGAGCATTTTTGATGCGTGTTTTGAGCATTTGTTACTTTTCGTCGAAAAACCCCTTGTAGGGGGACAGGCCCGACCTGAACCTATCCGTCTTTGCTGTCCCCAGCTTGTCGTCTGTCGCCATGGAGGGAAGCGGATCCTGCGGTCACCACCCACCAAACCACCCCAACCCAGCCCGAAGGCTCAGATTTGCCCTTCATTTCCAGTGGGGGGGGTCGCGGAACATCGAATCGGGCCTCCGAGTTGGGTTGGGGTGGTCTGGTAGGTAGTCATTGTCGCCATGGAGGGAAGCGGGTCTTGCGGGAAACGGGCCCTGAGGTTTCCCCTTTTTTCGGGCCCTCTGGTTCTTCCGCGGGCCCCCAAGCCTGTCAGAGAGCGACCCAAGATGAAGAGCTGGTCTTGGGGGAAGGCCCTGGGGTCAAGGGTTCGCTTCTTTGGATGCAGTTTTTGGGAGGTCGAATTCTGACGTTGCCCTGGTCCGACATCCGGCTTGAGCAGGCTCGATCCCGCTTGATCCAGCTTAGTCCCGCTTACTCCCGCTCAACCCCGCTTCATCCATGGCCTGATTTGGCGTACCAGCCCCCCAATGGCGCTCAATTCTCCCTAGTGCTTCCGACGAAGACCTCCCAGTTCCTCCCCCGTGCGTGCATGTACGTTGTCCATCGTAGTCGTGGTCAACCTCTTCTGCGTAAGATGTTGTCCCGCTTTTTGGGGGGAGAAGCTCTTTCACGTGCTCATGATCAAAAACCGCTTCTTGTGGGAATGCCGACGAAGCAGATATCGCAAGCTTACCGCAGCACTTCAATCGTCGCTGCAGTACAACGGGTAACCAGGGCAATGCGGCAGAGGGCTCGTCCGAACTAGTTTGGCTCCACCCCGGTCGGTCCGACCCAATCCTCCCAACCTGGCTTCATGTGGTGGCTATTGCGAAGGCCTTGCGGCCGGTGCCGCCGACCCTGAGGTTGGGGAGGAGGGCACGGAGCATGGGGGGGAAGATGAAGAGGGGGACAGGAGGAAGAGGCGGATAAGGAGGAGTAGGAACACAGGGGGGGAATGAATAGGAGGAGAGTGAGGCGAGCAGCTTCATGCGGTGGCTATTCTAGCCCAGTCTGGCTTAGTACCCACCCTGCGGTCTATTCATGTCTTGTCGACGCGGCGGCGGGCCGGCAGGCGAGTTGGTCTGCCCTCGCGGGCCAAGGCAGGGCCAGGATCGGGGTAAGTCGGTAAATCGCTCCAGGGCGTTCCCGAGCGCTCTCGAAGCTTTCTGGAGTGCTCTGCAGTTTGGAGCGGCCGCGGCGCTCGGTACACCCTCCAGGGCCGCCGTACATCAGAGATTCCCGATGCACCCTCGTCCCAAGTTATCCTCGTCATGCGTTCGGCTTTCACACCTCCCTCGCGTCGTTGCAACAATCTCCACGGGCGGTTTTAGGCAGTGTTCGGCCTCTGGGGCCCCTCTCCGTTTGGCCGGTGCCCGCTGGAGGCACCGTGGGCGGCACAAACATCCTCCGCGCTTGGTGATCCCAGGCTCTCACAGCGTCTTCGCAAGAGTGTTTGAATTGTTGGTTTTTTGAGGATTTCTCGCGTCGGGATGCTTTCCAGCAGCTGGGTATCCTCCTGTCACCACCCACCAAACCACCCCAACCCAACCCGAAGGCCCCAAGTTGGGTCCTAGTGGAGGAGGCCTCGGAGAACACTGCACAAGCACATGTGGAACCCTTACCGCCCCAACCCGAATTTGGGTCTTCGGGTTAGGTTGGTGTGGTCTGGTAGGTAGTCACCTGCTTCCCGGTGGACGTGCGCTCCTCCTCGCCCGAGGGCCAGATGGAGTGGCTGTGTTCAGTAGTCCTCCCGAGAGCCCCGCTGGTGGCGTTCGTGATGTCACTGATGGCTCTCACTGAAGTTGCACACCACCGCGCCAACTCCGGTGTGTTTTTTCCAGTCCGCGGTGTGTTTTTTCCAGTCCGCGGCTCCCGAGACCCCGAACCCCCTCTCTCGCAGGCACTCTTCCGCCCCAGATCCGTGTCTGGTGGCCCTGGGGCCCGAGAACGATCCTGGCACCCTGAAATTACGGAAAAATCGCTGGGCCGAAACCATCGCGCATCATCGGGAGATTCCGGTCTGGAGTTGGAGCTGCCGCCACGGCGTCTCGCTTGACCCCCCTCGTCCTCCGCCGGCGGCGGCGAGGGAGCCCCCCAGCGCCCTTCGGGCCGGGCGAAAGAGGGGGATTGGGAAAGGGGGGGTACGAAATTTGCTGCATGCAGCTGGATTCGGCCTCACCGATGGGCCCATTCCTCGATACATAGCCGCCTCCGGCGCCGGGAGGCGCCGGGAAAATCAGCTACGTGAGCTGATTCTCAAACCCCCCTTTGCTATCCCCCCCCTTTCGCCCGACCCGAGCCCTGTGCGACCGAGGCCGTGGCGCTCGTGGTGTACCCGCCAGCCGCGGCATGGGCCGCCCCCCGCCCAGCGGCTCCTCCCTCTCGCGCGGGCCGGGCCCCGTCGCGGGGTCGGCTGAGGTCGGTGCCTCGCCGGAGGGGTGCGGTGTCCGTGCTCGGGCAGAGCAGAGCATGCACAGGCACCGATCCTGGCCAGGCCCACCCTGGGCCCAGGATCGGTGCATGTGCTCTCCTGGCCGAGGCAGGAGGGCGTGTGCACCGCTCCTGGCTCTCCTCCTCCTCCTCCTCCTCCTCCTCCTCCTCCTCCTCCTCCTCCTCCTCCTCCTCCTCCTCCTCCTCCTCCTCCTCCTCCTCCTCCTCCTTCATTGGCCTCGACGCACACCAGGTCGCTTGCCGTAGCCATTTTGGCTCAAGGCTTTGGTTTCCCAGCGGAAACAAGTGGATACCGTTAGTCCGCGGCTAGACCCCAGTTTCTTCATCGCACCGCTGCGTGAGCCGCCCAGGCGACGCAGCATCTTGTGAGGCTCCTCGGAGCAAGACGACGAACCCGCCTGGTCCGCCCCAGGATCGGGAACCGACACTCCAGCAGCAGCCATGGCGCCCAGGAGCTGGTGGCGCGACGCGGCGCCCTGGCGTGCGTGCCCCAGTTGGAAGTGCACGGAGCGCGGGTGCGGCAAGAACCTTGGGGCCTGGACGTGGCGCAAGCATTGCCAAGCACGCAGGCACGAGCCAGGGGACACGGCTCCCCAGCGGCGCAGGGGCGCTGGGCAGACCGCACTGGCATGGCTACTGGGGGCAATGGTTCAGCGGGCCCTGGCGGCCCACACACCGAGACGACGGCTTCAATGTGGACAGGCTGGACCTCCCCGAGGTCAATGAGTTGTACGCAGTCGCCACCAAGATGGGCAACGCCAAGCTCCAGGAACGCTGCAAGGCCAGGATCGACACGATCAATCGCCTGGCGGCAGGAGGACCCAAGAAATCCCTGGAGTTGCAGCTGTCTAACATCTCCAATGCCTCCGGCAAGCACGCCAAGAAGCTCGAGTCCGCCTGGACAAGTTCGACAAATCGGAACGAGAGCTCGATGGCCAAAGGGACTGGGTCGGCCAGCTCAACGCCGAGCTTGAGGACTTCAACGTGCAGCACGCCAAGGTCCCCTCCCAGCTGCATGATCTTCACACGGCCAAGGCCCCAGAGCAGCTCGTGCTCGCCTTGGGCGCGCTGCTCGATGGCACCTGCAGCAGCATCAAGATCGATATGGGCTCCGCCTTCGACCTCGAGGAAGGAGACATCACCAACGAGGACCGAGAGGAGATCAGCAAACGACAGCGAGCACTGGAGGAACACATCACAACCTGGACAAAGGAAGTCTTCGCCATGGCCGCTGAGCACGCGCTGTCCGTCAAGCAGCAGCACCACGAGCACGCACAGCGGCTGGCCAAGAAGCGCAAAGGAGACAACGACAATGGCCCCAGCCCCCTGCGGCAGCAGCAGCAGCACCAGCAGACCCAGCCAGCCAGCCTCAGGCGAGCACGGCTGGAGGAACCGCCCAGGGGGACAAGATTTCTACAGGTGCAAGCCGTGCTGAACTTCAGCGACGCACCAACGAGACCCTGGCCAGGCGCAAGAAGGACAAGGTCAAGGAGAACAACGACCAGGCCCCTACCGCAGGCGCCCAGCCAGCGGCAGGGGCTCAATCCGCCTGAGCCAAGGGCAGGCGGGGCGCCCTACCACTGCCCCGCACATCGAGCTGGACCTAGAGCAGCAGGACCAGCATGGAGTACCAGATTTGTTGATGGCACATCCCCGAAGAGATTAGGCGCCCTTGGGGACACGATCATCATCAAGACAGGGTCCTGGGCGGCAGGGGACTCCGACCCAGAGACGAATGCGGAGGTCAACGGCGACAGGGGCACCTGCGTTGGTAACTACAACAGACAGCGAGGCTCTGCGAGGCGAGGGCTGGATCAGCCGCCCGCAGAGAGGGCGCGGACCCTCGGCCCCCGAGCGGTCGCGGCGCCCATCGAGAACGACGGCGATAGCAGCGACCTGAGCGGCGCCCAGCTCATGCAGGGCGCTGACGACGAGCAGGAGACGGACACCATCCACGGGCTGATCTTAGAGGAGCTGCTCAGCCAGGTCACGGACCAGGACCCCGCCTTCGGGGCAGAGGCTGCTGCGCGAGAGGACCACGGTCTCACGCAGCCCTCGCTCATCGCGCGACAAGGAGGTGGGGTTGGAGGCGCCCCAGACCACAGCAGGGGGGGGGGGGGGGGGCGGCATAGGGTGCGCGCGGGCAGCCGCGGACGCGCGGGTGGTCGAAGCCTGCCGCAGCACCCAGCTCACCGCCGACGCCGCCGACGGGCGGGTGGCCGAAGCCGTCCGCGGTTCGAGCACCGCCCCCCGACGCGGTCAGGGGGCCCCCCAGGGTGCTCCCACCGCAGATGGGCACCCCCACCTCAGAGGGCGCAGGTCAGACGCCCCCAGCGCAATGCTGCAGCCTGTGCCTGGTGTCGCGGGCCCCAGCCCCCGTGGGATAGGGAGAAGCGTGCACCCGACCAGCGGGCCCAGGAGCAGCCTGGCGTGGAAGGCTTGGTGCCCTGCGAGGCGCAGGACCTTGCCGAGGGCCCGCTGAGGGTTGACCAGCGCCTGTCCGCCACCAGTTGGGGGGTGGCTCGGGAGCAGCAGACATCGCAGACATCCACGACGACATATACCTGGGCGGCGAGCCCGATATGAGCGGAATCGCAGACTACGGAGGCACCTCCACATCTAGCCACTCAGGAGTTAAACCACCGCTGGCCACGGTGGGGGAGAGGGGGGGGACGAGTACCCCCCGCGTCTCCCAGGGGGGGCGGCGGGGTCCAACCCGCGCTGTCGCGCCCACTCTGCGCAGGATGGGGGTTGGGCGTGCCGACGGTCCCCACCCCGCGCCAGGGCGATCTGACGGTGTCGTCCCGCGGCATTACTCGTGGCTCAGTCCGGGGCGATGGTGGATCCCTTCCGCGTGCTTTTCCGGAGGCAGACATCAAGCTCAACGGCAGGGCGGACACCTGCGTGGGCAACGACATACAGGCAGGCTCTGCAAGGCGAGGGAGGGACCCTCCGCCAGCAGAGAAGGAGCGGACCCCAAGGCAAGGGGTCGCGGCTTCTGACGTACACGACATCGACGGCATCACCCCCAGCTACGACATCCACCACGACAGCCACGACGGCCAGGCTCCCACGGATGTTGAGGGCCTCTGTTAGCAAGTCAGCAAGCCCACAGCCGAGCCAGTCCAAGCGGGGCAAAGGAGGAGTGCCCAAGGCAGGAGTCAGGATCTACGGGGCCAACTGTTCTACATGGAGCGCAGCCAGCGCGCTGCTCGACCCCCTGTGTGGCGGCCAAGTCTGGGCTCTCCTTGGACAGGAACATCACTTGAGCAATCAGTGGATACCAGAGATCCTCGCCTCCACCAGCAAGCGAGGCAGTACCTTGGCAATGGCCAAGTCTGCTCCTGGGCCACATGGAGGACCCAGCGCGGGAGTATATATTGCAGTGCCCTCAGCCATTGGCCTGGCACCTCTGGCGAGATACAAGAATTTTGACCACTCACCACCAGGGTCACCAGGGCGGCTCTGCGCGGCCTGGGCACCCATTCGCGTCACGGGAGGCGTGATGCCCATCAGCGTGTACATGTGGGTCTCGGGGTGCCTAGCCATCACGAGCCTCAGCCTGCTGGATTGCATCGCTGACATCACCCGCCGCTTCAGCACCCCCTGGGTCCTCCAAGGGGACTTCAGTATGATACCCAGCGGGCTGGCCAACAGCAACTGGATTGACGACGTCGGCGGAGTCCTACTGGCGACGGGGTTACCCACCTGCCAACACACCACAGGGCAACGCGAGCAGGGCTACTACGTAGTGGACCAGCGCATCGCCCCAGCCTTCGACCCCCGCAGCTCTACACGGAGGCCAGCGTCCCGCCGCGCACGCCGCTGGCCCTGACCCTTCGAGGATCGCTCCGCAAGGCGCAGGTGCGCATAATGCAGAAGGTCAAGCCCGTTCCACCAAAGGCACCGCTCGCGCAGGATAGGCCAGACCCCATCGAGGTCCAATGGCCACAGCTGGACTACAGCAGGCGCCTGCACCCCAACGACCTTGACCGACTATGGCAGGAGGCGAACGCCAGCATGGAAGCCGAGCTCTGCCACCTGCACCAGATTCCCCCTGATCAAAGATACATGTACCAGGGCCGTGGCAAGGCCCCCAGTTCATCACAGTCACCGCAGGTGGACCTGAAGCTCATTCCCGACCTAGAGGGAACCCTACTTCGAGAGCATGGAGGTGGTGCGCCAAGCTGCTGGGCGACATAGTGCTCCCCCATCGCAGCGCCAACAAGCGAGGAAGCAGCTGCGACATCCTCATGCCCCACTGGAGGAGCCTGGCCAGACAGAGCAAGGATGGCCGCAGACAGTGGAAACATTTACATGATGCAGACCTGTACCAGCAAGTCATAGACCTGGCGTTGAAGAACAACATCGCTCAGGACCTGTACCTGCTGACGGAGATGCGAGCAGTGCATCAGTGCGTCAGTGCTGAGGCACATAAGATCGAGCAGCACATTGCCTCGCTGCGAGGCAAAGAATGGAGGGAGCGACTCAAGCAGGGTTCATTCACCGCATCAGCAAGTGGGCGAAGGCGCCGCCCACACCATGCACCACCACGGCGCAGATGAATGCTGGCATGCGTAACCTCGACCTGGCGGGCCTGCAGACGCGAACGGAGCAGCATGCAGCAGTATGGCATAGAGTGTGGATGTCCCACCATGGGACCAGCCGAGGCGAACCGCCCCGCCCATGGGACAGCTGTGCCTACGATCGCCCGCTGACCCACGTTACCCCCGAGGCCTTCAAGAAAGTCTGCAGGACATTCAGGGCGACAGCGGGAGTAGGAGCGGACCAAATGCATCCCAGATGGTTGGGGGAGCTGTCCGACAAGGGCGCGCAGTTCATGTGCGACCTAGTCATGTACATCAGTCAACACATCCATTGGCCAACCAGCGTGCAGCACATCCTATACTTCCTTCTGGACAAGAACGCTACCGATACTAGGCCAATCGGGCTCATGACCACCACCATGCGGATCACCGAGAGACCGCATGCGGACATTTATATTCAATGGGAAGCAAAGATTTCGCGGGACTACGATTGGGCAGCCAGGGAAGGAGGAGCAGAGAACGCCATGTGGACCCAGGCCCTAGCAGAGGAAGGCCTACCCGACAATTCTGTTTATCTCAGCGCCGCGTCCGACTTGGAGAAGGCTTTCGAGCACATCAGCGCCTACCTCCTGTGGGGCAGAAGCCTCGATCTCGACTTCCCGCGTCAGATGATACACCTGTTTATATTAATGTGCACGGGGCCCAGATGGATCATGTACCAGAAGATTGTCTCCAAACTCTGCGCTGTCACCTACTCGGCCGTGATTGCGGGCTCCTGTGGTGGCACCAGAGCGCTGAAGATGGTCACCATCCCAGTATGCGACAAGATCCGGGCCACGTGCACGACAGGTTTTGCACGTGGGCGACCACCAGATGCAGCGAGATGGAGGGCGCCAAGAAGTGCGCGAGGACATCTACGCTAGCACCCGGTATTACATCAACCAGATCGAGGGCGACCTCGGCGCACCCATCTCGCGCAACCGCGGGGCCAAGCTAGGCAAGAGCTTCTTCATCGCACCCGGCAAGGAGCTGCGCCACACCTGCAGGGCCGTGGCCAACCACTTCGGCTACCAAGTTAAAGCCACAGGGGAGCAGCTCGGAGTGGGCACTGCGGGGGGAGCCCCGATATCACGGAGGAAGGCTGGCTCGAGAATCCGCAAGGCCTGGGGCAGGAAGAGGAAGCTGCTCGGCCTGAAGGCCAGCGGGGCCACCACCAGAGCAGTGGTCAAGAACGGCCTGCTCCCCAGCATGTTCTACGCCTCGGCCGGCTTCGGGGCCCCCGCCACGAGCCTCAACGCGGCCCGCATCCTCATGCCCAGCGGCCTCGGAGGCGAGCCCATGGGCAAGGACAGCGCCCTCCGGCTCTGGCTTCACTCGGCCGACCCGATTGCGCAGGCCACCCTCGCCCCGTTGGGCAAGTGGGCCACGGTCATCTGGGACGCAGGGGCCGACTACGCCAAGCTCGAAGCAGGATGGGGTAGGGGAGTTCGTCTGGCAGCAGCTAGGCAGCCCCCCCCCACCGCAAGTTCGACTGGGCGCAAGCCAGGGGCCCAGCCACGGCGCTCCATGGATCCCTGGACAGGCTTGGATGGACCTGGCCAGCCCCGCACATCATCCTTACCCACAACCAGGAGCAGCTGACCATGAGGATCGTACCACCCTCCACGATCAAGGCACTCGCGCTAACCAGGCTCGAGCAGGTCGCCATCGAGAGATGGGCAGACAAGCGTGAGCTACCTTGAGTTTCGCGACCGTTTCTGGAACCAGTACGCGCCCCCCTTCTCCAGAAGGCTCAGCGATACTGCCCGAGGCGAAGAGGCGCAATCGAGAGCTACCTGTGCGCCGCCTTCTGCACGCAAGATGCACGATGGCGAAGAGGAGAAAAGGACCTACGATATTGCCAAGTATGCGGCAGTGATATCGGCACCCAGCAGCACAGGTTCTGCAGGCGCAGCGCGCTCGACCAGCAGCGCAGGGATATTGCCGAAGACAATGCTGGAACCATTCACAGGGCCACCAGGGCCACGGAGGGAACGCCACTTTTTGCCCGAGGCATTGTAAACCATCCCGTGGCGGATCCCACTTCAGATTTTCAGGTTGGGCGAATTCAAACCCGAACAGGAGAGCCAGGCCTGCACAGTGGCTTCGCCTTCCCCGACGGGTCGGGAGTCGGGCATCCAGGATGCAAGAGTTTCGGTTGGGATTTCTCGTTCGTGAGAGAGTCGCCGTTCGTCGTCAAATTCTCACAAGGTGGATGCCCTGCTGGCGTGCGAGCAACCCTCTCTGTCCTGCGGTGCGAGCTGTTAGGGGTCGCGCACCTGTTGCAGTACGCCGCTCCCCCGATCACAGTGGGGATTGATAATGGTATTCTGTTTCGGGGCCTCAAGAGAGGCCGAGCCTGGTGCACCAACGGGGGCTCGCTCGCATGCCGATGTTTGGACTCATAGTTGGAACGTTCTAGATGACATTTTTCCTTGCCTAGCAGGGCTCACCATGGTTAAAATGAAGGCTCACCCTGCGCAGCATTTGAATTCGGATGACCCCAGAGTGAGCTTCCTCGCCCGAGGGAACAAAGAGGCGGACGAAGCGGCCCGAGCAGGGGCCGACCTCGCCCCTCGACCTGTTGGCACTAGCACGACGTATAAGCAGAGATATACGGACGTCAAAGCAGTTTTGAGTTTTGTGGCCGACCTTACAGTTAGGACGGGGCCTTTTGCCGACACCACCCCGACCCCTCCCCCCTACCAGGAGGAGAGGGAGAGGAGGAGGAGTGCTGGCCCCCAGAAGAAGACCCCGAGTAGCTTGCAGAGACCCCACCTGCTTAGTTTCTCAGGGCCTGCCTTCTCCTGCCTCCGTTGCGGGCGCAAAGCCACCGCCAGGAAGGAGCGCGCAAAATTCAGATTCCAAGAGTGCCTGGGCCGCACAGTCAGTAGGAGGCCAGGAGGCCAAGTTCCCCCTCCTCCTCCTCCGACCTCCACCTCCGCATGTAATAGGAACCGCTTTTGAGGCCACGCACTCTGGAAGACTGGGCCCTTTGTTTTCTGTTATAATTGTGGGTGTTTCTCGTCGCTCACGTTGAGGGGTCTGGTCGGAATCTGTAAGTTCACACCTGCAGACAAGAATGCAAAGACCCGTAGGAACCGCCTGCGACAGGGCAGGCACCCCAGGGAGAGTGAGCAGCCTGCTGACCCACGGGAGTTAGGCACCGAGGAGGTCCAGAGATTCGTGGCCGACCTCGGACCCCTCGTGCCCACTCCTGGTGCTGATGCTGCTCCTCCCCTGGTATAGTAATCGTCTCCTCGGGCTGCGTGCGCCTGCCGCTGCTGACCCGCCTCATCGCCCATTCCGCCCATTCCACCAGGTCGCTTGGTTGGCCAAGCCGGGGCAGCGCCAGGCGGGGACAGGCCAGGGGCGCGCAGCGACCCCCATTCGCCCATCCTTCGCCGACGAGGGCCTGCTTGGCCCAACCTGCCCAGGAGCGTACGGACGCGCCAACGGGGGCCAGTCGCCGATCTGTCGGCGATGCATCGCCGATTCCACGTCGATGTTCCCCTCCCCTGAGCAATCCCCCCCCCGCTGTCCCTCAGCCAAGGAGCCAATGAGCTCGGTGAAGGAGTTCGGTGCACAGACGCTCCAGCACCCCTCGGGTTGAGCAGCTGGAGCGTCGACATGCCGAACTCCTTGGCCGCCCAGGCGCCTCGGTGTGTACTTCGAGCCCCTCCTGGCCGGCCATCCCCCTCTGGGTCCCCAAGCGAGACGGGGCTGCACGTCGAGGACGTTGGCCCATATGACCCCCCGCGAGCTTTGTCTCGTCCAAGTAGTTCTTCCAAGCTTCCGAGATTGGTTCCGAGTGGACGGGGTCGGAGGATCGCACCCCATCGACGATGCATCGGCGATGCGTCCCGATGTGGAGCCTGAGTTTCTCCACGCCGGCGTCGCCGATGCATCGGCGATGCGGCGCGAGCCTCCGACCCGATCCCTTCGGACCCCATCTAGGAGGCCTCTATTCTCGGGCCGGGCGAAAGGGGGGGATTGGGAAAGGGGGGGTTCCGAAATTTGCTGCATGCAGCTGGTTTCGGCCTCACCGAGGGGCCCATTCCTCGATACATAGCCGCCTCTGGCGCCGGGAGGCGCCGGGAAAATCAGCTACGTGAGCTGATTCTCAACCCCCCCCTTTGCTATCCCCCCTTTTCGCCCGACCCGATATTCCGCCACCTGGTGCTCGTCCTCGGCGTCCGCCCCGCCTCCTCTGCCTGGCCGGCGGCGTGGGGCGGGGGGGGGCCCGGCCGCGGAGGGCCTCCGTCGCGGGGGACCCCTTCTGGGCCAGCTTGCGGCGTCTGAGTCCTCGGCGTAAGGCAAGCGGATTCTGCATGAAAGCGGAAGGAGAAGGAGGAGGAGGAGGAGGAGGAGGAGGTTTGAGGGAGGAGGGGGAGGAGGAGGAGGAGGAGGAGGTGCGTTGCTGTTGTGGCTCAGTGTTGGAGGTTGTGAAGGGCCGTAGACGCCCAAGAACCAGCGATTAGCTTTGGCACGTCCGTCGTCCCTCTCGAGGGGGGCGGGGCTATTAGTTGTTTGACCTAAACGGTTGGACCCCGCCCTCCCCAGTCGGCTTGGGTTTCTTCTCTCCCTGCTCCTGCCTCTGCTTGCCCTTCCCTTTTCCTCTCTCCCGCTCAAGCCTTCGGGGCTCAAAGCCCTGGAGCCGACCTCAGGAGGTCTGGGCGCCCGCGGCGCCCGGAAGCGTGCGTGCCATGGCTGCCCGGCGCCCGGCGCTGGCAGGTGCGGCCCGCGGGCTGGCCGCGCTGGTCACCAGCGCAGCCGCCTACGACTGGCGCGGGCCCCTCAGCTCCGCTGTCGCCCGCGCCAGTTGGGGCCACCCGGCTGCGGCCCAGGAGGCCCCGTTCGGGTACACCGTGCCGTACTACGACGACTCCGAGTACGGCATGGAGATCGGCGAGCCCGAGGAGGAGGGTGGGGATGCAGGCAGCCCCCAGGCGCCGCCCGACAGTGGGCCGCCGGGAGCGCCGCCCCCGCCCCCAGCCCAGGCCGCCGGAGGAGTCGACAACGGCAGCGACCCCACCAAGGACCCGGGCAGCGAGGAGTCTTGGGTGGGCGGCTGGGGTGTCTGGGCGCTGGGATTGAAGCCACTACGTGCGGGCACCTGGGCCTGGCGCCTGAGTGGCATGGGCGGAGTCGCCTACGAGAAGCTCGACAGCCTTGGGAGCGCCTTCTCCACCCATGCCGAGACAGGCTGGCTGACCAAGGATGGTGGGTGGTTCTTCTATGCTCTCGAGAAGCTGGGCCTGACGGTCTTCGGGGCCGCTTGGCCTGCCGTGGCATGGACGTTCATCCTCTTGGCTTTCCTGGCAGTGCTGGCCTTCCTCACTCACATCTGTCGTACCCTACTGGCCCCATGCGCAGCCGCCCTCTGGCTGATCGGTCTACTGGCGCGGTGCACCAAGTGCCGCCGGCGAGAGCCTGGCGATGCAGCTGCCGAAAGGTACCTGCCGCCGGCTCCGCCTGCCCTTACCCAGATCAATTGGATGGGGCCAGAGACCGGACCAGCCACGACCACGGAGTACTACAGCAAGAAGGTGAAGGGTCGTGGGACTGGGAGGCGGCCTTACGACGTGCTAATCAAGATCGACGACCACGTGGCCCGGCTGAAGATCGACCTTTCGGAGCCCAAGCGGATCGACCGGAAGGGCCTCTGGATAGACTACCTGGCCGCGAAGGGGGCCAGCTCACGCGCACTCCGTCAGAAACTGGAGTCGCTCGAGGGCCGTTCCATTCACCTGTGCCGCGACCTGGTTTGCAGAGATCAACCTGGAGAAGTTCATTGTAAAGAGTACGCTGCCTTGGATTCCGAGGCGATCGTGGACATCGGCTCCCACGCCAGGTTCACCTCTTGCCGGGGCGTCTTCCTGCTCTGGCGGACCGTCGCCGACCTGGGGAGGGCCATCTGGAAAGTGATCGTGTTCCTTTACTGCATCCTCTCCTGCGGTTGCTCCTTTTGCTGCCGGCGACGCCGCCGTCGCAAGACAGGCGCTGCGGAGCCAGGCGTTGCAGGGAGCATCGCAGAAGTTTTGGATCAGGAGTCAGAGTCGGAGGTGGAGGCCGAGGACAGGCCATGTGAAGCTGTTCGGGTGGGCATCGTTCTACGCGGCGGCGCTCGCCCCTTGGCACCCGACGGTTGCAGGGGCGCCGCGGAGGCAGAGCCGACCACCCTGCTCTTCGAAGACGGGCAGGCTTCAGACCTCCCGCCACCCAGCGACGGGCGGAATTCGTTCGCCCATCTCTGCGCACACCGTGCCCAGGTTTACCGAGCGCCCCGGTACCGTGACAAATGTTCGCAGGTGACTTGCTACCGCCAGGCAGTTGGCAACGCAGAGGGCGTGCCACTATGTCTTCTTCATCTGGGTGGAGAAGCAGGTCGAGCAGCGCAGGCAGCCGCAGCCGCCCAGGGCCGCGGATTCCTCTCGAGCTCGGGCTTGCGGCGTCGGGCGGTTCGCAGTCGCAGCCCACGGGCGCGCGAGCAGGGCGCCCCAGTCAACGCAGCTCCCCCCGCAGACGGGGTACGGGGACCGGAGGGCCATCGCGGACAAGCAGCCCCTGGGCAACACCGACGAGAGGCCTCAGCTTCGCCGCGAGGTCCACCTGTTGGTGTCAGGTTCGAAGCGCCGCCTTCTCCGAGGGTGCCCCTCCCGCGAGACGCCAGCCCCGCCCCCGACGAGGAGACCGAGCAGGGTGACTCTCTCGTACTGCGCGTGCGAGTCCACTGGGCCGCCGGCCCGCAATGGGTTATCTTCTTGGGGAAGTCCCGTCCAGGGGGAGGGCCCGCCGGAGATGGCAGCGCGACTGTAGTAGACGTGGAGGAGCCGCACTGCAAAGACTACTCGGCGGAAGGCCAGGAGAACGTCTGCTTCACCCTCATGACCGCGGGGATCGAGTGCGCCCCCGTCGCCGGCGACCAGGGAAGGCTCCCCGCAGGCTACCTGGAGGAGCTCTTGTATCACCCACCTATCGGGGCCGAGGAGATGGGGATCGGCGTGCACGGCGTCGTCGTGAGCAGCACCATGTGGGAGAAGCTGCGTCCTTGGAACGGGGTCCCCGTCGGCGGGAAGACCAAGCGTATCGGCCGCCCTCAGTGGGCTCAGCTTCGGGCCCGCGGGGACTTGCTCGTGTGCCGGCATCCAGCGGGCACCTCAGGTGATGCCCCCGGAGTACCGCAGCCCACCTCCGACGAGCTGGACACGCAACTCAAGAGGCATTGGGCGAGGCTTGATCGCAGCAGTTCCCCCAAGCCCCCGTTCGGCGTCGGGTGGGGCCTGGGCGAGGAGGGTGATCTGACCTCCTCAGTCCCTCGGCGCTCTTCACGCAGTCCGGCGGGGAAGGACCACGAAGAGGAGAACACCGGAGAGGCCATGCTGGGGCTGTACCTCGCCGCTCACGAAGAAGGATCGGACGACGCCTCGGCGCTGCAGAGCGTGGCGGCAGGATACGACGAGGACATCACCGTGGTCTTGGAGCATCTCATCAAGTACACCAGGCGTCTCATGCGCAGCAGCGGGACCGAGGAACGGGCCAAGTACCAGGCGCACATCGACAGGTGGGAAAGAAAGTTGGAGCGGGTTCGAGCCGAAAAAGATGAAGGGGTGAACCCACCCCTCGCTAGTGGCCTCTTGAAGCTAGACACCGAGCGCAAGCCCGATGCCAGCCAAGAGCCCAGCCAACCTGGAGATCCCCCTGGGCAGGGCGCCGCCACGAGCGCTCCGCCATTGCCGCCGCCGGCTACCCCGCCTGGCGTGCGCGTGCCGGGAGCGACTCGTTTGTCTCCGCCAGGTTTGATGCCCGGCCTCGTACCGAATCTCGGGCAGATGTTCACTAACCGGAGCGCTTATGGCCACGGAGGACTGGTTGAAACGCCAGGGCAGCCAGATCGTAGGTACGCCGCAGGAGCCGGAGAAGGTGAACCCTCAGCCGCTCTTTTCACCTACGCGCAAGTCCTCCAGAACGGTCAAGAACAGCAGCACCTAGACAACATGCGGCTGCTGCAGGCGGTGGACAGCCTCCGCAGGTCCGGCGAGGAAGAGAAGGTAGCGCAGCGGGGCACCCTCGGCGCCATCGGACGTGCCGAGGAGCTGGACGTGTGCCTGGCGCGGGGTTGCGACACCCTCGACGTAGAGGTCTGCGGTACCCTGACCGGGCGGGAGTTGTTCCATGGCCTCAAGCGCGCCTGCGAGCACGCGAAGCACGTGATGCAGGCGGTGAACTGGCCGACGACGGTGACGAACAGGATGGCGCACGGCATCGCCGCCTTCTGTTGGGGGGGGCGGGACCACAAGGATCTGGCCGAGTGGTCGATCTCCGTGGCCGATTTTCCCCATTGCAAAGCAGAGGTGTTCGACGCCTACACCATGCCCACCACGTGCAAGCTCGAGCCGCGCCCCCGGCACCCGGTCGTCTTCTCTCAGTGGGTGAGGCAGGCCGAGAACGCCATCACCGTCTTCGGGCTAGTCTACGGGCGGATGCACGAGCCCGAGCGACGCCGAGCCCTGGAGACCCTCCGCCTTGCCTACGAGGAGGACGACGTGGCCTTCCCAGCAGACTATGTGTACAGCCTTTGGGAGGAGCTTGCTGC
This sequence comes from Prorocentrum cordatum, assembly GCA_963575745.1. Lineage (NCBI taxonomy): Eukaryota > Dinophyceae > Prorocentrales > Prorocentraceae > Prorocentrum > Prorocentrum cordatum. The sequence goes on along the minus strand of CAUYUJ010012891.1, from coordinate 882,269 downwards.
AACCTGGTGCGAGCAGCTTCGGGAAAAGCGAAGGGAGGTGTGCCGCATCCTGGGGCTCACCAACCCGCGCCGGGAGGACATCAAAACCATCGCCCTCGCCCCTACAGGGCCGTCTGGGAGTGCGTGGTTGACCTTTCCGAAGGTATACGACCTCGACGCACCGGACGGGTACTACCAGGTGGCGTGCGTCCCTCGCCAGGCCCGGCGGCTGCAGAGGTTCCTCCATCAGAACCTCCACGCCGGCCCCTCGAGGACCCCCAAGGCTGGGAAGGCTGACGAACACACCCCAGCAGATCAGGAGGCGCCCACCGGAGCTGGCCCAGGCACTGGAAAGGCAGGGGCCGCCGTCAAGAAGGCTGCTGCCAAGAAGCGGCCCGCCGCCCGGGCGCACCCAGCAGGGAAGGCGCTGACGTCCAGCGAGATCGGGCGCTCAGTCAAGCACGCCCCCCGGGACAAGAACGGGAAGGTCATCTGCTGGGACGCCTGCACATGGGCTGGCTGCCCCAAGGCGGCAGGGACTTGCGCCCACTCCCATGAGGCCATCAAGGGGCTTGGCAGCCTGGACTGGACCGTGCAGGCGCAGCTCATCAGGCGCGGCGGCCTGAAGTCTGGCGCTAAGGTCGACCCCGCCTCGGTCGACGGGCGGGTAGCTCAGCTCAGGGCCCAGGCCAAGGCCGAAGCAGACAGCAAAAGGGCTGGGGGAGGCGCCGGAGAAGGTCCCGGGGCCCCTGCGGGGGGCAGCCGAGCGGGAGGCGGCTGTTTGGTCCCCCCCAGCTGCCTTTGACGAGATTCAGACCACCGCCCTCGAGGAGGAGCTCAGGCAGGCCGTCCAGGGCCCCGAGGAGGACTGGTTGCTGGACGCCCACGCCAACGCGCCCGCGGTGGAGGGGACCAGTGAGACGACTCATCCCGCCGCTCTCGAAAGATGGAACATCATTGAGAAGATCTTGGAGAGCGGGGCCCTCGCGACGCTGGGCGACATCAGCGACTACCTGCATTCACACGCCCTGGCCAGGCTCGCACGCGCCAGCTCAGAGGGCATCTCCCTGAGCTTGGAGGAAGTACTGCTGGAGGCGACTCGGGACGGGGGGCCAACCCTCGCCGAGGAAGCCGGTCGGGCCCTCGACAGGCTGGGATCAAAGGCGGGGAGGAGCAGCACTCAGGACCTCAGCATTGGAGGAGCCTCCTGGGACGAGGAGGCTGGAGTTGGCCGCGGGAAGCTCACGGTGCAAGACCAAGAATGGGACTATCTCGACTTCCAGGACGAGCTTCAGCCCGACGAAGAGATGAGAACCCGGCTCGGCCTCAAGGAAGGCGACGCAGAGCTCAGGCAGTGTCTGGTGCTCCACATCGCGGCCGCCCTGCTCTGGGGGGATAAGGAGCCTGATGCGCCGGCCGTGAAGGCCCTGGCTGCTCAGCTCCGCCGCGAGTTGTGGGATGGAGCCACCACCGCCACCGCCGCATTGGGGGGCGCACCTCCCTTCGTCTCACCACGTGAAGCCGAGCTCCGGATGCGCTGCCATGATGTCCAGCACCCGCACCACGACAAGGACTTCAGGTGCATCTCGGTCTTCCCCCTGAGTGCCCTCAACACGACCACCGTCCGGGTCTGGAGGATCAACCACTGGAACCAGCTCGAGATCGATTCCGTCCTGCCGACGCAGACCAGCGAGAGGGAAGTCCACGTCATGATCCATCGAGGGCATATGCGGGTGCTCAGGCCACCGGTCATCAGCGGCCAGAGTCCCAACAAGCGAGGCCGGGCATTTGGGGAGATCCTCAAGACCTGGACGCTAGCTGGGAAACCCGTCCGCGAGCTACTCACAGTCGGCTGGGAGATGTACCTGGAGTCAGAGGAGGTCGCGGGGCCCGTGATCCCGAGCCGGCCCCCGCCCTGCATGCACTGCAAACGTATGCAGCAGGCTCAGCTCCCAACGCGTGAGGGCGCCGTCGGGAACCAGGAGCTCGAGGAGGAGGACTTCTCCGGTCTCGCACCGCTCCTGCGCAGACCCGCCTTCGCGTGGGGCATCCGCACTCGCGAGATCTTCGCAGGGACAGGAAACTGGACCAAGGCGATGCGAGAAGCTGGACTCCAGACGGCTCCGTCCGTCGAGTATTTCCAGGACCCCCTGGCCCAGACCGGGCCCCAGGAGGAGCACGACGTCCTCGATCCCCAAGTGCGAGAGAGGCTCCTCCTCGACGCTGGGGCAGCGCCAGGCCCCGACGAGGCGAACGTCTACCAGATGGCCCCCCCGTGCGCGACCCACTCAGCCTGGTGCCTCAAGAACGGCGGGACCCGCACGTTTGAGCATCCGGACGGCGACGGGACGGTCCAGGCGGAGATCGACAGCAACATCATGACCGATTTCGCCGCCGACCTCTGCGAGCGCCTCGACGCCAACGATCGAGAGTGGATGCTCGAGAACACGGCCAGCGACGGACGCTACCCGAAGATCTGGGACAGGGCCAGGATCAGGCAGCTGCAGAAGCGCACAGGAGCACGGATTATCTCCGTCGCCATGTGCGAGTGGGGGCTAGGGCCCCCAGAGGAGCCTGCGAAACGGCACCGCAAGCTGACGTTCTGGATGGTCTCGAAGGGCCTCTACCCCTGGGCGCTCTCTCTGGCGAGGCGCTGCACCAACCAGCACGAACGCGTCGCCCTGGAAGGGCCTCTCCCCTACGACCTGACCCAGGCCCAGATCGACCACTACAACTCCTCCAAGCTCTCGCTCAGCCAGCCCGAGCAGAAGGACATCCTGAGCCTGACCAATCGATTTAGCCCTGGCAGGCGTGCAGGCTCAGGGTCTCGCCGCAGATACCAAGACCCTGGAAACCCCACAGCTCGGACCCGAGCTGCTGCGCCCGCTGAACGACCTCGTCGGCAAGCTGGGGCCCGTGAACTTCCACTGGAGCCGGGTCGAACCACGCACCGGGAAGGCCTTCGAGGACCTCCCGGAGGGCGCCGTGGCCTTGTACTACGGACGTGATCGAGCCGACAATTTCGTGGCCAAGATCTCACACCAGTCGCCCCCGTGCCTGCACGGTGGCGGGCGCATCCCCAGCGGAGCTCCCCCACTGGCCAAGGCACTGCGGGAGGAGTTGAGCACCCTCGGCTTCCAGGTCGGTCAGCGTGGACTACGTCGCACCCGCTACGCCGGCCAGTACCCGACGAGGCTGTGCGCTGCCTGGGCCGAGGTCGTCAAGGCTGCGGGAGCGGGGACCCCCCCGCGAAGCTCCTGAAGAAGCTTGAGCCCATCGTCACGACGAGGGCCGGAGACAAGATGGCGGCGGGAGCCGGTGACGGGGTTCACCTGGCGGAACCCCCCCCTCCTTTTCGCTTCCAGGACGTGCCAGTCACGGAGAAGGAGGCGGAGGAGGACCATCCAGCTGAGCTCAGAGGATGGCAATGCGCGAACAGAGGCAAGAAGAGAGGAGGGTGGAAACGCAACAAGGCGAGAAAGAGGGATCCCGACCGAGGAGCGCCACCACCGGGCCCTGGAGGAGATGGCGGAGACGACGAACCTGGGGGAGACGAAGGAGAAGGAGAGGAGGAAGAGGAAGAGAAGGAGCCGCCCAGGAGGGTCAAGAAGTCCAGGCAAGCCGAGCAGCAAGCCGATGAGCCAGTCAAGGTGATTCTTCCACAGCGTGGGGACCGATGGATACCAATCCCGGGGGCCCCCATGTACGCGCACGAGCTCCAGAGCGTCCTCATGACCTGCAGATGGCTGCGCGACGACGTCCTCAGCCCCGAGGAGCTTCGCCTGTTCGTCTACACCGACGAGGGGGACGCCGCAGGAGCCGAGGGACCTCCCTTAGAAGACGACGATCGTGTCGAGCCCGGGGAACGCCTTATCCTGTGGATCGGGAAAGAGGACATCGGGAATTGGGCAGCCTGGGCGCCGCGCTGGATCAAGAGGGCCGCGGACGAGGAGCGCGAGGGGGCGCCGTGGCACCGCAGCGAGGCCACCCCCGCGTCCCACCGCAGCGTCACGCTGAGGATCGCCGACCGCGTCAGCTCCCAGGGCTTTGGCAGCCCAGAGCTTGGCGCTGTCTGGAACAGGCGGGCCCCCCCGCCGCACTCACGAGGGAGGCGTTTCCAGCAGGCTGCCGCCCAAGCCCTCCAGAGACAAAGCCGCGAGGCGCCCGCTGGAGGGCCCAGCAGCGGAGGCAGCTCAGCCGACAGCATCAAGCTGGAGAGCATAAGGAGGAAGCTCGAAGCCGCCAAGGCCGCCGAGGTAGGTGTCCTGGAGGAGGAGGAGAAGCGCATCAAGGAGCTGCAGATACAGCTGGCAGAAGCTAAGGAGCGCCGCCGGGCCCGTCGTGCGAGGGATGCCGGCAAGCGCGAGGCAGAGCAAGCGCAAGCCGGGCATCCCCGCCGGGCCAGCTCAGAACCCCCCAGCGGGCAGGGCGCGGCCACCCCTCTCGATCCAGCCTGGGAGGACGAGACCCCGTTGCCCTCGGCCATCCTGGATGGGGAGAACAAGTGCCACGAAGCGGAGTGCATCTTGAATAACCTGCTCGGAGTTCCAGCTGACGATCCCACGGGACCTGATCGGAGGAGGAAAGCGCGGGAGCTCCTGATCGAGGGCATCAGCTCCATGTTCGAGGACCTACCGCGGAGCTGGACCGGCACCCCCTACGAGGAGCAAGGCGAGATCGCGAGCGAGTACGTTGACATCCTCGAGAAGCTGACCCGCAAGATGGTGAAAGCAGGGGAGCTGGACGACACCCCCGCAAAGAAGCGCCAGAGAATCGTGTACGAGAAGGCGGAGGAGGAACCCACGAGCGACGACGCGGACTCCGACGAGAGCTCGGAAGACGAGGTGGTGGAGAAGCCGTACGCGAGGACCGAGGAGGGAATAGACCCCCCCCTCCCAGAGGATCCAGATCCCCTGAGCCTCTGGCCCGGGCAAGCGGAGGCGGCCAGGCGGAGCAGGGAGGAGACTTTCCAGAGCTCTCCTGGGGCCAGCGGCAGCGGAGGCCCCGCCCCCGCCGCAGGCGCAGAGCCACCGCCGAGTGCACCTCCACCGCCCGAGGTACTGGAAACCCCCTCAGACCCAGCCCAGCATCGGAAGAGCAGACTCCCCGCCACGATCCCCCAGAAGGCCGCGCCAACGAGGAGAAGCCGCTCGGCCATGACAGTCGTGGAAGCAGCCAGGCGTGCCGCAGGCAGGTCGACGACCTCCAGCGGAGACCCCCCTACTGGGGGAGCCGACGCCGGCAGCGCAGGGACGTCCGGAGAGAAGCTCACACTCAGGCCCAAGCCGAGATCACTGGGTGCCCAGCTGCGCGCCACCTCCAAGGGAGAGCCATCGCAGCCCAGACCCCGCCAAGATGATCCAGCCAGGCCGCTCGTGCCCCCAGATCACGCAGTCAGGCCCCTGGTGAGGCCCCCAGGGTGGCGCCCGCTTCTCCCTGGGCAACTCGCCCGGCCGCCGGGGATGCCGCCGATGATGCCGCCCCCTTGGCCGTCCCCTCCGCGGGGGGGCCGCTGTGGGGGACCCCCTTTGGGGGAGGCGCCGGCGGCGCCGAGCGGTGGGGGGGCGCAGGAGGAGGCGCGTGACTACGTTAAGTGGTGCGCGGACCACCCCACCTTCCAGCCCGAGAAGGTGCCAGAGGTCGTGAAGCGGGGCAACTCACTCCTCCGCCTCGCCGGCAGCGTCGAGAGGGCTGCCGAGTTGCTGAAGCACGCGCGGGAGGAGGTCCATGGGAACCCACTGGGCGGCGTACTCCAAGAAGACGTGCAGAAGTCCTTGGACCCGCACCACGCCGCCTACCTCCGGGCCATGGCCACCGGGGGGGTACCCGTGCGACGCACGGAGGAGCGGACGCGCACGCAGGCCAAGTCGCACTCCTCGGCGGTGGACCACGCGCTGGAGATGTTCGAGAAGGCCTGGAAGGACAGCCGCTACGGCGTTGTCCTCTGGGCCTCGGACGAGGTCGAGGACGTGCTCGCCGCCTCGGCGCTGGTCGAGTCGCCCAGCGGGAGGGTCCCCAAGATGTTGCCGGATCGGACCATCTCGAAAGAGGGCCGGCCGATCCACGACATGCGGGCGGCCAACGCCTTCTCCCCGAAGGAGCAGCACCCGCCAGCGAAGCAGCCCCTCCACAGGGGGCTTGCGAGGCTCAGCCTCTGGTGGGGGGCGAGGCACCCGGGCGTCCAGCAGGTGGTGGCGAAGCGCGACGTGGCCAGGGCCTTCAAGTGGCACCACCTGGAGCCAGCTGCCGTGCCAGAGTTCGGGACGACGCTCCCGGGCAAGGAGGTCGGGGTGCCAGGGCGAGTTATCCTGATCCACGGCGTGCTGGTCTTCGGCTGGGCCGGCAGCCCGGGCGAGTACATGGCGTTCGCCTGGGCGGCCAAGAGCGAGCACGAGAGGAGGAAGCCGCCGGCGCCCAGGATCAACGATGCCGTCAGGTACGCCTCCAAGTGGCTCATGGACGACGGGGTCGTCCTCGAGCCGCTGGTGGGCCTCCGACCCTGGCTCTCGGCCGAGGAGCTCGACGGGGCCATGAAGCGAGTCTGGGGCCCGGACGCAGTTAACGAGGAGAAACTGGACGTCGAGGGGGAGTTCGCGGCAGAGCAGTTGATCTGGGGCCTCCACATGAACTTCGACACGAAGGTGGTCAGGCTCCCAGAACCCAAATGCATCAAGGCTCAGTACCTGCTCGCCCTCCCGGAGCTCAGAGGATCCAGGCGGGTCCCGCTGAAGGTCGCCCAAGAGCTGCGAGGCTGCGCCCAGTTCTGGGCGTCAGCACAGCCAGCACTCCGCCCCGAGCTCCCCGCCCTGGACCGACTCCTCAGCAGCGGGACGAGCTGGGCAGAACCGAAGGGTACGCCTGAGGAAGTCGAGCTCGCCTGGGAGGAGTGGGACGCGTCAGTGGGGTTTCTGAGGATGCTCTTCGACGTCCCGGAGGCCTGGAGCACGACCTTCCAGGCCAGCTTCACGCAGGCCCTGTCGGTGCGCGAACGCCTCGCCTTGCCAGGGACAGCACGTACCACACGGTGGACGGGCGGAGATGCTACCACCTCCTCGATCGGTGCCATCGACTGGGGGAGCGCAACTGCAGGGGATGCCGCGCCGACGCCGGAGTACATGGCCACGGACGCCGGACCACTGCTCGAGGCCCTGAGTCACGCGGTCAGAGGCGAGAGTGGCGAGGAAGGCTGGATCATAGCGGTGGTCGAGCTGCTGGCGGTGGTCGCGTTGGCCACGAAGCAGGGCTCGAAGTGGGAAGGCGAGTTGGTATTTTACGTCACGGACAACCAGAATGTGAAGGCCTGGCTCACCAAGAGAAGCCCCAAGAACGCCCTGGCCCGCCACCTGATACGTCTGGTGGAAAGGATCGAAGCCATGCACGGATGCCGCATCGTCTCGTTCTTCGTGAGGACCTACCATAATGAAGTGGCCGACTGGCTTACCCGCGAAGAGGTCAAGAAGGTTCACGACACGCTGGCCACCTCAGGGTGGACGCGCCTAGAGCCTCCCGCAGCCTGGGGCCAGATACTGGAGGACGCCAAGGAGCGCCTTCTCAGGCTCCCTGGAGAGACGGGCCCCGTGGCCGAGGCTGCCCTTCGACACCGAGCACTTCAGCGAGGACATGGACTGCCGAGAGCTCTCCCGCTCCGCGGGAAGCTGGGTCGAGAAGTGGGGAGTCTCATCAACCCGTACACGAAGGCCTTCAAGCGCCTCGGGGGATCGGAGCCCGAGGAGAACCAGAAGGTGGGATGGCTCATGGCGTCGCTGTCCCTAGACCCCAAGGGCCGAGAGATGGAGGCTTTCCTCGTCGCAGCAACTCAGGAGAGCCCTGAAGTGGTGGTCGTGGACGCCCCGACCGGGGTAGACACAGCCAGGTTCGAGAAGGCACTCAAGCAGCTGGGCTACATGGTCTCGAAGTTCGAGGTGGTCTGCACGCACCACGGGGACGCCACGACGCGGACCAGGCGGGTGCTCGTGGGCGGACGTCGGAAAGCGGGGGTGGGCCTGGCGTGCATTAACATGCCGCCGGCCTGCTCCCGAGCTGCCAGCGTCAAGCCTCTCCTGGACAAGGGAAAGGACCACCTGTGGCTCGACCAACAAGGCGAAGTGTCATGGGACCCCCGCATCCAGTCCACCAGCGACCCCCTCCTCCTCAAGCCGGTCGGGCACCTCAAGAAGGATGGAGCGAAGCACCTGATCTACAGCGAGGAGGGGCCGGTGGGCACAATCCGCTGGCCTGGGGCGGAGCTCCAAGGACCCGGGGCGACGCTCCTCCGTGTCACCGGAGGGGGCGGAGGCACGGTCCGCGCCCTGACGCCCCAAGAGGTTTGGCGAGTGCAGGGAGGGACCAACGACGAGTGGACCCACTTGCGAGCCCAGGGCTTCGCCGAGGACGAACTCCTGAAGGGCGCCGCCAGGGCGCTCCCGCCGAGGACCGCGGAGGCAGTGCTGACCGCGGTGACAGAGGCGCTCGACAGCACCAGCACGCAGCGGGCCGGGGTGTGCCATGATCCAGAGGAGCAAGCTGCGTGGGAGGCCACCAAGCGCTGGTTCCGCGCCTGGGCCCAGGCACCGGATCAGCCCGCCTTGGCACTGGCAGCAGAGGACGAGGTGAGGGCCGGAGGAGCGCTCACCGACGAGATGCACAAGAACCGCCGGCGCGCCCAGGCAGTCCGCTTCAAGATGATCGACGAGGACACGCTCATCGGACCCCGCGAGGCCCCAGCCGCCGAGAAGGTCAAGCTGGATAAAAGTGTGACACGCTCGAAAAGTCCTCGCAAAAAGAGCCCTCGGCGTGCCAAAGAGATGCCAGCAACCGACCTGGTGAGGCCGCAAGCGCTGGGCGTAGCTCGGAAGACCAACTACCCCGGGAAGGAGCTCGCCCCCGCCGGCCGCGCTGAGCCTGGCGGAGCCAACTACGCCGGCTGGTTCGCGCAGCAGAAGATGGAGGCCATGCTGCAGAAACTCAGTGAAGGCACAAGGGCAGGTTACGAGGGAGGATGGCGGCTCTGGGTTGCCGCGCGCCAGGCGCAGGGGCTCAGCCCTTGGCTCCCAGGACGTGATCGCGAGGAGCGCCTGGCCGATGAGGAGGCGCTCATCAACTTCGCCGTCCTCTTAGCGCGGGTCGTCGGGAGGACCGAGGGGACCATCAAGCAGAAGCTCTTCGCGGTGCGCTACGCCCACCTGGTGGCTGGCTACTCGGACCCCCTGCTCCACAGAGGCCGCCTCTGGAGCACGCTGGCAGGGCTGAAACGCTGGCAGGGGCCCGAGACCAAGCGGAAGAAGCCCGTCACGCCAGCCATGCTCGAATGGCTCCGCGGCTTTCTCCAGCAGGAGGCCAAGCTCCCCGAGGAGGATGCAGTGGTCATCTGGGCGGCCATCGTGACAGCGTTTTTCTTCCTCCTGAGGGCCTCAGAGTACCTCCTCCAGGACGGGCGCTCGTGGCCCTTCGAGCGCGCGCTGCACGGGGAGGGCGTGGAGCCCAAGAAGAAGGGGAAGCGCGTGGCCAGCTTCCAGGACGCCGACGAGATGGTGATCTACATCAAGGGCAGCAAGACGGACCAGCTCAACGTCGGGACGGTGAGGAACCACTACCGCGCCGGCACATCGCTCTGCCCGATCGCGGCGATGGAGCGGCTCCAGGCTCACCATCCTCAGCGGATAAAGGGCACCGAGGAACGGCTGCCCCTTTTCCGCTGGGCGTCAGGTACACCGATCCGCAGGGCAGAGGTGCAGCACTTCCTGACGGTCGCGGGGCTGGCCGCCGGCCTCTCCAGGGAAGAGATCGGCAGCCATTCCCTGAGGATCGGCGGGGCAACTGCAATGTACCACGTGACCGAGGACCTCTCCCGAGTGCGCCGATTCGGGCGCTGGCAGTCGGACGCGTTCCACGGCTACCTGTGGGAGTCGCACGAGCCGATGAAGGGCATCTCCGGCAAGATGGCCAGGGACAACTCCTCGTTGACCAACCCGGCGAAGGACAGCGCCCCCAGCAGAGCTGCCGCCGGCGCCGAGAGCGCCAGGCGTGAGAGCCCATGAGAGGCCGCAGCGGGCGCCGCCGGTGCTTACGCACCTGGCGCGCGCCCAACCCAAGCCGCCGGCTTCGCGCCGTGCGTGCTTGGATGCAGCCACCAGCCACCTGCCCCGCCGGCGAGTAGCCGCGCGCTCGCAGGTACACCCGCCCGTGCCTTCAGCACTGGCTAATACCTCACGGCAAAAGCATGCGTGCAGGTCCGTCCGTCAGGGCCCCACTAGTGCCTGGGATACTGTGGGTCCCCTTGCAGCCCTGGACGAGGACCACGCTGGAACCCGCCTGGCACGCCGGCTCTCCATGCCAAGCCTGGGCGTGCCGGGCATACTGACGCCAGCTGTGCTACAGTAGCTGGCAGTCTGACGGCCCGGGTGGCCGCAGCGCTCGAATTCATGCGCAGGCGCGGGCCCGCACCCCAGCGCCGGCCCGGGGAACCCCCTCTGTCAGGGGCCGGACCCTGCCCGCCCCGTGCACTTTGGGCACCTGTGGAGGCAGGGAGCCGGGAGATCTGGAGGCCGCGGCGCAGACGGGGACGCCAAGTGCTGGCCCGCGCCAAGCGCCAGCGACGACACCCTCGGGCCTCAGCCCGAGGTCGGGCTCCGCCGGCAATCAAGG
>CAUYUJ010012891.1:786646-866646 GCA_963575745.1 Prorocentrum cordatum | reverse complement strand
CCAGAACCCATACCACCCTAAGCCATAAACCCTAACCCTAATAACCTGACCCGAACCCTACCGCCCAAACCCTAACACCCGAAACATTAAACCCTACCCCTGCCTAGCCCTAACACCCTACTCCGAGCCACACCGCCCTAGCTCGAAACCTAACACTCTAAGCGTGACACCTTGACCCTAACACCAATACCCTCACACCCTGGCAATAACACTCTAACCCAAACACCCTAAGTCGAACACCCGAATCCTAACACCTGCCAAACACCCTGAGCCTGATACCCAAACTCTAGCACCCTAACCCTAGTACCTAAGCTCTAACCCCTAAGCCCTAAGCCCTGAGCTCTCAGCCCTAAGCCCAAGGCCCTAGACCTTCAGCCGTGGGCCGTAAGCCATCAGCCATAAGCCATAGGCCCTAAGCCTTAAGCCCTAAGGCGTAAGCCATAAGCCCTGAGCCCAAATCACTATGTCTTAGCAGCCTAGGCCATAAGCCTTACTTAAGCCATGAACCCGAAGCCCCAAGTTCTAAGGTTTAGGCCATAAGCCCTAAGCTGTAAGCCCAAAATTGTAAGCCCTAGTCTCGGCTGGGTGTACGTACTCCTCTACTCCGCCGTGCCTCCCAGGAACCCACTAAAGTGGCGACAGGTGCGCAGTTCGCAAATCCCCAAGGAGCTGCGAGGTCCCAGCTGGGTGTGCGTACTCATCTACTCCGCTGTACCTCCCAGCAGCCCACGAAAATGGGGACAATTTCGCAGTCCCCCAGGGAGTTGCGAGGTCTAGGCTGGATCTGCGCGTCCCCCGACTTCGCTGGACCTCCCAGGAGCCCACGAAAGTGGCGACCGTTCCGCAGTTCCAAACAACCTAGGAAGCGGCGAGGTCTCGTCTGGGCGCATGTGGCCCCCGACTCCGCTGGACCCCCCAGCAGCCCTCGAACGTGGCGACGTGTCCGCAGTTCGCAGACCCCCAGAGATGGCGAGGTCGAATCTAAGTCTGCGCAAGACGTCATTCCGTTGGGTCCCACAGCAATCTCGAACGTGAGTGACGACAATTTTGCAGTTTGCAGCCCCACAGGGATTGCGAAGCCAAACCTAAGGCGGCGTATGACATCACTCCGCGGATGGCGAGGTCAAATCTGAATCTGCGTAAAACGGTTACTGCAGTGGAACCTCCAGCAGCCTCGAACATGACGACCGCTTTGCAATTAGCACACCCGCAGAAATGGCGAGCTCGAATCCGCTAGACACCCCAGCAGCCCTTGAAATTGGCGTCAATTTCGCAGCTCGCGGACCACCCAAGGATGGCGAAGTCCAATCTGAATGTACGACGTCACTCCGCTGGACCCCCCAGCAGACCTCGAAATCGGCGACAGGTTTGCAAGGCAAGCAAGCAAGCAAGCAAGCAAGCAAGCAAGCAAATGCTGAGTACGAAACGCACATGAGCACATAGCCACTATCACGTGGCATCGCAATACTTGCTGACTGCGACACGCCACGCCGTGGCCGAAGGAATGGTGTCCTGCCAAAACGCTGGAAGGGCCTCCACACCCCCAGCTGCTTCGCAGGCGTGCCTGTAAACTTCCTGGGACCACGTTGCTCGTGGTCGCCCCCTCTTTCTCAGGGTGGGAGGGGGGAGGAGGAGGGAGGAAAAGGGCTGGAACACTGCGCAACGCACAGCGTCGTTACCTGGCAAAGAAGCTGTCTACAGAGGAGCGTGCTGCTAAGTGGGCGGGCGCCGGCCCGTTGAAGCACGGTGTCGTTCGAGACTCTGCTGATGTATACATGGGGAATGCGCAACAACTTGCGCAGACATTGCGCCTGGAACGCGTCCAAACGACACAGCTCGTGCTTGTTAAGATACGAAGTGTGCAGACAGTACAACAGCTGACTTAAAACGCAATAATCAAAAATCTGAATCTTATTATGTTGCGTGAGAGTGGAATGGCTCGATACCCTGGCTAATTTGTCAAATTCTGTCCCTGCAGCTCCTACACGGCGTGACAGATCTGAACCTATGTTGCCATCCTCATCAATCAAACTACCTAAATACACAATGTTTCTTTTCTGTGGGATCGGGGTGCCGTCCGGCTGGAGATCTGAGTCGGCGGTAAGACGTCACCCCGCTGGACCCCCGAGCAGCCCCCGACCGTGGCGACAGCCTCGCAGTTCGCAGCGCCCCAGGGATGGCGAAGTCAAAATCTGAGTCCGCCTAAGACGACATTCCGCTGAGCCCCCGAGCAGCCCTCGAAAGTGGCGACATCTTCGCAGTTCGCAGCGCCCCAGGGATGGCGAGGTCAAAATCTGAGTCCGCGTAAGACGACATTCCGCTGAGCCCCCCAGCAGCCCTCGAAAGTGGCGACAGGTTCGCAATTCGCAGTTCCCCAGGGATGGCGAGTTCATCAAAGTCGGCGTATGACGTCACTCCGCTGGGCCCCCCAGCAACCCTTGAACCTGGCGACATGTCCGCAGCTCGCAGCCCCCCAGGGATGGCGACGTATAACCTGAGTCTGTGTAAGACGTCATTCCGCTGAGCCTCCCAGAAGCCCTCGAATGTGGCGACAGGGTCGCAGTTCGCAGTTCCCCAGATATGGCGAGATCATCCAAGTCGGCGTATGACGTCACTCCGCTGGACCCCCCCGGCAGCCGTTGAACGTGGCAACAGTTTTGCAGTTCGCAGCGCCCCAGGGATGGCGAGGTCAAAATCTAAGTCTGCGTAAGACGTCATCCCGCTGGACCCCCCAGTAGCCGTTGAAAGTGGCGACGCTCTCGCAGTTCGCAGCCCACCGAAACATGACAAGGTCAAATAATCTGAGTCTGCGTAAAACGTCACTTCGCTGGACCCCCCCAGCAGCCCTCGAAAGCGGCGACAGTCTTGCAGTTCGCAGCCCGCCACGGATGGCGAGGTCAAATCTGAATATGTGTAAGGCGTCAGTCCGCTGGACCTTCCGACTGCCCTCGAACGTGACGACCGTTTTGCAGTTAGCAGCCCCCCCAAAAGTGGCGAGGTCGGGGCTCAGAGCCCTGTGATATCCCTCTGGCCCCGAGTGGTTTCGCCAGACGGGCACCCACCTTCGGGCCAGAAGACCCGTGTTGCTCACCTGGTCCCGGACCAACCTTCAATGGAAGATCCGTGGTACCACATCACGGCCAGGGCACCCCAGGCCAGTCCTCCGATGCAGGTCGATGGTGCTACGATCGGGCAAGGGAACCACCTGCTGCACCAAACTCACATGACGCATAAGATGAGGCATGCAGGGTGCCGCACCTTCCAGACATGCTGACTGCTGTGAAGCCGGCACGCCCACCCAAAAACGGCAGGCCTGAGCTGGCAGTGGTCCGCGATCGCCTTCCGCCCGACGGCTGAGCTCGCCCTCCACCGCAGCCCCCAGCGGGCCGCCGTCTGGCCCGGCGGCCACGGCGTAGGAGCCCACGCGCGGCCGCCACCCGCCGCGGAGGCCCTCGCCGCTCGCGCGGCGGGCACGCAGCAGCGCCCAGCCCGTGCCCGAGGTGGCGTCGTAGTTGCCGAAGGCCATGGCCTGCACCACCCCCGCCTGGCCCGGCCCCGTGCCGCACAGTGCCCTCAGCGCGTCCAGCAGGAGGGCGCTCGGGTCCTGCTGGCTGGCGGGGAATCCAGGGCAGGGAGGAGACGTCGAGGGCAGGCTTGCGGGGGAAAGCACGAGATGCGCAGGGAACGAAGGGTTCAGAACCGGAGTGGCCACGGGCACAGACTGCAAAGGAGCTCGAGTCGAAGGCCAGCACCTATCATTGCCCATTTTCCCAGGAAGAGCCCCGCCAGCCCTGTGGGCGCAGGTGGTCTGAGGGTACCCGTCAGTCGGAAGAAATGGGTAGAAACCTGTAGAAGGCGTTTAAAGTAGATTGGGTTTGCGCCCGCCCCCTGAAGAGGAGAGGAAAGGAAAGACATTTCGACCCGTGAAGTAGGAAGACGACGCCCAAAATAGATTGGGATCTGGGTATCCAGAAACTCTTTCTCCTTCCCAAACATGTTCTCCTCTTCGGAAAGGGGGGGACCCCTCTCCCCCTTCCCCCTTCCCAGTGGGGTTGAACGTCGGCGGGGGGGCGCGATGAGTAAGATACTCCGTCTTTGGCCAAGATGGTTCCAAGAGGGCCTCCGATGCTCCAGGGCGGGTTTCAAGACGGCTAAGGATAGCCGAAGGTTGCGTCGTGAGGCCCTCTTGGGGTGGTTTTGGGCGCTCGGGGTTTTCTTGGAATCTTGTGGGGGGGCACCCTGAGGTCTCCAAAGCACATCGGCAGCAGTACAAGACGGTACGGCAAGCATCATTGATTCCTTAGGTGTTTGAAAGAGTGACCTCTTGGAGGGGTCCTGGGGGGTGCTCAGAGGACACTTGCGGCCATATTGTGGCCTTCTTGGGGCTGCTCGGAGATATCTTCGGAAGCTATAGTAGCAGAGGCCCTCCAAGGCTCCCAAAAGGCCTCCAAGAGAGCCCCAAGAGGGTCTAAGACCCTCTAAAAGAGCCCTAGAGGACCCGAAGACCCTCCAAACTAGCCAAAAGAAGGCTCCGAAAGAGCCCCAAAAGGATCCTAAGAGGGTGCGAAAGGGGCTGGACGGCCCAGCCAACAGCTTCGCCTCAGGCGAAGCCAATCTCCCGCTCTGTTGTACCGTAGCAACGATAGTCCAGGTGTGAGAAGAGATGCCATCTCAAGCAATAGGAAGGTCCTTTTGGTCTCGATAGCGATGTGTGCTTCGCAATGAGGCACAAAAAAATTGGGCGGCCGGCCGCTTGAGCCGACGCGGCCGCGGGCGCACGCTCGTTTCCACGCCTTACGTTCCTCAGCTCGCTCTACAGGTCGGGGGGGGAGGGAGACGAAGCGTGAGCCCGTCGCCCCTATACAGCAGGCACAGCAGCTAACCCACACAAGGACAGAAAAGGAAGCGGGCCCAAAGGAAGGTGGTCCCGTTAGCAAATTGCCTCGCATGTGTATGACGCACTGATCAGGGGGCGTTAAAACTTGATGTCTGACCGGCCCAATATGGAGTATGTCTCTTCAGGTCATGTTTGAAGGTCTGTATACCTCCGATGACTTGTCGGAGCATTGACCATCATGGGCGTGGCCATCCGCAGTCATATCGCAGGTATCACATCACTGAAAGCTGTGCACGATTCCACGCTCCATCATCTGTCGGATCTAATTGATGTTTCCTAAAAGGGTACACTCAGTCGGCTTCTTCAAGTCTGTGCTTGACAAGATCTTTAAAACGGACTCGGCATCGATGGTCAAAGTGGCCTTGATGTTCAGGCCACCCAACTCAAGTATATCTTCCAACTGAGTGGGCGTGAGCGGCCCCGCGTGGAGCTCGCGCAGAGTCACAGTCGTGGGATAACAGTCCTCAAAATTATGGGTTGCTGCTAGTGTCTCTGCTGAATAACCCGAGCAGGCCTGCAAGCGGTGAGACTTGCAGTATGCACCGATCGAGTGAACGACAGGTTTACCAAATAACGTGTTTCCACGTCGTAGCAGGTTTGCCCCACGAATACCATAGCCTTTGACGTCGTCATCGGCGTCTCCACTCAGGCGTCGATATCCTGAGTCGCCATGTAAGTCGACCTCACCCGTGGGGTTCATCGCCTGGTAGACGATCTCCTTCGGGCAGGCCTGTAACTTTCTGGTGATCGCGTTCAGTCGTCGCGCGTGAATGTTGGTCGGTTCTTGGACACGTTGTAGGGATACAGCATACACCATGAACCACACCTGGGTGCTTAGTGCGTATGCCAGCGCACCCCTGAGACTGACGAACATGTCTGCCACCACCTTGGTTGCTTTAGCATCCGCGTCGGCGCCGTTTAGTTCGGGAAGTTGTAACGGACGGAGCTGTTTGATATAATCATATTGATCCAAAGTAACACTGCCGTCCTCGTCATTGGTGTATATCACAGCACAGTTGGTAGATGTGTGCTTGTTGAGTTTACACTTACCGAAAGTATATTCAACTCATTTGACACATGTGTCAATGGTGTCCTCAGTACCTGTCATATTAATGCCAGAGTCATCAACATGCTTGGCCGTGAGCAAGTTATTGCTCGTCTCGAACTCCTCGTCCTCGTCGTAGGACGTGGGTCGGAGACCAAATTCGCTGGTGGTTCTTCTGGGCTTAAGTGAGAAAGACCGTGGAGCGCCCTTAGTGCCTGTGCCCGGTTTCAAGCACTGTAGGCAGTGCTTTGACACGTCGTAGTGCTTGAATCCTGGAGGAGCACGGAGCGCGGTGGCCGATCCAGGCGGCAAAGTAAAACACACCACGCGTTCTTTTTCACCAGTAGCCTCAGCAAGTTCCTGATCGGTCAATCCTCTCAGGAAGGCCATGTTGATGTCAAGGGAAGCAGTGATCCACTGCATCTTGCACGCTGCCGTGCTAGCGAGTAACCTCTGGCTCGACCGCCTCGCTGTTCCCGAAAAAAGCTTCTACGCCGAAAGCCTCAAGGTCCATGAACCCTCGGAGGACCCAGCGTAGTCGGATGGTACGTTCCCTCTCGCCCTTCTTCTTCTGCGCGAACTTCCATTTGCGCACGTATCTCGAAGTCGTGATGTTCGACGCTTTGGCTATCTCCTGGATATTGAAGCATTTGTTGTCGAGCCATGTCTTGAGCTCAGCGAAGAGGGCCTTCGATACTTTATCGGGACTCGCCTGAATGTCAGCTTTAGCGAGAAGGTCGTCTTCCTTGACGACCACAGCTCGCTTTGCAGCGGCGGCAACGTATACTCGCATCGTGGCCACTAGGTCGGCATCTAATATCATGCGCTGCTGCTCGGACAAGACAACCTTCGACATTTCTGCCGTACAGCATAGTTCAACGCATCGATCATATTCGTCTGAGTCGAGTCCGTAGCTGTCGTCTTCGACCATGGTGCACATGGGGGCGTAGTACGTCTAGTCGGCATCGGAGTCGTGAGTGCGCCCCCACTTCGGCAGGTGCCCCCGCCGTTCGTCAGCTACAGTGATCAGCGCTCTGATCTGGAACCGTATGTGTAGGCATGGTAAAGAGGTCCTCTGGTGGAGTCGCCTCCGCCAGTTCCCTTTCCTCCTGTAGTTCTGCGTACCACACCTCCATAACATGCGACTCAATATCAGCTTCTGGTTCTTCGTAAATCGTAGAGAGCCGTCCGTCACCATGTGCTAGTTCGGCTTCTGAAGCTTCTCTTGCGGTTCCATCCGGTGCCGGCGTATCAGCCAATCCCTCAAATTCTGACATGTCCTGATCAAAACCTGCTTGAGGTTTAGTGGACTTCAGGCATTTGATGATTCGTGAATGTGCTGGTCCAGGTATATCATGTAAATTCAGAACAGTTCCTTCTGCTTCGTCGTAATGTACTCCTGGATTCACGTCGTTGTCGTAATGAACCAATGCGCAGCTGTCGGCATAAGTAACCGGAGGTAGCTGATGGATACTCTTGGCAAATTTGACCGAAACTACATTCTCAATTCGAAAGAAGTTTCTGCTAAAATATTGTTAGGGCCAAATGTACCTTAGGAGATAGACGGCTTTCGGTCGTCACCTTAAGCGCCCCTTTCTTGGTCGGCACATCGCCAGAGGTCAAAGCAGGTCCTCCCGCTGATAAACTGGCCACGAATGTCAACACTGTGCGTAGTGCCGTGTTGTTGGAGCCTATTTCTCGGGATATGAGAGCTTCAATGTATGATGTATCCCTTGCATCGCCGTATTGTACTTGAACATCTCGATTGCCCAATCGGATGATGACCTGACCCCTTCCGGGATCATTCTTTGCGACTGGGAACGGGCCATTCCAGCCTCCCCAGTCATCATTCGCGGTCGTGGGGCGATGGTAGTCGACCAAGTCTCCTTCGTCATAATAGTGCTGACCAGTAATTGTCGTCTTAGTGCGTAAGGCACGATTGGTCTTAGCTAATGGCTACTGCTGCGGCCTGTGCGATAGCTTCGATACATACCCTGCGCATCGTCTGTCCACGAGAATGATCCGATGTTTCCGTCGGCTGCTCGTGGTCCAGAACAGGGAGTTCAGGGAGAATTGCTGGTTGTCGTCCAAATAGAGCGTTGCATGGAGCCACCTCGTGATAGAAGGTGAATGCGTTGGCGGCGAACAAGGCTTCGCGCAGTAGCCGGGTGAACACAAGAGGTGCGTCTACTCTATTGAGCTCAGCCGCCATGACGTGAAGTAAATGGCGTAAGATGCCATGTCTGGCCTCGACCGTTGTAGCGCGCTGTCCACGCGCACGCATTCTAAGTTCAGTGCCTTTTTGCAGTGTCGTTGTTAAGGGCACCCTCTCCATCAGAGTAGAGTACCTTGGCCGGTCCAAACTGCATCTAGCGCACTGATGATATGCATCCAGGATACTGGTCATAATCTTGTCTGGTATTTCAATCCCAGTAGCATATCGCATACAGCGATCGATAATGTGGAATATATCGAATTCTTGTTTGTAGAACATCAGATCACAGTCCACTTCCTTAATGAATTTGCCAGGTAATGCAGTAGAGGGCATAACAGTGTGTCCAGACGTGTCCCAAGCTCTGCACTCGGCATGTGTCACAGACACCTCTGATGAGGTTGAGTCTGACACTGTCCAGATCTATCTCGCTTGAGATGAGTCTCATCTTTGGCTCCTTTGATGGAGCCAGCGTAAATGTAGATTTCGCAACTCGCGTGTTACCGCGCTGGGGTCAAAGCTTCGCAGGTTTTGTAGGCTGATTTGCACATCGAACCGTGACCAGTCTGGTAGTCGTGGTCGTCAGCAGGGTTCCTCGCCAGTGGCGGTGGAGTTGCTTCTCCACCTTGTTGTCGACCACGTCTGACTCTAACCTGTGGTAGTCGGTAACGGCCATCCGAACTACCAGCTCCACTCGAGGCAGGTCGCCCTGCAGCAGACCCAGCAGCATGTCTTCCAACAGTAATGTCGAGACTGCTTGCACCCGCGGTGGGCCCAGCTCTCGAGCTCGGGCCTCGGCGCTCCAAGTCGCGCAAGTGGCGGTGCGACTGGCGCCTCGGGCGGTGGTACTGCTACCGCAGCAGGACCTGGAGGTGCAGGTCCTGCTGCCGGCTCGGCGGGAAGCGGCGGCATCTGTCCATGATTGTCGGGCAACTTCCAAGGCTTGGCAAACTTGCATTTGCCGGGTGTCAGTACGCGTCCAGGCTTGTTCTTCCCGTAGTTCTTCTTACAGCTCGGACAGTCCCAGTGGTAGTCGTCCTTATCGCACCACCTGCAGCGTCTCGGGTCTCTATCATGAGAAAGAGAGTGCATGTTAACGTTGCCCGCGCAAGCCCCCCCGATGGTGGTCTCGTAATCGAGCCATGAGGTTGTCGGGGAAGACCCGGGTCATCCAAACCGCACCCCCTTGCGTTAGTTACCAACGCGGTGGACGAATACGGGTAGCCATGGAAAGGATCACAAGTTGCCTGGAAGAGATCATGTGCGATCTGAACAGCCTCGACGAAGAGCGACTGCATGTTTGAAGTATATTGTGCAGCCATGGGCCGCTCCTTATTGTATACCGACGCGTGTCGATGATGGCCACTGCATCGTTTCCGTTCACAAAAGGTGAATAATAGACGATGGTTGGCAATGATATCGGTCGGCTTTCGTATCAGTACCCCATGAGAATCACGTCAGCCAGTAGCGCATTGGTCCCATGTTCACCTTGCAAGTGCCCTTGCTCTTGGTCATCGTACTCCATAGTGGTATCAGATCCGCCCAAGTCCCTACTGGCTGTTCTCTTAAGTGGAATCGCGGAAGATCACGTTGACGCGCAGCCACCTCCCCACATAACTTGATGCGGCAAATCTTCTTTATGAGGTGCATGCCAGGTGTCGTTGTTGACCTTTGCATTGAAATAGGAAGGTGAACACATTGTTCTGCAGTTGGGCTGTAGCATGACAACCTTGACGACGCAAACGTCTAGATAATGCATCATTGCATATGTGACATCCTTGTTGCCAAGGTCAATGAATGCGCGTTTGTCGAGGTTTGCCCCTGAAGACAGACCTCGGCTGAATGCTAGTTGGGGGATGCTTCCAATTCCTCCACAGTTCTAACACATCTACCATATTGTGTCGTCCGTAGCACAAGGTGGGGATCATGGAGAAGACATCAGCATAGGTTTCAGCAGGTTGCCCCGCAGGTACTGTGATGAAGGTATCCTCTCCATCGTCGCTATCAGCGTCGGAGTCCAGAGGTACGTCGGCGTAGCACGTACTACACCCGAGTCCTTTCAGGTCGTCTCCACAGTCGCCGTTGCCTTCTTCGACTACGTTGGGTATCTTGCGTGGTTTGATGCCAGCTTCTTTTTGTAAACTCTGGCATCCGTTGGCAATGCTGTCTGTCGCTCTGTCTCAGGTGAGCTTAGTGTCGGAAATTCGGGAATAGAGGGGACCACGCGGCCGCGCTCAATCGAAGGGGGAAGGGGGCGATCGCCACCTATGATCGCCCTTCGCCGCGAGCGTGGCCGTGAGCTGCCATCTCCCAAGAGAGTCGGTTCCGGCTGCCCCCAGCACAGTCGGGACGGAAATTGGTAACACCATTGGGTAATGGTGCGTTGTAGTTGTGCCCAGTCGGCTGGTCCTGGATCTTGATGTCCTGGATGACCGTGTCGTCGTCCAGATTCATCGCCACCCGTCTCACAACATGGCCCCACCCGGGACAATTCTTAGGAGACTGAACGTAAGTTCGAGCTCCTTTATGAACGCGAGTATGGATACTCGGTTGTACAGCACTCTCGTGGTTTCTTTGTGTTTTATGTAAGTCAATTTGAACAATTAGCCTTGCGGTCATGATCGCTAGCGTCTTGTTACGCCACACGGCCTTCTGAGCCCCTTGTCCATACCAGTCTAGAATATGCTCAGTGGGTTCTGCAGGTTTCCCTGCTAGATTGCATGCGCATCGCCATAGGTAGGTGGGGATGCGCGCGCACGTAGTCGCCACCTGCAGATATGATCCGCTGGGCAACGCGTTAGCGCGGTCGTGCTTGAGGCCGATGTGGCAGAAACGCATGCGCATGACGTGTAAACCCAGATCTTCAATAGCATCTCGCATGGGACATTGTTTCCAAAAATATCATGGCGGCCCCACAAGCACAATAGTCATACGAAGAGCCCGAGCCTTGGACATCAGATTTTGGATACGCTGGTAGCGTGGCCAAGCCCTCTTGCCAGGCAGCCTCACATACCAGTCAGCAGGTGTTGCCACCCACCACAGTTGGTAATCACCCGAGACTAGTGCACCCAAATACTGTGTACCAGTGGACGTCATTGCCTCTGTATGTGTAATACGATCACACATGCATCCACGGGCTCGGAATTCAGCGCAAGCTGTCCGTATATCCTCACTGACAAATGCACGAAAATGATGATGATGCGACGATCCTTCTTTTCCTGCAGCGGCCACACAGCCAGGTCCACTGCTGTTCGTGGCAGCCGCACAGCCGGGCTTGCCGCGGTCCCCGGCGCGCACGGCCGGCGCTTAGGAAAAGGCTGCAGGTTTCCCCGCGTTTGCTGACAGCACGTGAATATTCGGCCTGTCCGAGCAAGCACGAGAGGCCGCGGCACGCGCCTGACCCCGTCACTCGTTTGGCGATGGGGGCGTCCACGTGCCAGTGCCATGCTGCGCTGCAGGGCCGCCGCTCGACGTAAAAATATCAAACTTCTCAGCGGCATCATCCACTTCCGCAAGTGTCCCTGCCTGTGCATCGGGAGGCGTCCACTTCGCACCCTCCTCGTAGATGGCCTGATATATCTTCGTCTGCCAATTGCGGAGGGTGAAGTCTTTGTCGGCCGAGGTAGGGGTAGTCCCAAAGGACATAAGTCTACGATGCCATGTCTTCAAGGTGATGTTCACCAAAGTCTGGGTCGTGAATGCGAACGTCTTGTCGTTGATATAGAGAAACGGATGCCCTTCGTATCCTGTGACATCATGTATGCGTGAGCATCACTCACAGCAGGTGCCCCTGCGACTGGCTCTGGATGAGATACTTCCTCGACGAGTAATGGAGCTTCTTCGCGCTGAGGATTGGCCGTGCTAGTAAACGACATCGACCCTTGATCCTCAGTAGCCATCCATTACTCGTCAGCCTTGGGTGCCAGATGTCCGGAAGGTGTCTTCATCAGGTCGAGTACCCCAGCACCTTTTCCGAATTGAACCTTCTGCATCTCCACGCCAGGGATGATCATCTTCTCGTGCCCCTGCTCAAGGATCAGGATGGCCCTCATGTTGGACATGGTCCTCAGACCAAAGATGGCAAGGAGGTTCTCCCCAGAGCCCTCAGCAACATGTGCCGAATACGCGTCGAGTCTCGGCACGGCAGGCTGCCCCGCGGGATCCCCCCATTCCTTGCACGCGATTTTGCAATGCAGGGATTTGTCGCAAATCGCGGCGCCATGACCCACTGCTAACACGTAAAGCCCCTTCGTGAGGTTCAGCCTTTCAATGGCGTGTCCGTGGGGGGCGTGATACCTCCTCAAAGGTCTGTGTCGTCTTTATTCCAATAATATTGATAGTACTGCCAATATCCAACAAAATCAACATACCATTGATCATGACTCCACTGTTAGTTGCTAAGGCTAGCTCATGGCGTTCACCAAATATTCCAGGAACTTCTGGCAGTGTCGTACCATGCAAGCCTTTGCGGCGCCCATGCTCCAACACCCAATCATTTTTTGACTAAGATGTGAAAACGTTCATATACCCACGAGCCTCTTCTTCTGTGATAGGGTTCTTTTCACAAATCCAGGCTGTAGGATATTCGCCATGCATATATGGGCGCGATGTGGAGGTAGTGGGTCAAGTCAGGAACGTGTCCTCATACGCGCGCATGCCCATCTGACCACCAGTGATTCTCATAAGTACCGTATGCAGCATGTCGCGTTCGGATATCCAGCTGTTGCCACTGCGCATGCTTGCAAGGCCCTCCGTTCTGCGCTCACTGCGTGGGCGGGGATATCGCCCATATGGCATGCATGAGCGCGAAGACTGAGGCCATTGAGCGCTCCTGTCGGTAGCCCTTTCCATGCGCCTCAACCACGCATCGTTCACTGGCACCGAAAGTGGAGCCGATCTAGCAGGTGCCCCTGCGTTATTGTCGGTCTCTGCCACCAATGGCATAGGCATGTCTATAGCAGGTGCCCCTGCAAGTGTGGTTGCCTCCGTTACTAGGCCCGCGTTGGCTGGAGAGGCAGGTAGCCCCGCTGGCGTCGCCATCGAGACTGCCGCGGTGCCCGTCATCATCGCCGCAACGCTGTTGAGCTCTTCATGGGGATCCCTGAGCTCGTTCGCCCCGCGGAATGTCTTCATGGCGGTTGAGTGACTCCTGATCTCCAGCAAGGGCGTAGTCGAACTCGGCAGTAATGAGGCCAACACCCCTGCATATAGCGCAGGGGGGCCTCACTTGCGGAACCTTCCATGTTCCCAGCCAACTGTCTATCCACATGAGCGTGTACCACTCGATCCCAGCATTGCGCGGGGAATATGCGGCCGCGCTGGAGGCGCCAGACCTTGTCGTGATTGGCGAACTGGCCCAGGCATATGGCACACTTACCGAAGCCGCCGTCACTGATGATGGGCGGTGTTGCCGATGGCCTGATACGCGTCTGACGCTCCAGGGTGGATTCACCAGCCTCGAACCGAATCGGTGATACCGTCGGTAGCTCCATTGATGCAACCATGGCTGGACTGCTCGCAAGTGTCCCTGCGATCTTGTGATTCGCAGGTTGCCCCGCGCGGCTCAGCATTCCGTTGACCTGACGATCATGATTTCGGCGCTGGCGCGCAGCCTGCATAGCCAAATTGGCACGCTGCGCCTCGTGCATGACTAGGGGCTCAGGGCGCAACTCCCCCACGGTCGGCGGCAGCACTACGCCTGGGGCCTGTTGCTGCACATCTTGGTCCATGGAGGGAGCCAGATAACCATAATGAAGCATCTGTCCTGGCACACCTGATGCATACCCTGAGCCGCGTGTCAACTGCGACTGGTGGAAGTCGTCGGCCGTCGCCCGAACATATGGGTTCTCGGGCTGTGTTCCCACCCGAGGAATACCACCCACCTGGGCATGGTAGTCAGGATCGAGTGTATGATCCATTGGCGCTGCTGTAGCACGATCAGCAGGCGTTGGATCGCAAGGCGGATGACTGAATAATGCTGGCACATAACCGAACCGATTGGGGTTGTCCGGTGATGGATTTGGATCCGGAACGTCCCCCCACGGCGGCGTCCAGTTGGCACTAGGGAGGTCAATGCCGCCCCTCCGCATGCTCTGAGCGGCCTCACGCATCTGTTGATACATCTACTCTGGCTGACCAACTGAACTTCTCTGTATGCTGTATTGGTCAGGAACGGCAGGTTGCCCCGCATGTGGACGTGGCGATGCAAATGGCGGCGTCGCCTGTAAAGCCTGATAGAGCTGCGGATCCATCCGAATGCTTTGGAGCCTCGCCTGCAGGCTAGTGTTGCTCCCAGCACTCTGTGGAGTACCAAATGGTGTAATAGCTCTGCTCATAGGAGCAGATGCGGCAGGTTGCCCTGCAGGTGCTGGCAGTTGTTGTACATGAGCACGCCACGGATTGTTGACGTACAAAGTGTCGAAGGGCGTAATACCACTTGATGTAATACCTGTCACATCGCCGCTCTGAGCCTGTATCCATGATCCAGGAATCCCCCTGCAGGTGTCGCCGCATGATGTGCGCCCATCATGAGCACAGCTAGAGACCACTACCTCCTAACCCTGAGGCGGATCCGGACAAGTCAAGTTGTAGGGGGTATTTAGAAAGAACCTATGCTTCAAAGATGATGCAACATTGCGGATCTCGCACGAATCTTCAATTTTACCGCTCGGATGCGGCTGAATACTGCCCCGCAAATATAAAATATATTCCCACACCTGTCCCACGCGATTAAACTGAAAAGTATGGCTGGGCAAAATCCCGAACAACTGGGCGATGTGGGTCGGAAGAATCCTGCCATTCTGGCCCGCTGTCGTAACGACGTCGTTAGCTGAGCGCCAAATCAGAATGTTGTCCCGAATCAGGTTCTTCAAACTGACCATGATCAGGACCTCCGAATCGACGCGCAAGCCGGACTGAATATGGCTGTCACCAAGAAGGTATGGGCAGCCATGTACAAACTGTCCGCCCCTCTTCTTGATGGTTTCGTCGGCGCGGCATGCTAATCCAATGCTGAAAATACTCGGCAGATTCTCCCGTTGAGTTCCATGAATGGAGTAACAGGGAGCCCTAGGAGCGGACAAGTCCGTAATTCTCATATATATATGTATATATAATGACTCAGGGCACATAATACCAGGGCTGATATGTCCGTTACTTGGACGGATGAAGTATGCGCCGTGCTTTTCGGAGGAATACTTCATCTTCTCGATATGCAGCCGATTCTTTCTCATTCCAGACTCGTCAACCATACCAATAAGTTCCAAGACAGCATGCACCTGGCACGCCCAGTGCTGGTTCTTGAGCTTGCAACGTACCCTGTCCAGGTGCTCGCGGTGGTGGCTCTCATATCCTTCCGCAGGCCATCTGTTGAGTAGCTGTAATAATTATGCCCACCCGTCGTGCTCATCATACGTCGTCACTTCCCAAATGAATATGTCCGACAATTGGCCACTATGAAACGGCTGGTGACGAAGGGCAGTTGTCAACCACTCAGAAGCCTTACGTTGATCGTCGCACTTGAACTTCGGCTTGCGAACATTCTCTGACCTGAGGATGTTTTTCCAAATATTCCCTTTCAGAGTCAAACGTGACTGCAGGGCGTTTCCGCTGGATGCTGCGCACTATTTGGCACGCGCGTGCACCTTGGCCATGATGGGCAGCAGTGTCCACGACGTTGCATTGCACCACCATGCATCGGTCAGCTCAATCGCCATTCCGCGGATGATATGCTGGATTGATCTTCGCGCGGTTGGAGGTGCGCATCCTCTCTCTGAGCTCTGCACATTCCGGCGGCACCAACGCGCGGGCAGGACGCCCCGCTGGACTACGAGCAGGTTGCCCCGCAGAACTCTGAGCAGATTGCCCCGCAGAGCGCGGGGCTGCCTTTGGCGCGGCAGACGCTGCTGCGCTCGCTGCCGATGCGGCAGCGCCAACAGGTCCCCCGGGCGTCCTTGGAGTTCCTTGCGGGGTACTGATATCGAAGTCCTGGCGTTTCTTCTCCTTGATGTTGTAGGACTCGGCAGTCTTATCTCTGGGCACTGCTCCTGGCACCTTTGGCGCGGTAGCAAGGAGCTCCTCAGTGCCACGTCGCGTAGAGGAAGCATTCCTTGCCCTTCCTTCCAGCGCAGGCACCCACCATGGCCTGTGCGTCCGACCTGGTGTAGGGCCGCGACGTGGCACAGGTTCTACTGGTGCCCTGAAATCAAGCTGCTGCGGCGGCCACTTCTGGTCCTCTGGATCGTTGTCGATCAGCAGGTTGCCCCGCGTGTCGCTGCTGCTTGCCATCCCCAAGGCTGGGGCTATCTGGGCTTTTCCGCTTCTTTTTCTCTCGTAAAGTTGAGATGATCAGGACCAAGAGATTGGCTTGATGAATCAGAAGATGAGGGGAGATCGATCGTCTCTGGCTTCAGCTTTGGCGCTGCCTTTGCCGCAGCCCCTGCCGGCGTCCCAGGCGCAGATTGCACGGGGCCTCGGTCAGGATGCAGATCGATACCGTCTGGCCCCCTGAGGGCCATATTCTTAATGGGTACCTTGCGCTTATGTGCAACTAAGTACTTATCGGCGCTTCGTCTTTCGACTATGCGTGTCCGTATCCAGCCAGTAGACTGAGCTCGGCAAACAATCTGCCTCCCAAGATATAGATCCATAGCTATTGCGACAACGTCCTCGGGGTCGATCAGGGCATCCGTCTCACACGTAACATCCGCAATGTCCGAGTCGCTTGGCTCGCCGCCGTCAGGGGCAGCGCCCGTGGGATCAACTTCTGCAGCCATCTCATGATCTTCATCTTCACCAGCTTATTGTTGGCTTTCTTCTTCTTCTGATTTACGATCAGCAGGTTTCCCCGCGTGCCACTCGCGATGGAACTGCGCCAAACAGTGGGTAGGTATCAAGTTCTGCCGAACGAGTTCTGAAAGAGCTATTTCTTCGCGAGTGGCGGGGTCGTCATCGTTTCCGCCAGCTGCTCAAGATATGGCGTAGCGTTGGGATCAGTACAGTGACCCCGACCATCTTCACGAGACCACACCCACGGTGTTCTTTTGAACTTAGGGCTTCTTTATGTGCGCCTCAGGGGGCAGCCGGGCCTGCAACCAGCATAACTGGGGCATGTGCAGCAAACGCCTCTGTAGAACTTTCGATCCTCGATGATGGCCCTTTTAAGATCGTGATTGACCATGTTTTCCCCCGATTTGGTCTGTCCCGCCTTTGTACGAATGACATTGCCTGCATCATCTCGTCTGACCTGGCAAAGGGAATACCAGTGCCGGGCTTGATGCTCGCCCAAACCCATTCCCAGCTAGAAATCCATCTGGTTTGCGGGCATGCACTGACGAGCCAATCCAGCATCGGCGTAGCCTTTCAAACGCTGCATTTCACCTTCTGGATATCCCCCTCCTCGACGTTGGTCATCTTGAGGCGGGTTTCCCCGCGGGCGGTCCTTCCTCGGGGGGGCACGTGCTCTTGTCGCCTGCCACGGCGGGCCCCATGTGGCCCCCGCATCAGGAGGATGAGAGCGCTGACTACCGACCGCTCGAACGATCACCGCTAGAGCGGGCTCGCGCACGATCTGGCGAGCGACTAGGAGCACGACCGCGACGTATCATGCGGTCACCGTCTTCCCGCTCGTCCTCCTCGCCCACTGGGGAACGCTTCGGACCGTCATGATAGGTTTTCCTTATCAAGGGTAGGCGGCTTGGCGATCGTCTCGGGCCGCTGGCGGACCGATATGACGCAACAGAAGTATACTGAAATTCTTCATTATGCCTGAGCTCATATTGAATGCGCCCATGTCGATCAACAGCGTCGCGCGGGCCCGCGTTTGTCGGATTTTCAATCGCCCGAGGAAGTGGCAGGAGTGGCAGAGTGCAGGAGTGGCAAAGTGCTGAGTGGCAAAGTTGCATGAGTGGCATGTATTTCCTCATCTGTTGCAGGAGTGGCAAAGTCTGAGTCCGCGGGCGCCCCCGCCACGCCAGGATCACCTTCGACGGGCATGGGAGTTCTCGACGAACTCAATATATGCAGGCTGCCCCGCGATGGGTACACCCAGCCATTCTGCCAAGTCGACATCGCCGTGGCCAGCGAACACCTCCTCGAACAGCTCGTCGGCGCAATTCTCGAGGGTCATGCTGGCACATAGATACCTGGCAGCCATGAAATGAACAAGTGTGGCTGAGCCGTCGGCAGGGTCGGCTAAAAGCGACTCCCAATCAACGCACTGCATGTCGGAGTCCTTGCGAGGCAAATTAATTGACGGACCCCTGCCTCTTCCATCACCTCGGGGGCACTCGCGTCGGCAATGTTGTGCGCTGTGACATATGTCGCACTCCATGGTTTTACCGTTGGCATCCTTTGGATGTCCTCGTCGTCCTTTGCCTTTGCCTGATGTGCGCCTGCGATTTCTGCCAGTACCTAAAAACAGTTCCTCATACTGAAGTCCAGTAAGAGACGCTAGAAATGCGAGTATGCCTCTGCCATGTAATCGCCGGCGCTTGCCTTTGCCTTTGCTTCGACCCTTGTTTTTTCCTAAAAGTGACCGTCGTACAATACGTCTTACCCTTCGAAAGGGTTTCTTCATGAACCTCCGTCAACGACGCTTGTGTTTTTGATCGCCCAAAAATAACAATTGAGCTTGCTGCTCCCCAATAAGGTACGCAGGCATACCAGAGATATCCAAAGCGGCAGCTTCATCATCGGAAGACGCATCCGCATCGGTACCGGAGTCGAAGTCGGACTCGGCGGGTCGCCCCGCTGAGCCCATTAGGGTCATGGCTTGCGTAGGGGAGGCCGCGTCGGGCGGCCCCCCAGATCTGGCCCAGGGGCCTTGCGACCCCGAAGCCGCTCCACCATTCTGAGCCAACAGTGTAGTGGTGTCAGTTGGCTGTGTACCATCGTTCCCAACGTTTTTGGCAGGTTGCCCTGCGTTGGCCTCTGCGTGGAAGGTCTCGGTTCGGTGACCATGGCTCATGCACACCTGGCAGCGCGGCATCGCGCACGGATGTGGAATAAAGAATTAAGTGGGTACACATGGAAGGAGAAATCGCTGCCAGAGAGTCGTATGAAGCCGTATGGCTCCTTGAGCCTGAACAGCTGGGAGACCGTGATGCCACTCAAGAGCGGGACACGCAGGCGCATTCGAGCCAGCATGCAGTAGGTTCCATTGCCCTGCAGTCGAGACCACTAGCAACGCTCTCTTCGAGAAGAAGAGCCATCGCAGACCATCCCATTCACATCGACTGCGTCTGCGGCGGCACAGCTGGAAAGCTGGCATGAATGATGATCAAGAGTGTAGCGTCGTAGCTTCCTCGTGCCCATACAAGCAAAGTATCCGAGCTCCATCCGGCGAGCTCCGCTCCAGTGCAAGGGCTGTTCCGAAGTTCACGCACGATGGTTCTACCATATATGCCCCAGCAGGCTTGGTAGAACCTTGGGGCTGTTCTCGAAGCAGACTGCGGAGCTGTAGCTTGGCGCGCCGGCAACATTGCATGGTCATTGCGGTGCCTATCGGGGGTTTGTCGGAGGCTTGTTGAGGGCTCCTTGGGGCCTCTTGCCTGGATCTCTCTCAGTCCTTTGGAAGGGCCTCTTGTGGACTTGTCGGTGATGGGTAAGGGCCCCCCTCAGGAGAGGAAGAGAAGGGAAAGCCTGATTCAACTCTGCCCTGCCCAGTTGCTGCCCAGGCTCTCCACATACACACACATACACACACACACACACACACACACACACACACGCGGTATCCCTGGACTCTCCGCTAGCCATCCTGAGGGAAGTCCTGCCCTGTCTGCTGCGCGTAGAGGCCCTTGTAAGAGGCCACAAGCAGCTTCAGGTCGGCCGAAGGTACGTCGCATGTGGAGTGTCTCCTGCCAAGCTGACACTTCGCGTCTAACCGGTCAAGCAGCTCTCGCAGCCGCCCCTCGAACGGCCCCATGTCCAGGCCGCGCACGACGCTGGAGTAACTCAGGATCAGCTCGCGGTAAGAGTCCCAGGCGAAGTGCGCGCCCTCCAAGGCAGCCTGTGCCTCCACGATTGAGTCGTTCAGACCTGCGGAATGCTCCTCAAAAACAGCCAGAAGCCAGCTGAGAAGGAAGCGCAAGGGCGCAGCATCCCTGACGCATCGCCGGGAACCTCCCCATAACAAACTCGTCGAACCAGTGGCACCCAAGGACCCTGGGGGCGTTACCGCTACTCCCTGGACCTCTCCTGGGGCGCGGTCTGACCAGGATTTCGAAGCGAATCCAGCGGTGGCGACGAGGGCCGCCCGGGGGGCCCAAAAAGGAGAAAACGAAGGAAGGGTAGCACTATGGGTACCTTTTCCTCCTCTGAGCGTTGGTCACCCCCGACGGCGGAGGTAGACCACGCAGCCGAGTCTCGGGCCGCTCGCCGAGACCGACATAAGCAGCGGTCTGTGCCAGGACTCGAGCTAAACAATGCTCTCGCTTTCGTGTTGTCTTCGTTCTCGGTCTGTCTTCGTTCCGCCTTTCCTGCAACACAAAATCAAAACGAAAACGGTCCACGAAACTGCCAAAACACCGTTCAGCTCAAGCCCTGCCCAGGGACCCAGGAGCACACCCCCAGTGTTGGTCACCACCGACGGCCGAGGTAGACCACGCAGCCCGGCATCTCACCGCTCGCCGAGACCGACATGAGCAGCGGTCTGTGTTGCGAGCCCCATGCCCGCGAGGTGGCGCGCCCGAGCCTCGGCACCAGGGGCTCCAACACCTCCCTGTCCTGGTATCTCCTTTGCCGCCTCGATCCCGATCCTCTTCCTCCTCCGCCTCCTCCTCCCGTCTTCTACCTCATCATGTTCTTGTTCCCCCTCCTCCTCCTACTCCCCGTCTTCCTCCGCCTCCCTGTCCCTAAGCCTGACAATCGCCGGCTCGAGCGCCTCCCACAGCTCGACGGAATCGGGCTTAGACGCGATGCAGTCCGCGCGTATGCAGAAGCCTGCTGGCTGGCCAAAGGGACAGGCGGCATCTCGGGCCGACTTGGGGGTGCAGCCTGACGCAGATCTGGGAGTCCCCCCATCCAGCTTCAGTGTGAACAGCTCGCTCCTCGTCGCACACACCGCACGTGTCGGTATGTCGGCAGGTCGGGCCGAGCGCCCGTCTCAAAGCTTCCTCGTCGACTGCTGCTCACGAGCATCGAGAGCCCGAACCACCGGCTGCACGGACGAAGGGCAGTTGGGCTCCCCAGCGCGCTCTCGCTCCGACGACGCGGATGCTCTCCTCCAAGATTCGAACACCTTCAGGGCAGGCGATTCTCGCTCGAACGCATAGTAAGTGAGAGGCGGGGATTTATCCGTGTCCACCGCCTGGGAACTGACGTCCTGGTGCCCTAGCGGGCGAGGGATATGGATATAGTTCGGCCCCCGGGGGCCCGAATATGTCCGTATTCCCCGTCTGCCAAGGCACCGAAAACTGACCCTCCAGGCGGCGGTCGGATACTAAGCTCGTGCGCATGGCACTGAAACATATCAACGCGCTGTTTCACATCGTGGCGCAAGAAGAGGTCGTCACCATTCTAAGCCATGCAGGGCCCTGAACTGTGACAAAGCCATGGGGTTCTGACACTGTCAACCTTCCCGTGCCCCAGTCTCACCATTCCAGCGAGCGCCAGCCGTAATTCCCACCAGCACTCTGGGCGCAGATGGTTTCGTCTCGCTGAGGGTTACTCGATACTGTTACCAATCCTGGACCCAGTCCTGGTGAACTCGACCCTGAAGCATTTATACACTTCACCGCCAAAATGGCAAGCACCAAACATCAAACCCCAGACACTAACACCAAGCAACAACCCCCCAAACCCCAGACACCAAAAAAGCTGAACACACAACACCAAAGCCAACAAAACAAACGCCACGCCGAGACGCTCATGGGGGGTCCGAGAAGCTTCCCAGTAGCATCCGAGAGGTTTCCAAGAGGCGGCTAAGACTAAGAGGCATGTGGGGGACATCCGAGCGGCATCCGAGAAGCTTCCGAAATGTTTCTGGGGGCTTCCGAGAAGGTTCCGAGAGGCCTCCGAAGGGGACACCGAGAGCCTTCCGCGAAGCTTCGAGGCTTCTGGGATGCTTATGATGGGTTTCCGACAAACTTCCCAAAGGCTTCCGGGAGGCGACCGAAAGGCTTCCGAGAGGTTCCTTGAGAAACTTTCCAAAGAATTGTCCAACACTCTTCCGGACGCTTCCGAAAAACAACCGAGAAGTTTACGGAAAGGTGTCGGAGAGGCCTCCGAGAGGCTTCTGAGATGAATATGAAGGGCTCTTAAAAAGCGTCTGGAAGGTTTCCGGAAAGGTTTCCGAGAGGCTTCTGGTAGACACCCAAAGGGCTTCCAGGATAGTCCGAGATTCCGCAAGACTTTCGAGATGCTGCCAATGAGGCCCCAGAACTTCAAGTGCTTCGATGATGCGTGACTTCTCGGCCTTTCGCTCCAGGCAGGCTTCTGAGGACGCAGGAGAATCCCTACATGGCCCAAGGAGCCAAATAGTGGCCTCGAAGGGCCCCAGGCGAGCGCAAAGAGCCCCCAAGAGCACCCCAAAGAGAGTTGCGCAGCCCCTCCTGGGCGCTAATTTTGTCGACGGCCTCCAGCATGACCCCAACAGAGCCACGAGAGGGCCCAGAAGACTCCGAAACTGAGCCCAAAAGCCCCCGAGGTCTCCAAGACGTCTCCAAGTCGGTCATCGTTGGGAGCTGCACGGGCCGATCCCAGCCTAGGACTCGCTTCGGGACTCGTTTCGGGATTGACTAGTGAGAACAACGCGAAGCGTCAAGAATTACCTGCTTGCACATGGGAAGGGGAGACATGGGACGCGTGGGTAGACAGCATCAATGACGTACGCTGGACTCGTCCCTCCTCCCCTTGTTCATCCCCCTCCTTCTACACCCCCCCTTCTCTCGCCCCTCTTCTCCACCCCTCTCCCCCACATGCGAACGATACCTTGGACAGAATCTCAGGGGCCTTTGCGCATCTGCTGGTAAACATTCAGGGACACATGCTGCGCGCACATGCCTCAGACTATAGGCCACAAATGCGCGCAAGCCCGTTCTCTCAGGCAGCGGGCCAAGGGTGTGCACAAGCCGGTGGACTTCACTGCAGCCTGGAAGAACTTCACAAGGAGAACGGCACGGGGACAAGGGAGAGGGGGGCAGGGGGGAGAGGGAGGTGAAGGGCCACGGGAGCAGTGGTCGAGGGAGGGGGACGGGTGCGCTCACAGTAGCTAGAACTTGCGCGCAGTCATCAAGCGCGCTCAGGTTCTAGTTGAGGTCATCTTTAGGTCAGAGGGAGCGTGATCCACCTCCGCTTTACTGTGGAAAATTCCACCCCTCTTCCTCCGGAACCCTGGGTCCCCCCCCTTCCAAAATCCACCCCCCACCCCTGCTGAACCCCCACCTCTAGCCCCCCACCTTCCCCCGGCAAAACTCCCCCATACCCCCCCTTCTGGCGGAAAACCGAGGGGGGTCACTGCCAGTTCGAACCCCTGCCCCCCCTCACAGCCAGCAAACGACTCCTGGGTCCCCACCACCGTCCGCACCACATCCCCCCGCTGTCCCCAGCATCACCGTCCCCACCACCAGTGTCCCCACTTTGCCCACCACCGTCCCCACTGTCACCACCAATGCCCCAACCACTGTCGCACTGTCCCCAATGTGCCCACCACTGTTCCCACCACGGTCCCACTCTCCCCACTTTCTCCGTGGGGACAGTGGGACAGCACAGTGGGACAGCGGCGGGGACAGTGGGGACAGTGAGACAGTGGTGGGAACAGTGGGACAGTGGTGGGGACAGTGGGGACAATGGGGAGGGTGGGACCGTGGCGGGACAATGGTGTGGACACTGAGGAAGGTGAGACACTGGTGGGGGCACTGGTGGAAACAGCGGGGACAATGGTGGGAACAGTGGGGACACTGGGACATTGGCGGGGACAGTGGGACAGAGGTGGGGACGGCGGTGGTGGGGACAGTGAGTGGTGTGGGGACAGTGGGACAATGATGGGGACCGTGGGGACAGTGGGACAGCGGTGGGGCCGGCGGTGGTCGGGACAGTGGTGAGGGCGGTGGTCACTACCGTCCAGCGTGCGCGCGGGTCCGCCCGGCCAAGCGACGCTGGGCGCCAAGCGGCCGTCGTCGTCATCGTCGATGCCCGTTTGAAACGTTTTGGGGGTCTCCTGGGGGTTTCTTTGGCGCCTCTGGGGGCCTCGTGAGAGCCTCTTGGGAGCCCCTTGGAGGTCCTCTTGGGGCGGGGGGCTGGCAATTCCCATTGGATTCCCCCATAGTGGGCTCCACTCTGGGGGGCCATTCGGGCCGTCTGGGGTAGCTCTGGCTGGGACCGTATCGTGGCCCTCTTGGGTCACCTTGGCGCCCCCTGGGGGGCCTCCTGGGCCGTGTTGGGGCGAGCTTGGGGGCCCCTGAAGTCGGTAAGGACTGTACGAAGACCTAATATGGTAAAAATGCTGGTTTGCGAAGCCCTCTTGGGGGACAAAGTGCACGTGTTGTGAGGCGTCTTGGAAGCCTCTTGGGGGCTGCTTGGGGGGGCCTCTTGGGGGCCTCAGACGGTCCTCTTGGGGCGGGGGGCTCGCAATTCCAATTGGATTTCCCCAGTTCGGGCTCCTCTGGGGCCACTTGGGAGGCCGTTCGGGCCATCTCCGCTGCCTCTGGGACTGTCTTAGGACCCGCTTGGGCCGTCTTGGCGCCCTCTGGGGGGTTTCTTGGGCCGTGTTGGGGCGATCGTAGGGACCCCGAGGCTGTCAAGGACTGTGCGAAGACGAAAAACACAAATGCGGTGAACACATACGTTTTTTTCAGAAAGAACGGGGCAATTGTTGCTTCTCGGGGCCCTCTGGGGGGGGTCATGAGGCGTCTTGGAGGCCTCGTGTTGGCTGCTTAAGGGCCCTTGGGGGGCCTGGGGGGTCCTCTTGGGGCGTGGGGCTTGCAATTGGATTGCCCCATCTTGGACTCCACTTGGAGCCCTCTGGGTGGCCGGGCCGTCTGGGGTGCCTCTGAGACCGGCCTGGGAGCCGCTTGGGCCGTCGTGGCGCCCTCCGGGGGGCCTTTTGGGCCGTGCAGGGGCGATTTCTCGGGCCCCCGAAGATGTCGAGGACGGCGCGAAGACGAACTATCCCGGCAAAGCCACCTAACAGCGATGTGTAGAAGCATAGCTGGAAACGTTGCCTGTGGTATTCATGTAAGAGTGCTGTTGTAGAATTCTGGCGTCCTCGCAGTCGCATTCGGATTCGCAGTGGCAGTCGCAGCGGCAACATCGGCGGCAGTCGCAGTGGCACTGCCAGTAGTTGCAGTAGCAATAGCTACATTAGCAGCAACAACAGCAGCTGCACTTCCGGGGAGAACTGGTTGGCCTTCCGTGCTTTCCGGACTTTCTCTGCCAGCTGCCGCTCTGCGAGGCTACGCCCGGCATACTCCTTCGGGTGGCGGCCGAGGTCTCGCACATGCTGCATGAGCTCCTCGGTCTTGTCTCGCTTTTGCTGCATAAGCTCCTTGGTCTTCTGCTTCCGCTTGAGCTCCTCGGTCTCCGTCTGCTGATCAGCACAGCCCAGGGCCCGCAGTTCATGCAAAATGTCTTTGGGGATGCGGTCGCGATGGTCCGAGAAACGTTTGGCCAACTTGTTTTCGGCCCGTTCTTGTTCGGACGTTCCTTTACTTCGCTTCGGTATCCGGCCGAACTGCTTCACGTGCAAAGGACCGCTCAATGCAGCACGCTGAGGGGCAGCGCTGTTCCCTGCCGCAGGGTGAGGAACACCGCTGTTCAACGCAGCAGGGTCAGGAGCACCGCCGCCAGACCGAGAACTATCAGCATGTCCTGGCATTGAGGTGCGCAGTAGGCGCTGCGCAGTTCCTTTGAAAGGAAATCTTCGAAAGCAGGGGTGTAGCCAAGAAGGCTACGGGGACGATGATGATGATGAAGATGATGAGTCTTGGAAGTCTGGGAAATGGAAGAACACGAAGTGGCGTTCAGTTGGCTCCGGGCATTCCAAATGTGGCCCGGGAGTGGAGTTCTGGGAAGTAGAAGAGCACGAAGTGGCCTACAGTTGGCTCCGGGCATTCAAAATGTGGCCCGGGAATGATGTTCTGGGAAGTCGAAGAGCACGAAGTGGCCTACAGTTGGCTCCGGGCATCCGCAAAATGCGGCCCGGGAATGGAATTCTGGGAAGTCGAAGGGCACAAAATGGCCTACACTTGGCTCCGGGCATCCAAAATGTGGCCCGGGAATGGAGTTCTGGGAAGTCGAAGAACACGAAGCGGCCTACAGTTGGCTCCGGGCATTCAAAATGTGGCCCGGGAATGGAGTTCT
Organism: Prorocentrum cordatum; assembly: GCA_963575745.1. Lineage (NCBI taxonomy): Eukaryota > Dinophyceae > Prorocentrales > Prorocentraceae > Prorocentrum > Prorocentrum cordatum. The sequence goes on along the minus strand of CAUYUJ010012891.1, from coordinate 840,192 downwards.
GGGAGGTCGAAGAGCACGAAGTGTGCGACTGTTTGCTTAAAACGAGCCCGGCCCTGAGCCCGGCCCTCGCTGTCCGGATGCCGCCCAGACCTCCCTTCTGAGTCATCAGATGCTCTCTTTTGACACCACTAGAAACCTATCAGTCTTCGCTGTTAGGTAAAAACACGAATATTGTAAAAATTAACGTTGTACGAAGGGAACGGGGCTATGTTTGCCAATCGGGGCCCTCGTGGGGGGCAAATTGCAAGGGTTATGAGGCGTCTTCGAAGCCTCTGGAGCCGTTGGAGACGTCCCGTGATCCGTCGAAACTGTCTTCAGGGTGGTTGGCGGCTGGCTGGGGACCGCCCTCCGAGGCGACGTTGGCCCCCCGAGGTCCAGCCGGGCCCCTGGGCCACACATTTGCGGTGGGGGTCGTGGCCTCCGGGCCCCCGGGCCCGCCCCCCCGTTGTACGTCTGGGAGGCCTCTGGGGGTGTCTTGGGGGCCATCGTGTGAGTCTCGGGGCGGCCTGTGCATCTTGGAGTGGCCTGTGGGCGTCGCGGGTCCCTCTTGGTCGTCTTCGGGCTCTCTTGGCGCTTTCTGGTGGCGTTTTGTGGGCCTCTGGGACCCCCCAAGGGCCTGCACACACACACACACACACACACACACACACACACATTCACACACAACCACACACACACACCACACACACATTCACACACACACACACACACACGCACGCACGCACGCACACACGCACACACGCACACACGCACACACGCACATGCACACGCACACGCACACGCACACGCACACGCACACACACACACACACACACAACACACACACGTTTGCGGCAGAAGTCGCGGCCCCGGGGGCCCGGGCCCAAGTGTGCCGTTATATGTATATGCACACCCACACACGTACGACTGCTCCTCGGCATGCCACTCCAAGCTAGTCGCAGCGGCCTCACCTGTATGCCTCAATGCCTCCACGGAGCATGCCTCCCCCAAGAAGGAAAGACGTCCACGATTTCCGATAGTCCGATGGGCAGCCACGGCTCAGTCGTGGGTCACGCACCCAAATCCGCAATCCGCGGAGCCTCTGGCGCTGCCTGGGCTGGAGCAGCCCTTGACCTTGACCTTAGAAAGAGCGTGTTCTACTGCTGCTGGCATAAAGCCGTGGGGGATCCACTAGGGATTCCCAACCCGTCCCCCTCCCCGTCCATCATGAAAGGGGGAGGTTCAAAACCCCCCTCCCCCCCTCGCCGCCGGCAAACGATTCCCGCTCCTCAGGACAGTGGGACAGTGGTGGGGACACTGGTGGTGGTGGGGACAGTGGTGTGGGGACATTGGGACACTGGTGGGGACAATGGGACAGTGGTGGGGACGGTGGTGGTGGGGACAGTGGTGGAGGGGGCAGCGGGACAGTGGTGCTCGCGCCCAGCCCAGCAAGCGACCGACCTTACGACACCCAAAGCTGGGCGGGGCTGCGCAATGAAGATCAGAAGCATGGACCCAGCCGCACGTGCTTGACGAGCGAGCAGGCCTCCGAACAACAGTGTGACAGTGAATTAAGTGGCCTTCCCTTGCGACGGTTCGAACAGATCAGCGCGATCGAGGTCACTCGAATTCACCTTGTCAAACGCTGCGTCCTCCTCAGAACGCAAAATATTCAGAACGGCGACAACAGGGTTACCAGCATGGTGAAACGCAGTGCCCAAATAAACGGGTCTCCACGCCTTGATCCCAGCACGCATTCTCGTGATGCCCATGATGTACCACGTCAAGGGGTCACCATCAAACACAACATCAAAGCGGCACAGCACACACCCGACGGCCAGAACTAACCGCATACAGCTGCGGATTGACCTTTCAGAACACCCTTCAGCTCCACGGATGACGCGGGGCATTTGACGCTCTTTCCAACCACGAAGGGAAATACAACACACGGCGAACGCAGCTGACATGCTCGATGCGGTCGTCAATGAACAACGCCTCTAACGTCAGCGCCACAAATGCCAGCCACAACGACAGCACCAGCGGGCTTATGGGCTCGGCAAATCCCACCAGCCCTCCGGGCGAAGGTGGTCTAGGGAGGCTCTTTTTCCGACCACCTTCCCCGTCGGGGAAGGGGTTGCCCCTCCCCCCGACCCTCTCCCCTGGACCTGGACGGGGCGCCCCGCGAAGTGTCAGAGGGTATTTTTTTCGCCCAAGGTGGCTCCAAGAGGGCCTCAAAGAGCCCAAAATGATTTCCAAGATGGCTCGAGATAGCCCAAGGTCGGCTCCCAAAATGCTCCAAGAGGCCCTAAAAACGCTCCAAGACGGCTCCACGACGCCTCCGGGACCTCCGAAGAGGCCCCCAAGAAACCAAAATCTGTCAAACACCTCAGGAAACTCAATGAGATTTGTTTTCTCGCCTTTTCGTTTCCGATGGCCAGCCTACACCTCAAGACATGGCCCAAGAGAACCCCAGGAGAGGCCCAAGAAAGCCCCAAAACGGCCCCATGAGCGCCCAATAGCGCCCCAATAGCGCTGCAAAAAGGGTCCAAGAGGCGAATTTCGGTGCTCCCGAGGGGGGGGGCAAATTGAAGTTCCCTTCTCTTTGGACCGATGTCCCCCAAGATAACCCCACGAGCGCGCCTGAAGCTCCCAAGGGCGCCCCAAGAGGGCCCCAAGAGGCGCCCAGACGGCTCCAGGAGGCCTCCAAGCGGCCCCCAAAAGACCCCATACGAGGCCCCCCGAAGTACACAACTCTCCCTCATTATTATCCTTCTTGTTCTCCTCGTCCTCGCCCTACTCCACCTCCTCCCCCCCCCATTTCCTCCTTTTCCTCGCCCTCCTCCTTCTCCTCCTCCTCCTCCTCCTACGACGACGACGATGGCGACGACGACTCCATTCTCCCACTCTTGGGGTACATAACGGCTTCCCCCGACCCTTGTTCTTCTGCATGCTCCCCCACTTCCCTGATCACCTCAACTCCCCTGGGCATCGTTTCTGGATGGGGTGGTCGGGATACTGTGTGGTTCGCGGGCGCGCGAAGCGGGTCGGACGCCGGGCAGGCAGGGCTGGTGGGGATACTTTTTTGCTCGCGAGCGCGCTAGGGTGCCAGGCGCCGTCAGGGAATTGCAAACTAGCAATGGCATAAATTACCCACTAAGCGCGCATGAGCGAACTACGCTGCGACTCAAAAGCGAGGGGGGCCCAGAACAGTTCCAGGTCAACGTGCAGCGGCAAAATGGCGAAGAGCAAAATGACGTCGAATTCGGAGACCACCAGGAAGTCGAAGAGGGCAATGAACTTGCGTGCGGGTGCTAGACGGAAGAGTTCCGGATCGCCAAGAGGAGGGTGGGCAGAATTGGCGGCTACGGGCGAATCCCAAGCCCGAGAGCCCAGGGGCACCCCGAAGAAAGGGGCACGCGGTCAACCTCAGGGCGCTCGAAATGGCAGCGGAGAGGGAACATGGTGCAGACCGGCGACCGTGGTCGGGGGGCGGTCCCAGCGGCTTCATGCACAAAGCTGGGGCTGCGGGGGGAACCATGGGATACCAACGCAGGGCGAGGACCCCAACTCTGCAGAGCCTGACTACGGAGCGTATGGACTCACCGAAGACGTTGGCCACGGCGCGAAAAGCCGCGGGTGTGCCCTGTGGCCTCGCGCGCCAGGGCGGTACCGCCGGCGTAAAGCTGGTGGGGATGCGCGAAGCGACAACAATTTCGTCAGCTTCAACGATGCTTTTGGGGTTGTCGTGCGATTTCCATCCACGGAATCAGCGAAGTGGGGCGATACACTGCCCCTGGATGCCTACCTGCCGCGGCGCTGGTTCACGTTCTGATTACTATTGTCTTCAGCCCCGCCCCACGACCTACCCACGACCCACCCCACCCTAGCCCCTCGAACCGCCCAAATACCTACCCGACAACCGCCCCACGACCCACCCGCGACCCGCCCGCGCCCCGCCGCGCGATTCGACCACCGACACGCCGAGCATCCATCTGCGACACACCCAACACTATGCGAAAAAATACACCTGCGCGGGTTCTTCGTGTAATGCGCAGTTCTCGAGCCGCCCAAACTGCCAACGACCCCCCCGCAACTTCGGGGGGGGCGATGGTACTGTACCTGCACTTCTGGGCCCAGGCGGGGTTACTTCACCGATGCGGCCTTTGCAGCGTCGTCGCCATTGGGGCCTCGGGGGGCGAGGGGCGGGGCACACGGTGAAGTCACACGGGGAGGCCACACGATGAAGCTACATGAAGAGGCCACGCGGAAAGACCACGCGGGGGAGCACACAGACGCGTCATCACTCTCACCCGCTCTCGTGGAATAGTGAACATGCTCGGGAAACTCGGATGGCAAGAGTACGGAGGTCTCTCCACCATGCTGGTATCAACTCCATTGCAAAACCACCCGCTGTCTTATCGGATCACAAGACATGTCACTGTGCAGTTTGCGCAAGGGGAGGAAAACCCATTGCTCACAGGGGTGGATTCACAGGAACGCATCGCGGTTTGGGAAGGAAGAGGGCCAGACCGTCGAAGCACTTTTTCCACTTCCACTGCGCGGTTTACGAACAGGGGGATAAACCGCATGGTCCCAGGGGGCCGCGCCTTTCGTGCTCTGAACATGAATGGATTCGGAGGGGCAAGTGGGACGCACAAGAACGCGTTAGCACGACGCTCCTCCTTGGAGGCGTGCGTCCGGCCAAAACATATACTGCAATCGTACTGTATGAGATCATTTCTCCAGCGGTACGGCCAGAAAGTGCCCGCCACAGAGCTAATGCTAGAAGATTTTTCGGCGCGCGCATTGAGCCTTGGGGGGCGGCGCACAGCTAGAAATAGTAACTTGTCTTGCGGCGACGCCGAAAGGAAAAGAATGGAACAGGACGGGGAGAGGAGAGCGAAGCAAAAAACGACGATCACGACGAAAGCCTGGCTTCAGCGGCACACCTAGCCGGCCCATCTCCGCCAGCATCGCGCCGTGGTGCTCCGGCAGGGCCGCCTCTTCCTCTGGGCCGCCAAAAAAACCGAACGCGCCAGGGGAATGGGAAACGCCCCAGAGGGGACCAGGCAACGGGATCCCAGCCTGCTTCCCTCCTCCTCCTCCTCCTCGTCCTCCTCTTCCTCTTGCTCCTGCTCCTACTCAAAATCCTCCTTATCCCCCCTCTCCTCCTCCAACTTCCCATATTCCGCTTCTCCTCCTCCACCCCCTCATCCTTGTCCTCCCCCCGCTCCTTATAGTGATCATCATCATCATCATCATCATCATCATCATCATCATCATCATCATCATCATCATCATCATCATCATCATCATCATCATCATCATCATTAGCATCATCAGCAGCAGCAGCATCATCACTATCATCATCATCATCATCATCATCAGCATCATCATCATCATCATCATCATCATCATCATCATCATCATCATCATCCCCATCATCATCATCATCATCATCATCATCATCATCATCATCATCATCATCATCATAAGCAGCAGCATCAGCATCATCATCATCAGCAACAGCATCGCCATCATCATCATCAGCAGCATCATCATCAGCATCATAATCAGCAGCATCATCATCATCCGAATCGTCATCATCATCAACATCATCAACACAATCATAATCGTAAGCAGCACCATCAGCATCAGCATCGTCATGATCAGCATCGTCATCATCAGCAGCATCATCAGCATCATCATCATCATCGTCATCACCATCAGCTATCATCATCATCATCATCATCATCATCATCATCATCATCATTAGCATCATCAGCAGCAGCAGCATCATCACTATCATCATCATCATCATCATCATCATCATCATCATCATCATCATCATCATCCCCATCATCATCATCATCATCAGCATCCTCATCATCATCACCAGCATCATAATCAGCATCAGCATCATAATCAGCATCATTATCATCAGCATCAACATCATCGTTACCATCATCATCAGCATCATCATCAGCATCATCAGTATCAGTATCAGTATCAGTATCAGTATCAGTATCAGTATCAGTATCAGTATCAGTATCAGTATCAGTATCAGTATCAGTATCATCATCATCATCATCATCATCATCACCATCATCATCATCTGCATCATCTGCATAATCTGCATCATCTGCATCATCTGCATCCTATCCTCAACTTCATGTCATCCTCCTTTTTTCGCTATAATCCTAGTCCCGAATCCTCTTCATCATCTCCCTCCTCATCCTGATCCCCTCTCCTTTGTAATCATCATCAATCACCCCATGATCATGCCTCCTCATTCCACTAGGCACCTGCGTCTTTCATCCCTCATCCTTCATCGTTTTGCCCCCTCTTCATCTCATCATGCATCTTCATCCTCCAGCCCGTCGTCGGCCTTCCCGTCTCGCTCCTCATCCACATACCCTGGCTGCGCGAAGACTTTTGTGCTGACCAGCTTCCTTGATGCTGGGACTCAGGGTGCCATCTGAGACCGCGCCCACCACCGAAGGATCTGGTGGCCTCCTGCCGCCAAACTCGCTGATGCCCGCGCGCATGCCGGGCCCGCGGAGACCGCTGCGCTGGGCGCCGCGTCACCTCTGCCGCCCGCTCGGCGACGTCCGGCAGGGCGCGAGCTAACCAATGTTTTCCGATTTCGTGTCGTTGTCGTGTTTCCTCGCTCTGACTTCGTTCCGGCATTGCTACAAAACGATGCGATGACAAGCGAAAAACGGTCCACGAAATCGCCCCCGAAACACAATTCAGCTCGCGCCCTGACGTCCGGCGCGACTCCCCGCTGAGCTGGCGTGGGGCTGGAGGCCAACGTGGGGCTCGGAGCCAACACGGCTATGATGGATTGGAGAAAAAACGCAAAAAGGCCAGAGGAGCGGGACGAGGCAAAAAGAGAAGCTGTAGCAGCAGGTGAATCAGAAGGTCGAGGATGAGGAAAAATGACAGGTGGGGAGGGCGGAGGGAGAGGAGGAGCAGGAGGGGGAGGAGACCAGAAAGGAAGTGGAGGAGGAGGAGCCCGAGGAGGAGGGGGGGGTGAGGCACGGGAACGGAGAAGCCGACGCGAAGGCACGCTCCCGGATCGCACCTTCACGGCGAGCCTCTCGGGGGCGACGATGGGGGCGAATTGCCCAGGGGAGAGCACTACGTACATGTATCCAGGGGCGACGATGGTCCATGCCTTCGGCGAGGCTCCCGGACAAATGCGTGTGATGCCCGCCCGTGGGCTATTCGCCCCTATCGTCGCCGCCGACTCTCCGCCCGCGCAATGGCGGCCCACCAGGCAGGGCCCGCAGTGCAGGGGTCGCCCCGTGGCCGCCCAGGGCTGCTCGAGCCCGGCGCAGCGGGCGGCGCCGCACCTGCTCCGAGCCCGGCCCCGCCGCCTCCCCGCCTCGGTCTCGCGGGGTTCCCAGGCAGGGGCCGAGAAGACCGAGCGGCGCGGCAGAGTGCAGGGGACGGCAGAGGCGAGGCGGGCCGAGGAGGGACGATCTTCCGGGCACGCCCACAGGAGGAAGCCCCCTGGGCCACCCCTCGCCCGGAGCCGAAGCCAGGACCAGGCACAGCCCAGGGGGCTTCCAGTGAGAAGCCTCGGTCCCTCGGTCGCCAAACGCTCACGTCGCGCGACCGAACGCCACGCCCCGAGAGCCCAGGCGACGGGCCGAGGAGGACGGGGAGCGGGAGGAGTGGGGGGGGAGGAAGAGTGATGCCGACCAGCGACGAGACGGGCTGAAGGGCAGGAGCGATGAAGAGCGATGAGGATGACAAGTGAGGACGAAAGCGAGTGTCTCATCTCAGCCAGCCAGGGAAGCACGCGATGATGCACAACACAAGCGCACGATACACAAATCCGCCGACGCTCGCTTGGCGTGTTCCCTCCCCTTTTACCTCCCAGGGTCGTCCAAAGTCCCGTTCTAGGGAGGAGGGGGGTACGAACTGCTCAACGCACCTCTGAGGTCGCGAAGCCTCCAACTCCACCTTGCAAACCCTCCAAGGATCAGGGTGCGCTCCAACATTGCAGAAGAGCTCCAATACGCCCACGGAGACTCAAGAGGACCAACGTTGGCCGCAAAACAGCTCCCGAGGCCCCGAAGAAGCACCAAGGACCCTCAAGAGGGCCCGAGGGCCTGAAGACGCAAACATCACTGATTTCATTTGATTGCACACATAAAGCGCCTATTCAGACTGCCGAAAACTCACGCCGCCCCTGAGACCAGCCCTAGTAGACCACCCAAGAGGCCCCCAGGGGGGGCCCCGAGAGACAGCCCCAAGAGGCCTCAAAGATGACCCAAGAGGTCCCCACAAGCTGTTTGTTCTGCTGTCAGTTAAGCTTCCGAAGAAGCTGTCGAGTAGGTGAGAAAGTACAAGTATAAGACGATGAAGATATCGACGGTGCTCCCCCAGTCCAAGCACTTCTTCTTTGGGGTCTTGCCTTGTCTCAACCTCCCCGATGCTTCACAAGTAAATGCCGTGAGGGCCGCCTGGCCACACAAAACGACTTGGCCCTCCATGCACAAATCGCGAAGCTGCGATTCCGCCCAACATCCATAAAGCCCACAGGAAGTGAAGCGGCATTTGCTCCAGGCGGCGTGGCTGTAAGGCTGTGCCCGTGGACGAAAGCTAGAGAAAACAAGCGGGGTGGTCAATTCAAGCCTACACCAAAAATCATCATCGATTGGTTCTTTGCCGACCTGCGAACCCACCACTCGTCGCCCTCGAGCACGCCTTTGGCGATCGGGCGTGGGAAACCAAATTAGTTATCCGGGATAGACCTGGTCAGGGCAGAGCCGTGTCTGGTGTCCCCTAATGCGATATGGGAAAACCCTGGAATCGCTTGATCCAGGAAAGTTCATGTTTGAGGAGAGTACTGCACAATGTCTACATAGGGCGCAGACTGTGATCTGGGAAACCTCGAGTGGAATGCAACCTGGGCAACTCTGGAGCGAAAGCGGAGGCCCGAATCGGGAATCATCCCTGACCACCACCTGCACACTCAACCCTCGTCGTCGTCATCCTGCTCCTCCTCCTCCTCGTCGTCATTCTCCTCGTACTCCTCCTCCTCGTACTCCTCCTCCTCCTCCTCCTCTTCTTTGTCCCTCAAGCCACTTTGGCCCAAGCAATTCGTTTGGGCATTCCCAATACCTCAACTGGGTGCTTGAGTGATTTCACGGTCTCTCTGACCCCACATTCAGGTCGTGCTAACGAAAGCTGGGAATACAAGTTGCCCCAATCTGTCTTCACGGCCCCACCATGGGAAAGCCAGTGCGAGATTGATCAAAGTGCCAGCAAGACGCGCCTTTTCAAGCCTGCGCAAGCCTCAGAATCGTATAAAGGGGAAGTGCGGAAACGCAGAAGTCATGAATTTCTTTTCGGCGTTCAACGATTTGGGGCCCTCAAAGGCTCCGTGGCTCTGTTTGGGGAGGTGAGGGGGGTCTGAATTGTGGTCTGTTCCAGTTCCTCGGCGCTGTTCGGCGCTGTTTTCTGTTTGTGCCTCGCGGGTTTTGTTAACCAGGCCCCTCAGGGGTGTGGGATCTTCCGGACCACCTGGGAGTTCTAGAGGCTTTCTGGAGGCCTGGAGAACCGTCGGAAGGGTGTCTCGGGCTGCGCGGGAGCGTGTTGGGCCGTTCTTTACGTTCTGGGGACTCCTTGGGGTCGTCTTGGGCTGTCCTTGGGCGTCTTGGAGGCCCCCCGGGAAGCCGGGAGGCGCGGTGCTGGCCAGATGTCAGGGGATGTGTGGGATCTCCGAGTAGGAGTCCACCTTGAAAAAAAAAGGGGATTCTGGGAATTCCCTGTTTTTGCCAAAATCCTAGATCTTCGAGGGTTGGAAGCGGGAAAACGTGAGAAGGCGAAAAACAATAGAAAAATTGGAAATCAACGATGTTACCCTCTTTGGACTCTCTCGGGACGGCTCTCGCAGCTCTCTTGGGCTGTTCTTCTTTCTTTTTTTTTTGCCTGGGCCGCGAGAGCGCCCGCCAACGTTTCGGCTCCGCCGGCGGCCATGCGGCGGTCTTACCGGGGCCGCGCAGTTTGCGCGGCTGGAAGGGGGGGGGGGGGGCAAGGATGGGGGGGTGCATTGGGGGAATGTAGGAAAGATCAGGATGGCGGAGGGGGCAGAGGGTCGATTGGCATATGGACAGGAACCTCCGACACTGCATGGTGAAACTCGGGTCTCAACGCCCGATCATCCTTGCCAAATAACGCGCGCGGTTCCTCAGGACCCGGCCGCTACAGGCGCCCGGATCAGGGCGTGAAGCTGTAATAGGCTCGCTGGCAACTGTAAAAGTGCGGGGGCCGCTCGTGGCGCTGCGTGATGTCGGGTCCCTTGGGGCGTCCGCTGCAGCGTGCGCTCAAGCTGCCAGAGCCTCCAGATGCAGACCGCGTCTGCCGCCACGAGCCGCCAGAGAGCGCCGGGAGCGCGTCTGCGGCCGCCGCAGTTCTCCCGACGCGTCCTGCGGCCCGCAACTGGACTGCTCCAAGCGCGGCCTGCGCGTCCGCGTCCGCCTCCTGAACCCAGCTCGTGGACAGCAGCGCCACCGCCTCCCCTGGCTCCGTCGGCGCCGCCCCCTCGGGCGCGGCCTCCTCGCAACTGGCGGTGGCCGTGGCCATGGCCGCCGCGGCCCAAGCCCGCGCCTCCTCCAGCACTGCGGCGGCCTCGCCCAACTTCCAGCGATTGTGGGCGAGGATCGCCTCCTTGAGTTTGGCGTTGTTCTGGAACCACTCGGGGTTCTGCACGCTGTGGTTCAAGAAACTCCTCTGCGGGTGACCGCCGCAGCCGCACCTGGAGGAGGAGGCCCCCATCGGGGGCAAATACTTCCTCAGGGGCCCCAGCTGCTTCCCCGTGGCGGGCCGGAGGCCCTCGACGCCAGAGCGGTGGAGCCACAGCGCCACGAACCTGCCGGGGATCCCGCAGAAAGGCCTCACTGTCCAGTCCAGGGGAACGTCCATCGCAATGTCGAGGTCATCTATGCCACCAAACTCCTCGCGCGTGCCGCCGTCTTCGAACCACCTCCCGCAGATGCCAGCGGTCCTGTTGCACACCAGCAGCACCCTGGTGGGGGCGCCCGGGGGCACGAGCTCCTCGAGCACCGAGAAAACAAAGTCCCTCGAGCGGTCGTGGCCCCAGTGCTTCTCTTCGGCGCCGCAGATCGATGAATACACACTGGCCGCCTCCGACTCCGTCAGGACGACCAGAGTTAGCGATGGGGAGATGTTGAGCTCGTTGCACAACGTAAGCCCTGAGACGCTAGATACTCGCCCTGGTGAGTAGGACATAACTGCCACGGTATTGCTCTTGACGTGCGTGTAGTCCAAGGCCTCCTTGATGTGCGTCCGCGCGTTCTGCTGCACGTGCGGTAGCAACCGCTGGTGGCACAGGAGAGCCACCTTCGCCCCGAGCATCGCGGAAACCAAGCCGGCCAGCAGCCCGTCCTTCCCCATCAGGCAGAAGGCCTTGTTTTGGAGCGATTGCCCAGGCAGCTGCTCCAGCAGCGGCCGGCCCACGATGAGGTTGGCCACCTGGCAAGCGAGGTCCGACGCGAAGAATGACTGCATTGTCCTGGCTGCACTGGGGCCCACGGGGGGGTCGGTCACCGTGACGAAGAAATCCTGCGACTCGTGGTTGACCTCCTCGGCGGGGCCAGGCCGTTCGACGCGGAAGCACAGGCGCCACTTGTGCCGCTTGCCTCCGCCGTCGCGCGGCGCTGCGCGGCTCTCTGGGAGGCTCACCGGCGCGTCCAGCTTGCCCGTGAGGCCAGCAAGCGACTGCGCGCCCCGGGCGGACACAACCATCGCGGAGCTCTCCGCTCTCAACTGCTCGGCAAGCAATGCCCCGCGCGGTTCCCCGTCCAAGTCCCCGCCGCCGTCGTTGCCCCAGCAAGGGGCCGCTCCAGGGGCCATGGCGCGGGATCCGGGGAGCCCGTGCGGCGGGGCGTTCCTGCGCCGTCTTGAGCCAAAATGGCTACGGAGCTCTCTTGGGCTGTTCTTGGAGCCTCGTCGGGGGTGTGTTGGGGGCCTCTCAGGGATCGAAGGTGTGCTGTTGGCTTCTGCGGGGTCCCGGAGGTCTCTCGGAGGTCTCTGGAAGCCTTCTGCTCCCGCTCTTGGGCCCATCTTGGGCCTGTTCTGGGGTTGTCTGGGGCTGTCCTTGGCGCCTCTTCGGCAGTCTTGGAGCCTGCCTCTTTGCCCGTCTTGGGGCGGTCCTGAGGGTCTCTTGGATGGTCTTGGGGCGGTCTTGGGAGCCTCTTCGGCGCTCGTGGATCGTTCGAAGCTCGAAAATGCGAGAAACCAAAAACATTAGAAAAACAATGAAAATCTACGATTTTGGCCTCTTCGGGCCGTCCCGGGACGCCTCTCGGACCTCTCTTGGGGTCTCTTGGAGGTTACCTGGGAGCCTCGAAAGCCGTCGGATGGCTGACTTGGGTTGCTTGGGAGCGTCTTGGACCATCCTTTCGCATCCTGGGAGTCGTCTTGGGCCCTCCTGGAGCGCTGTGGAGGCCCCCCGGAACGCCCAGGGGAGCGGTACTGGGAGCGTTCCCGAGATGTTGCGGGGAGGTGTGGCACCCAGGGCCTGGGGGGCGGTATATATATATATATATATATATATGGACGCCCACCCACCAAGATCTCCCTCATCGTTCGTCTGCAGGGGTCAACCTCATTGTGTCTTTTCTTCTTCGCCTCGTCGTGTAGGAGGAGGAGGAGGAGGAGGAGGAGGAGGAGGAGGAGAGGAGGAGGAGAAACAGCAGCATAATAAAGTAACAGAAGGATGGGATGAGGAGAAGGATCTCATCAGAGGAGGAAAACGGAGGAAGGAGGAGGAGGAGGTTCCCGCCTGAGAGGTCCCCCAAAAACCCAAACAGGAGGAGGCTCCCACCTAAGGGGTCCCCCCAAAAACCAAACAAGGTGAGGCTCCCGCCTGAGAGGTCAAACAACAAACCAAACAGAAGGAGGCTCTCGTCTGAGAGTTCCCCCCCCAAAAAAAACGAACAGATGGAGGTTCCCGCCTGAGAGGTCAAACAAAAACCCAAAGAAACCCAAACACCATGCCTCTCACCCCTGTAACTGTCAAACAACAACAACAACAACAACAACAACAACAACAACAATCATCTTAAGACTGATCGCTCTTATATGCGCGCGCGTCACTCAATATGTAAATCCCAAACCCTCGATACCCACCCTCTTCGTCTTCGGTCATACCCCTTTGGGGGTATATCTTTTTTACTCGCCACGTGTAGTTGGCGCAGCCCCTAAAACAGGAAGAGCAGGGGGAAGGAGGAAGGGAGAGCGAGGAGGAAAAGAGTGGGGGGAGGGAGGGAGGAGGGAAGGGGCAAGGGGGGGAGGATGGATGGAGGACGAAAGAGGTTAGCAGGAGGGGAGGGGGGCAAAAGAGGAGGTAAACAAACGGACGAACCAGACAGACGGGTCGAGCGGCGGACTCTGAGGGTCGAGCGGCGGAGTAATTTGCGAGGAAGTCTCAGGCGGGAGCGCCTCCGCCTGAGTAAACTGCGAGGAAGTCCCAGGCGGGGGCGGGGGTCCTGAGTAAATTTGGAGGAAGTATCCGGCGGGAACCGTTGTTGTTGTTGTTGTCCGGGGGGCCAACAACGCAGTTTGATGCCCACGACTTTCCCTGATAAAAAACAGGGTGCGAGCCCCGGAAGGGGCACTTCAATTGAAAAAATACAATGTCCGCCGGAGGGGGGGGGTCAACAATAATTATTCTTCAGTAATTAGAGTTCAACAACAACAACAAAAGTTCCAGAGGAGATGGCGGCGCATCTGGGGCAGCGGCGTCGGATCTCTCCTGTAACGTTTTTGTTTTGTGTGGTTGGGGACAATTGCAGGGATGAGAGGCATGGTGTGTGGGTTTCTTTGGGTTCTGTTTTGGGACCTCTCAAGCGGGAACCTCCATCCATTTGTTATTTTTGTTTTGACCTCTCAGGCGGAAGCCTCCTTCTGCTTGTTGTTCCCAACGTGAGTAGTGGGGTTTTGGTTTTCGTCCCTGCCTCGTCGCACCCGCGGCCATCGCACACCAACCCGCGGCCCTCATACCCCACCTTCCTCCTCCCTCTCCTGTCACACAGCACATCACAGCGCAGCACAGCGCAGCACAGCGCAGCACAGCACAGCACAGCACAGCGCAGCACAGCGCAGCACAGCACAGCTTAGCACAGCTCAGCATAGCACCTCAGCACAGCACAGCACAGCACAGCTCAGCACAGCACAGCTCAGCACAGCACTGCACAGCAAGCGCACCACAGTGCAGCAGAGCACAGCACAGCACAGCTCAGCACAGCACAGCACACAGCACATTGACACACAGCACGTACACGGCACAGCACAGCACAGCTCATCTCAGCACAGCATTGCACAGCACAGCACAGCACCTCAGCTCAGCACACCTAAGCACTAAACAGCACAGCGCAGCACAGCACCTCTGGACACCATAATGGGTGCGCAGCAAGTGGTCTCTGAGCGCACACAAGCTTGAATGATGTACACTGCAACTTCATAACAGTGCACATATGTGAAATGCTTCTTTTCTTCCTCCTCTCCCTCTCTCCTCCCTGCAAGTCTTCTCTCTTCTGCCTCTACCTCCTCTTCCTCCTATACCGCCGCCCTCCCTCAACCTCTCCCTCTGACTCCTCACCTCCTCTACCTCCTCGTCCTGCCCTCAGCTCCCCGTCCCCTGGTCTCTAAGCGCGGCCGCTATCCACGACATTGTCGAAAAAAACCTTCTGGACACCATCTCGCAGGCGTCGCATTTTTCTGGACACCATAGGGGGTGCGCAAGGGGTGGTCTCTCAGCGCGGCCGCTATCCACGACACTGTCGCAAAGCCTAGCAGCCGTGGCACTCTCTGGACACCATAAGGGGGTGCGCCAGGGGGTGGTCTCTCAGCGCGGCCGCTATCCACGACACTGTCGCAAAGCCTAGCAGCCGTGACACTTTCTGGACCCCATAGGGGGTGCGCAGGGGGTGGTCTCTCAGCGCGGCCGCTATCCACGACACTGTCGCAAAACCTAGCAGGCGTGGCACTTTCTGGACACCATCGGGGGTGCGCAGGGGGTGGTCTCTCAACGCGGCCGCTATCCACGACAGTGTCGCAAAGCCTAGCACGCGTGGCACGTTCTGGACATTATAGGGGGTGCGCAGGGGGTGGTCTCTCAGCGCAGCCGCTACCCACGACACTGTCGCAAAGCCTAACAGGCGTGGCACTTTCTGGACACCCTAGGAGGTGCGCAGGGGGTGGTCTCTCAGCGCGGCCGCTATCCACGACACGGTCGCAAAGCCTGGCAGGCGTGGCACTTTCTGGACACCATAGGGGGTGCGCAGGGGGTGGTCTCTCAGCGCGGCCGCTATCCACGACACTGTCGCAAAGCCTAGCACGCGTGGCACTTTCTCGGCACCGTACGGGGTGCGCAGGGGGTGGTATCTCAGCGCGGCCGCTATCCACGATACTGTCGCAAAGCCTAGCACGCGTGGCACTTTCTGGACACCATAAGGGGGTGCGCAAGGGGGTGGTCTCTCAGCGCGGCCGCTATCCACGACACTGTCGCACATTCGAGCAGGCGCGCAGGGGGTGGTCTCTCAGCGCGGCCGCTATCCACGACACTGTCGCAAAGCCTAGCAGGCGTGGCACTCTCTGGACACCATAAGGGGGTGCGCAGGGGGTGGTCTCTCAGCGCAGCCGCTACCCACGACACTGTCGCAAAGCCTAACAGGCGTGGCACTTTCTGGACACCATAGGAGGTGCCATAGGGAGTGGGCGCAGGGGGTGGTCTCTCAGCGTGGCCGCTATCCATGACACTGTCGCAAAGCCTGGCAGGCGTGGTATTTTTTGGACATCACAAAAGGGTGCGCAGGGGGTGGTCTCTCAGTCCACGACTGGGAAACGCCAATTCCTGTAGCTGTGCGACCCAAACGAACTGCGAATCGACCTCTGGTAATATGATATTATAATAGGTTTGACACACGTGGCACATATAGGGGCGTATACGAATTTCGTTGTACACGTACACAATCACACTCAAACCTACGACGCCGACGCCTCAGGAGAGGGCGCCGACGCCTTAGAACAGGGAGAGACGGGGGAGGGAAAGGGAGGGAGGGAGGGAGGAGGAGGGAGGCGGAGGAGAGGATGAGGAGGAGAGGCGACGGAGAAAGGAAAGGGGGAGGAGGAGGAGGAGGGGAGGAGAGGAGGAGGGAAGGCGAGGAGGATTATGATGATGAGGAGGAGGAGGAGGAGGAGGAGGAGGAGGAGGAGGAGGAGGAAGAAGATGATCAGGAGAAATAGGACGGAGAGGAAGAGAGGATGATGCGTGTCCTCGAATCCTCGAGGGAGGCGGAGGAGCAGAGGAGGAGGGGAGGACTGGGGGGAGAGGAGGAGAGGAGGAGGAGGGGAGGAGGAGGAGGAGGAGGAGGAGGAGGAGGAGGAGGAGGAACGCGCGAGGACTCGCGAGGACGCGAGGACCATTTCCACCATCGGCACCATCCCCACCCGCCAGTTTTCGAGCTGAGCCCAGCCGTGGCGAACCGTCGATCGATCGTCGGGTCATCGGGTCATCCGTCGTGGAAATCGAGGCGGACCCGGACCCAGCGGTGGCGACGCGACGAACATGGTCCTCGCGTCCTCGCGGTCCCTCCTCCTTCCTTCCCACTCACCATCCTCATCCTCATCATCCACGTCCACTTCGCCATCTCCCGCATCCAACCTCTTCCTCCTCTCCTCCTCATCCTCCTCCTCATCCTCATCTTCCTTCTCCACATCCTCCCTCATCTCATACATACACTCCTACACCGCTTCGTATCGCCTCGCATTTTTTAGTCATCCTGAGTCATCCTCGTCTCCTCGTCCTCCTC
The DNA here is from genome assembly GCA_963575745.1 of Prorocentrum cordatum. NCBI lineage: Eukaryota > Dinophyceae > Prorocentrales > Prorocentraceae > Prorocentrum > Prorocentrum cordatum. The sequence continues at coordinate 823,360 of CAUYUJ010012891.1, read as the reverse complement.
AGCTCCGTCAGTCATCCTCGTCATCCTTATTCCCCTTCGTCCTCGTCCTCCCTTTCTCCACCCCCCCATCTCATACTTCCGTCATCCCCTCCTCCGCTTGCTCATCCTCATCCTGATCCTCAGCCTAGCCCCCCACTCCGCGCGCGCGCTTTCGCGCGCGCGTGCCCTGGCGCGGGCTCGAGCGGCCCTCCAGCCCCAGCCCTCCGCGGCGGGCGCGGCGCCCGCCAGGCCCGCGGCCGTCCTCGCGGCGGGGGGTTGGGAGGGGGAGCTATGAGAATGAGAGCACGACCACGAGGAGGGGGAGGAGGAAGAGGATGAGGAGAGGATGCGGCGGTGAGGAGGATGAGGAAAGGAGGAGGATGAGGATGAGGAAAGAATGAGGAATGCGGAGGTGTGGGACAGTGGAGGGTGACGGGGATGACGACGACGACGAAGGATCATGTGCACTCCTCAGGACACGAGGACGGGAGGGGAGGAGGAGGCGAAGGCGGAGGAGGGAGGAGGAGGACGACGACGAGGGACGAGGACGAGGAGACGAGGACGAGGAGTAGGACGAGGAGCGAGTCGCCTCCGAGTCACCGAGTCATCCTCCATTCCTCCATCATTATCCTCTCCTCACTCTCCTCATCAATCATCCAACTCAGTCCTCCGAGTCATCCGCTCCTCATCTCATCCGCCCCCCCCTCCTCCTCCTCCTCATGCTCGTCATCCCCCCCCTCATGCCCTCATCCGCCTCCTCGCCCTCCTCTTCCGCGTATTCCTCCTCATCTCCTCATCCCCTCCTCCGCGCCATTCCTCGTCCCATCTTCCCTCTGACTCATCCTGATTCCCCAGCCTCCTGGCGCATTCTGCATTCTGCCTCTCTCCTGTCACCCTACCCTACCGTTCCCGCCATCGCCCCCTCATCCCTCGCGCCCCCTACCCCCTACCCTACCCCTTCCACCCCCTCCCCCGACACAGTCGTTCTTTCTCAGTCCCTCCTTCTCGCCGCCACATCCTCTCATACTCTCATCCCTCCTAGGCTCTGAGGTCCGTCGACCAATCCTGTCCCCTGGCGGAAGGCACGGCGGAAGGTCGGGGCGCAGACGAGGCGCGCACCCCAAACGCCTGAGAGGCGAACAGCAGCCGCCGCCCGGCGACTCCACCACAGACGGGGCTGACTGCGCCACGAAGCAAAACACCGTGGGACTGGGACCGTGGTCGTGGTGGCTGCCTCGACTCCCCGACTCCCACCCTCCTACCCTCCTCCTCCTCCTCCTCCTCCTCCTCCTCCTCCTCCTCCTGTCCTTTCATTCCCCCTATGGACCTCGCGCTCCTCGCCATCTCGTCCTGAGCCCACGGGCCCGCGGGCAGGTGACGCGCGCGCGGCCGTGCTGCCAGCCCCGACTGGCACAGCCCGCACCGCACTGCGTCATTGTGAATTTCGAATCGCACGAATTCGCTACATCACTAAACTCTTGCTGTTTGACAAACCGTCCTCCTCGACTCCTCGACTCGCCGACTCGCTGTGACTCGTCGTGTTCGTATTCCTCGTCGGTGCTGTCGGCGTCGAGTCGGAGGGTCGAGGGGTTGGCCGCCCAGGCCAATGCGGGAGGCCCCCAGGCCAACCTAAACTCGCGGCCAACAGTCGCCAGTCGCCAATCCACCCGACCGCGCGGGGCGGGTCGAGTGGCGGCGGCGTCACGTCGTCGTCACGTCGTCGTCATCTCGTCGTCGTCGCAGTCGTCGCATCGTCGCATCGTCGTCTCGTCGTCTCGCAAGTCGCGCCGTCGAGCACTCGAGCACTCGAGCAGCTCGAGCAGCTCGAGCAGCTCGAGCAGCTGGGCAGCGGGCGGGCAAGCAGGCAAGCACTCACTCACTCACTCACGCAAGTGCTTGTTATCCTTCTGCTTCGTGCTCCTGCCGCTGGCGGCCGCCGCCGCCGCCGCCCGCTGCACCAGACCAGCGGGCGGGTGCTCCGAGATGAAGAGCGCCGCCGCGGTAGGCCCGAAGAGCGACGTCGCGTCCACCGGGGGCGCGTTCGTGTGCTGCTGCTTCGTCGGCCTCTTCTTGGGCGGCAGGTCTGAGGCCACTTCGGCACGATTCAGCCCCGAGACAGATGATCCAATGAAGGCGGGCGTCGGCACGAGCTTGCGCACCGAGGAGGAGGAGGGGGAGGAGGAGGGGGGGGAGGAGGGGAGGGGCGAGAAGGAGGAGGAGGAGGAGGAGTAGGAGGACGAGGGGGTGGGGGGGAGGAGGAGAGGAGGGAGGGGAGGAGGGGGGCTGAGGGGGGCTGAGGGGATGAGGGGAAGGATGAGGAGGAGTGAGGAGAGGAGAAGGGGATAAGGGGATAAGGAGAAGTAGCAGAGGAGGAGGAGGAGGAGGAGGAGGAGGAAGAAGAGTCGGAGTCGGAGGAGGAGGGAGGAGGGAGATGAGGAGAGGAGGAGGAGAGGAGGAAGAGGGGAAGTGAGGAAGTGGATGAGGGGGAGGAGGAGTCAGGAGGAGAGCGAGGAGGAGGTGGATAGATGGATAGATGAGGAGGAGGAGGAGGAGGTGAGGAGGAGGAGGAGGAGGAGGAGGAGGAGATGAGGAGCTCGGAGAGGAGGAGATGAGGAGGGGGGGGGGGGGGAGAGGGAAGGAGGAGAACGAGGAGAGGCGGGGGGCCGGGGGCTTGCAGCGGGGGCGGAGGAGAAAAAAAAGAAAGAGAGAGCTCGGGCCGATGGGGAGGGGGAGGAGGAGGAGGAGGAGGAGGAGGAGGAGGAGGAAATGTGAGGAGAAGGAGAGAAGGAGGAGGAGGAGGCGGAGGAGGAGGAGGATGAGGCCACCTTGAGCCCGACATCGGAAACCGTCGGGAGGTGCAGGTGGGGCGGCAAGGTCACCCTGACCGTGGTCTCGATCATCTTGAGGTTGGGCACGATCTCAATCCCATCAGCAGTGTGCGTGTTGGTGTTCACGAGCCACGCGGGGCACGGGCACTCGTCGCTGATGGAGTTCACCGACTCCTCGCTGACGTACACGCCGAGCACAGTGTCGTCACGCGTGTCTGGGGCGCAGACTTTGAGCGCGCAGACTGGATAGGATCGACACGAGGTCGATTTGGTCAGGCCGACGGAGCCGCAGAAGACCAGCTCGAAGTCGTCCCTCAGCGTAGCCTTCAGCTTCGGCGTCAGCACGGCGGCGGCCTTGGGCTTGGGAGCCGCCTTGGCCTTCGCTGCTGGTGCCGTCGATGCTGTCCAGTCGGGCTCGATCTGCTCGAGGTAGCCGTTGATGCCCGTGGCGGCGTCGGCGAAGGCGAGCTCGAAGAGCTTCGACTTCACGAAGTGGCAGAACTGCGTGACCCACCACGCGGCCGGGAAGGTCCGCATCTGGAACGTAATCGTGCAGTCTGCCAGCTCAGCCGCCACAGCCGTACTGTCTGGGTCGGCCTGGCTCCATGGGTGCTACCACCGTGCTCGGCTCACCGTGTCCTCAAAATCCTCACCTCCTCTCCTCACCTCCCTACCTCTCCTCCTCTCCTCCTCTCCCCCTCCTCACCGCCGCACCTCCACCTCCTCCTCGTCCCCGCGCATGGTGCATATCCTCCTCATCATCCTCATCCGCATCTCCTCGCCGACCTCCACCTCGGACTCGCATTTATTATGCACATATATATAGATATAGATATACCTCCTCATTTTATCCTCCCTCCTACTCCTCCTCTCCTCCTCCCTCCACCTCCTGAATACTCCTATCCTATCCTCATCCTCCTCTCCCTCAGCCACCGCGGTGGGCCACCGCGGCGCCTTGCCCAGGTTGATGTGGCTGCCCGCCGCCAGGGCCATGGCCTTGTCGTCCATGTACCTGGCGAGGCGGGCCGGCGGCAGAGGTGCAGAAGGGGGGGGGCGAGGGCCGCGGGAGGGGATGGATGGGGATCCTGGAGGGGAGTGGGGGAGGAGGGGAGGAGAGGAGGAGAGGAGGAGGGGAGGTCGGAGGTGGGGAGGATGAGGAGGAGGAGAGGAGGAGGAGGAGGAGGACGAGGAGGAGGAGGAGGAGGAGGAGGAGGAGGAGGGAGGGGAGAGGAGGAGATGAGGAAGAGGAGGAGGTTGAGGATGAGGATGAGGATGAGGAGAGGAGGGGGAGAGAAGGAGTCAATGAGCCAAGGAGTCAAGGAGTCTCTTCTGAGAAGGAGGAGAGGGTGATGAGGAGATGAGGAGGTCCTGAGGAGGAGGAGTGGGGACGAAGATGAGGTGATGACGCTGACGAGGAGGAGGAGGAGGAGAGGGGGCGAGGAGGAGAGGAGGAGACTGACGAGGAGAGGATGAGAGGAGGGGAGAGGAGAGGCAGGAAGACAGGAGGATTGGAGTATAAGAGGATGATGAGGAGGGACGCGGGGAGGAGGACGATGAGAGGAGGAGGGGAGGAGGAGGAGGAGGAGGAGGAGGAGGAGGAGGAGGGAAGGAGGGAAGGAGGAAGGAAGGAAGGTGGAGAGGCTCAGGAGGCTCTGAGAGGAGGGAGATAGGAGTAAAAGAGTCAAGGGGAGTAGGGGAGTAGACTAGGGGAGCAGTGGGAGGAGGTGCCAGGGGGTAGGGGTAGGAGTAGGATAGGAGGTTGGACCGCCGCTGGCACTCGTACACGCGTTTCAGCGTCGCCACCCGCTGGTACACCGGCGCCCCGGTGTCGCCGTGAACCATGAGCTCGCCCTGGCCAGCCGCGCCGACGCCCTCCGCCTCCGCGGCAGGCGCGGCCGCGGCGGGGCCATCAGGGGCAGGGGACCGGGTGGCCGACGACTCCGACGCCGACACCGACCTCGAAGATGGGCTGCTGTCATCGACTAGCCTGCGCGACGCCCGGAGATCAGACAAGATCGCAGTGGGCTCCTTGCCGTCGTAGACGCCGCACAGAAACTCCGTGTAGGTCGCCACCCACTCGTCGTAGGAAACGTGCTGGTCCACGGCTCCCATGGTGTCGAGCGTGCCCAAGCGACTCGCCAATATGTCCAGGTCGATGTTGGTCGTCTTCTGAGCACCCCCAGCGTTAGCGGCGCCCGTATCAATGGACACATGGTGGAACATCTCCTGTACTTGAAGCACGTCTGCCAATATGTGTTGCGTGTACACTGCCCTGATGCGCACGAACTTCGTCAACGTCGGCACGTCGCTGAAGTACTTGATGGCCGCGCCAGGCAGCTGAGACGTCTGGCGCACGGCTTTGAGGGAGAGCTGGCCGATGCCAAGCATGTCCTCCGGGATCTCCTTGATGAGCGCGTCCTTCACCAGGCCGAGGAGGTGCAAAATGAAAGCTGAGACCCTCCCTGGCGCAGAAGATGATGCGATGGCGGCGAGCTTATTCCCTTCAGTCATCCCGAGGAGCTGAAACAGATCGTTGTTGACTCGCCTGTACGCGGCGTGCAGCTTGACAGTCACAGCTTGGTTGTTCGCACTCATGAACGCAGTGAGGGCGGCACCGCCGGCTGCGATCGCTGACTCCAGCCGCATGAGGGTGGTGGTCTCGTCTGACGAAGCGGCCGATGATAGAGGTGCACTCTCGACGTCGTCGGCGTCGACGAAGTCGAGCTCCATCGTCTCCTCGCCCCCCCTGCCCAACTGGGCGCTGTGCGCCATGGAGGCCGCGACGTCGCGCACCTTGACCTTGAGCTCGGACCACTTTGTGTACTGCATTTTGCCCAGCGCCACCTGCTTCGACCAACAGAACTCCAACGCCACTGTCATCATGGCCCTGAATATCGGCTCCTTCTCCTCGTCACTGATCTCTGCATCTGACATGGCTGTGATGATGGCAATGGCAGCGTCGACCACCCAGATCTTCTGAAGCTCCGGGTTATCATGCGTCTCCACTGGCGCCTTGACGATAGCACCACCAGCCTTGAGCTTTTTGTTCGGCGGCTCTGGCGGCGAGTCGCTGCCCGCGGCGGCCGCCGCGGCCCGCGCCTTCTCCGCCGCTTCGGCCTGCTTCTTCGCCTCCTTCTCGGCGGCCTCCAGCGCCTTCCTGGCGTACAACTGCCCCTTCTTGTGCGACTGGCTATCCGACATGTCCGCCGAGAGCCACTTGCACATGTCCAGCTGCTGCGCGTCGAAGATCCACTTCTTGGGGCGGGGCAGACCCGCGGTGGGGACGAGGAATTCCAACGCAAGCTGCCAAATGACGGCGAGGGTCCCAGAGTCCAGAGCATCGCGGACTTCGACACTGAACAGCGCAACCGATACGGCATGGAGGTTGAAGACAGCCGTGGCATTGTTCATGCGCTCGTCCGTAAAGCGGCAGTGCTTCCCCAAGAACTCCTCCGTCCACTGGGTCAGCTTGTTGCGCTTCAACGTCCCGCAGAGCGCCTGGGCGGGGACCGGGGATCAGGGATCAGCAGTTCCGACTCCAAGCCCCCCCCCCCCCCCCTCACCTCCTCACCGTTCTCGAACCCTCGACCCCCTCATCACCTCATCGTCTCCTCGTCCCCCCCTCCTATGGACCCTCCGAACGCACCGCCCTCCCCTTGGGGGGGGAGGGGCGGGTCTCAGAGGGGCGGGCTGGCGGGGCAGGCGGGAGGAGCGGGAGGAGGCAGGCTCGGAGGCAGGGAGGTGGAGAGGTGGAGGTGGTGCGTATGCTGGAAGAAAGTTCGCAGACGGGGCGCGCCTTGCACGCCTTCAGCTCGTTCTCGCTGCCGAACTTCTGGTCCTGCTTCTTCGGGTACTTGAACTGGAGGAACTCCCACAGGCTGTTGTACGGAGCCTCCACCATCTTGGCCGCCTTGAAGTCCACGTTGAGCTTGCGGTAGAATCCGAAGTGCTGGAGGAGCGTGTATTTCGAGCCTCCGTGCCACTCGTTGTGCCAATCACGAAGCCAGTCGGTAACGTCATCCGGAGTGCGAGCTTGAAAGCAAGTGACGTTCGAAAGCCCCTTCTCCAAGCTCAGCTTGATCAGGACGTTCGACACCTCGCCATCGGCGCTGGAGGCCTTGTCCGCCTCCACCGCCTGGTAGAAGCCGCGCGACAGGGTGCCGTATGTGATCATCTGCAGAGGGTACTCGCCATCGGGGTGGAGCGTGCACCAAGGGTCCCCGCGCACGCCAGGGACGTGCCCATACTCTGCGACCTTCTCGGCATACTCTTGCACCACCTGGTCTTGGCGGCGCTCGTTGTTTGGATGCGGGAGCATGCTCTTCTCCCCGTTGACGTACCAGGGCACGGTGATGCCTCGCTTGCCCGGGATGGCGTACACGTTGAACACTGCATCTTGAAGCGCGATGCCCTTCAGCCCAGGGAATCGATGGTAGATGCTCTCGCACGGCTGAAATATCGCACTGCTCGCGTTCATGGTGCTCAGCGTCTGCGGCTGCGGCACGATAGCCATAGCCCCGAGGTCGCTGCCGGCAGCGGGGCAGGGCGCCGGCGGCGGCGGGGCGCTGTCGGCGGCGGCGGCCGCCGCGGCCGCCGATGCCGCTGCCGCCGTGGCCGCCTGCTTGCGCCCCCTGCCGCGACCCCTGCCCGCCTGCGCCCGACCGCCCCTGCTGCCCTTCCCGCCTCGTGCGCCGCCAGAGGTGCCACTTACGCCAAAAGACGGCGGGCCCCGGCGGCCCCGGCCCCCCTGCGCCTCGGCGTCAGAGCCTGCGCTGGAGGTGTCCGACGGCATCTCTCTCGCCAAGCAACTGCTGCCGCGCTGTGGCCACGGGCGCGAGTGAGTGAGTAGACAGTGGACAGCGCACGCGCACAGCAGCTCGGGCCGCCGAAAGGCTGCGGGGGAGGGGGGGGGATGGAGAGGCCTGAGGAGGAGGGGCATGTACGGTGTGGGCTCGAGATCGAATCGAGCTCGCTACGCTGCGTCGCTGAGGCTGAGGTCCCGACAGGCCCGACAGGTTCCGAAGTTCCCAACGAAGTCTTGAAAAAATGGGCGGATCTGGGGAGGAAGCGGGCGGAGGGGAGGAGGAGAGAAGAGGTGAGGAGAGGAGGGGAAATCGGAAAGGGGGGGGAGAAGGAACGGAGGGGAGAGTAGGTATGACCCTGAGGCAGGAGGTAGGTGCTGGGGCAAGGAGGCAAGGAGGGGAGGAGGGGAGGAGGGGATGAGCCCGGGGATGAGGGCGAGGACGTGGCGAGGAGCCTTGCCAGCCACGCCGACCTAGGGTCGAGGGCCGAGGAGTCCTCAGCCTCCGAGGGTCCGAGGAGGAGGCCGCCAGGAGGGGGGGGGAGAGGGAGGAGGGGCCCTGGGACGAGGAGGAAGCCGAGACGCCATCGCACACGCGACCGAAGACCGACGACCGACGACAACTGTGACAACGGCGGCGACGAGGCGACGACGACGACATCGACGACGCGACGACGACGAGACGACGACGACGACGTGGATGCTGCGGCTGGTTTGCCTGGCACCGCCAGCGAGCGACTGCCAAACAGCGGAACTACTGAGCGGTTCTGCGGCCCCTCGGGCCCTCGGCGGAAGGGGGTTCAGAGATTTCGAGAGGACAGGAGGAGGACAGAGGACTGTAGGTTCTTGGAAGTCGTAGGAGAGTAAAGGGAAGCGGCGGTGGCCCTTGGGCCGCGAGCGAGCCTGCAACTGTACAGCAGGCTCGCATGGACAGACAGGCGCGGCACATCGGCATGTTGCGGCGATTGCGCCGGCTCCGCAGCGCGCATCTTGCACGCGCGCTGCTCTCGCGCCCAGCGCAGCAAGTCCCCAAGAGCCGAGGCAAAAAAGCACCACCACCGACCGAGGCAGATCGGCGAGGGCGGCGCACGGGTTCTGGGGTTCTGGTGTTATGGGAGGCACCGTGACCTGCAGGTGAAATGCCCAATATCCCAAGATCCCAAAGACATACCCAAGACCCCAAAGACCTAAACACACTAAACAACTAACACAGTGCTTTGAAAGGGGGGGCGCGGAAGCTAATACTGACTGAGATGACTGGATTACATGGTCATACACTGCCAGGGCCGCTGAACTTCCGAACTTCCAGGAAGCATCGACGCCTCGAAGCCTGGAATGGTTGGGTAGGGGTAGGGGGGAGGGCGCGGAAGGGAAGGGACGGGAAGGGAAGGGAAGGGGGGAGGGGAGGGAGGGAAGATGGGGAGAGGAGACGAGAGGAGACGAGGAGTCTGGGAGAGGAGGAGAGGAGCCCGAGAAGAGGAGGAGGGGAGGAGGGGAGGGGGGGGATGGATGGTGAGTCGCATCATGGCTCGTTGGCCTCCTCTTGACTCCTCTTGGACTCCTCTTGCCCTCGTGCCCTCGCGCCTCATCTACTCATCTACTCATCAGTTACACCATCCCACCATCATCCCATCATTAGTCAAGCCATTCATCACACATCGCATCATCGTATCATCCCATGCTCTCATAATCACGCCCAGCCCGCCTCTGTAGCGGCGCGGCGCAGCGACACCTCGCCTGCGCACGTGCCTTCGCTAGCGTGTGTAACTGTATCTTGCACGCGCATACATACATGCACATCTAGAGATCGAGACTGCAGTGTCCACTGCAGTGTTGTTGATGCGCACGCGCACGCAAACTAAGGCATTGCGGGCGTGCTCAGAGCGTCAGCGCCAACGCACGCACGTCCTCGGATTGATCTACCCTGGTAACGAATCCTAGAATGAACAGCCAATGAACTCCGGCAACGTGGACACACATACTGTTCCCCGCCTGCGCAAGCACGGCGTTGCGATTCCTCCCGCTGCGGGGAATGGCGAAGCTGCACAACGACCTCCGCGAGCTGGAACGCGGAGTGGCAAGATCATCCCGCACTGGAAAGCCTTGGGCAACGAGAAGCTCCATGGGGGTCAGCCAGCGGTCGATTCCCGAAGCGTAGTGAATAGACGGCTTCGAAACGATCGCGTAGAGCACCTGGTCCGAGGGGGCCGTCACGCCCCGGCTGCCCACCTGGACGTTCTGATGGAGGTTGTACACCAAGCCTGGCTGAGCGGCCCTCGACTCATACTGGGTAAGGTTCTCCCGCTCCCACGGCGAGAGGCTGTCGCGGAAAGCCCCTGGCTCGTTGGCAGCAGCGGCGGGCACCGGCTTGAGGTTGTGCGAGCTACTGCTAGGGCGGCGGCGGGCCCACTCGAGCTCCTTCGCCTTCTCCTCGTCCGTAGCGATGAAGAACTCCGCGTAAGTACAGCGACGATGCCGGTGAAACAATCGCACGACATTCTGGAGGCTGCTGCGAGTAGCACTCACGTGCGTCTTGTGGAGCATGACCGTCCAGCGTCGCTGCCGACGCACAGGCCATCCGAGGTCCGTGGGTTCCAGGATGTGGCTCAAGATGATGTACATGTGTCCTAGATTGCGCTCCAGCACATCCAAGGGGAACTTATGAGAATTTTCATGGATGATGCACGCCTCTTGTATCACCAGGCGCATCGCCATCCAGATTGCCAGAACGATCGATGTCCTGCCCTCGTCTCGCTCCAAAGAGCCGCCTGGGCACCAATCGATGCAAGGCGTGCCGGCGGCGTGGACCTTGCCCGTGGGGTGGCGGCACCTTGCCTGGCACCGACGACACCCACCCACAATGCGTGCGTTGCCAATCTTCTTCAAGAGCGGCTCCAACTTGCTAAACTTGATCTTCTGGCCCCTCGCCTGCGCGTCCTTGAACTGATCCAGTAAGTCGGGGTGCCAGAAGTCTGTGATATCTGTGTACATGTGCTCCGGCGCTGGCTTGGCGTACGTGTCCAGCTCGAGCTCGCGGTTGCACTCCTCCGAAGACTCGACCGACGCCAAATGGCGCATCGGGCCAAGAGGGCCAGCGACGTGGGCCACCATGTCGTTGAGCGTAGCGCCGATGACATTCACGGCCGTCCCCGGTGCGTCGATGCCCGAAAACGCAGTTGTGCAAGTGGTCTCGGCGTACGCCCTGTGGATGTCCAGCAGTATGTTTCTCCCACAAGCCCTCGCGAGGCTGCATAGGGAGTCGTGCGCCCAGCTCATGAGGTCCGCCAAGGAGCGCACCACTGGCTGCTCCGCCCACGACACGCCGACCTCGCTGAGGTCGTTCCAGGAAGGGCCCGTGACCAGACCGCCAGGGGCGCCGCGCGGCCCACCGACAGCGCCTGGCGGCAAAGTCAGCGGGGTCTGCGGTGCAGCCTGCGGGGCAGATCCCGACCCGCCGCCGCCTTCGACATGGTCCCATGAGTCCCATAACGAATCGTAAAGACGCTCCATCTCATCGTCGTCAGTGAAGGCCGCGGCGGCAGGGGCGGCCTGAGGCTGTGGTGGCGATGGCGATGGCGCTGTGCCGCCTGCCGTTGCCTCGGCCGCCTCAGCCTCAGCCGCTGGCAACGCTGGCGACGGAATGACTGCGGTGGCCGCGGTGGTCGCGGACGTGGCAGACTGCAACGCTTCGGCCAGCGACACCTGCGACGTGGCATCGGCTGCAGATGCCGAGGCTCCCGCCTCCGCTGCTGACGTGGCTGCCGCGGGCGCTGCGCGCGGCGGCCCGCGAGGCAGCTGCTCGGGCACCTGCGTGGGCGGCGCGGCAGCAGCCGCGGCGGCTGGCATGACTGACATGGCTGGAACAGTCTCCTCCCGTCCTGCGGCGACGGCCCCGGCGGGCGGCACAAGTGGGCCCGCGGCGCCGCCGTCGGCTGCGTCGGCCGCGACCTGCTCCTCATCGCCGCCTGCGGCGACGGCTGCTGGCGCTGCCGGCGCCAGCGGAGCCGCGCCGCTGTCGGCGGCCGTGGCTGGGGCAGCCCGGGCATCCCCGAGGGCGACCTCCCCCTCGCATCCTGCGGCGACGGCCGGCGGTGCAAGCGGTGCTTCCAGTGCTTCGGCTCTGGCGGCTGCGGCCGCAGCATCCTCCTCGCCGCCTGCCGCCACGCCGCGCCCGGTGGCCGCGGCTGGGACGACATCTCCGTCGCGCCCGGCGCATCCAGCAGCAGCGACGGCAGCGACGGCTGGCGACCCAAGTGGGGCGGCAGCCCACGAATGGCGGAGGCTGGCGGCCCAAGTGGCTGCCAACTCGGTTGCGTCCAGCGGAGTCGCCCCGCGGTCGGCGGCCACGGCTGGGACTGCTGCCGGGGCCGCTGGGACTTCCGCCGCGACATCTGGCAGCTCAGGATGGGTCGCGTCGCTCGCGGCGACCTCCTCGGACTCCTCGGCCTCTCCGCCGCCTGCGGCGACGGCTGCCAGCGCAGGCGGGGCCGGCGGAGCCGCGGCGCATGGGGCAGCCCCCTCGCGCGCATCGCGCCCTGCTGGCGGCGACGCAGCTGCGTGGGCAGCGACCGCCGCGTCGCCAGTGGCGACGGCTGCCAGCGTCGACGGAGGCGCGCCGCTCTCGGCGGGAATGGCTGCCATAGCATCGCGATCCTCGTGCCCCTCGCAGCCTCCGGCGACGGCTGGCAGCGCAAGTGGGATCGCGTGGGGACCCACGGCCGACTCGCCGCCTGCGACAACGGCCGCCGGCGTCGGCGGGGACGCGCCGCTTCCGCCGGCATCACCGCGGGCATCACCGTCGCGCCCCTCGCGACCTGCAGCGACGGCTGGCGGCGCAAGTGGGGCCGCGTCGCCGTCGCCATCATCGCCGCGCCCCCCGCGGCCTGCAGCGATCAGCGGAGGCGCGCCGCTGAACATCTCGTCCCCAGCGACACCGGCCGCCGCCGCCGCTGAGGCAGCGCGGGCTGCGCTGCTCTCGCCGCTCTCGCCGGCGACACCCGCGACGCTCAGGTCGCGCTCGGCGCCCATGGCGCGAGCTGCTGGCGTCGGCAGCTGCTCAGACGGCACCGGCGCTGCCAGCGGGGGCCCCGACCCAGCATCGAGCACGTGGCAGAGCGCGCCCTCGACGGTCGGCACGCCGGCGGCGGCGCCCTCCGCATCGCGCCTAGCGCGCTTGGCGCGCAGGCGGTCAAGCACTGACCCCGTCCTTGCAGCCAGGCGGGCCACCACCTCCCCGTCGGAGTCGGCGGCGTCGGCGGCGGTGCCAGCGTCGTCGCCGCCGCCCGACGGCGACGCGCGCAAGCGGCGACGCCCTCCACGAGCTCCACCGCCCGAGGCGCTAGCCGAGGCAGCACCTCGCCCTCGTCCTCGTGCACGCCCACGCCCATCTCCTGGCGCCTGGGCATCTGGCGCCTGGGCGAGCGGCGTCGGCGGTTTCAGCTGCTGCTGCCCCTTCTTCGCCATGACACGACGCGGCGGCGCGCCGCAGGAGCGCGAGGAGTGGCAGGAGTGGCGCAATATCACGCAATCTCGCAATCTCTCTCGCTGAAACGGCAGCGGTGGGCGAGGTGGCGATGACGGCGTTGACGGGCAAGGAGAGGAAGGAGCATCGGCGGACTAGACGACTGGTAGAGCAACGGTGACCGGCGCGACCGATGGGCCGGAGGAGCGGAGGAGGCGAGGCTGAGAGGTGGGGGAAGGATACGGGGAGCACGGTAGGACGAGGAGGAGGAGGAGGTAAAAGGTGCAAGGAGGAGGAGGAGGAGTAGGAGGAGGAGGAGGAGAGGAGCAGAAGGAGAAGGAGGAGGAGGAGGAGGAGAGGAGGAGAGGAGGAGAAGGAGGAGGAGGAGGAGGAGGAGGAGGGGGAGGAGGAGGAGAGTCGGAGAGGAGATGGAGGAGGAGGACAGGAGGAGGACAAGGAGTACGCCTCGAGTGCGACGAGGACGGCTGCCGATGACGACTCGACGACGACGACGACGACGACGACTCGACGACGACGACGACGACGACGGCGACGAGACGACGAGGGGGGGGGTGAGGAGGGGGCGGTGGCGACGAGAGCAGGCATATAGTACAATAGGGCGGCAGGGGTCGGGGCATGACGGGCGAACGGAGGTCGGAGGCGACGGTCGGAGGTCTGAGAAGTCTGAGGACGAGCGGGGGGGAGGAGCGGGGCCCGGGGTCTGATTCGCGGCGACCGGTGAGGAGGGAAGAGGAGAAGGAGGGGGAGGAGGAGGAGGAGGAGGCTGAGGGAGGAGGATGAGCACGAGAAGGAGGTAAGGGGATAATGGGGGGGTAAGGGTGGGGGAGGAGGAGGAGGCGGAGGAGGGCCACCGAGCCGCCGACGGCGGTGACGACGACGGCGACGACGCGGCGGCGACGACGACGTCGGGAACGACGACGCCGACAACACGACCACGACCACGGCGACGACTCACGACGACCACGCCACGACGACCACGGCTGGCACGTCACGACGACCACGGTCACGACGGTCACGAGCTGAGTCACGACCGCACCGACGACGACTACCACGACGACGAGGGCGTCGTGACGACGGCGACGACGCCCGCGACGACCACGACGACACGACGACGAACGACGACGACCGACAACGAACGACGACCACGACGACGAGGACGTCGTGATGACGGCGACGACGCCCACGACGACCACGACAACACGACGACGAACGACGACGGCCGGACGACCGACGACGGACGACGACGACGACGACGACGACGACGACGACGACGACGACTCGACGACGACGCACACTGGCGCGCGGCGCGCGGGCCGCGGCGACGGGCCTCCGCCAGGGCCGCCAGCGCCGCCAGCGCCGCCGCCGGCGCCAGCATCAGCACCGCCGCCAGCACCAGCAGGCGGCCTGTCGGGCGGGTGTAGGGGGGGGGGGGGGGGTATATAACATAAACATATCATATACATATATTGTATGTACTGACTGTATACACACAGCATCATAAACTGGTGAAGCACTTCACCGTTTTAAGTTGAAATGGTGAAGTGCTTCACGAGAATCGTTGCATTATTATATACATAACATCAAAACGGTGAAGCAATTCACCGTTTCATATTAAAACCGTGAAGTGCTTCACAAAAATCGTTGGTTTATAATATACATAACAACAAAACGGTGAAGCAATTCACCGTTTTATATTAAAACCGTGAAGTGCTTCACGAAAACCGTTGATTTATAATATACATAACAACAAAACGGTGAAGTACTTCACAGTTTTCATGTAAAACTGCGAAGTGCTTCACCGTTTTGGGTGGTGGATGGGGTCGATTTGGCGAAGTGCTTCGCGGTTTTGGGTGATGGGGGGGGGTCGGTTTTGCGAAGTGATTCGCGGTTTTGGGTGTTGGGGGTCAGTTTGGTGAAGTGCTTCACGGTTTGGGGTGATGGGGGGGTCGGTTTGGTGAAGTGCTTCGCGGTTTTGGGTGGCGGGGGGGGGGTCGGTATGGTGAAGTGTTTCGCGGTTTGGGGTGGTGGGGGTGGTCGGTCGGTTTGGCGAAGTGATTCGCGGGTTTGGGCGTGGGGGGGGGGGTGGTTTGGTGAAGTGCTTCGCGGTTTTGAGCGGTGGGGGGGTGGTTTGGTGAAGTGCTTCGCGGTTTTGGGCGGCGGTGGGATCGGGTTGGCGAAGTGCTTCGCGGTTTTGGCTGTCAGGGGGGGGGGGGTCGGTTTGGCGAAGTGATTCGCGGTGCTGGGTGGTGGGGGGGGGTCGGTTTGGTGAAGTGCTTCGCGGTTTTGGTTGCCATGGGGTCGGTTTGGTGAAGTGCTTCGCGGTTTTGGGTGCGGGGGGGGTCAGTTTGGCGAAGTGATTCACTGTTTGGGGTGGTGGGGGTGCTTCACGGTTTTTGGTTGTCAGGGGGGCCGGTTTGGCGAAGTGCTTCGCGGTGTTGGGTGGTGGGGGGGGTGGGGGTCGGTTTTGTGAAGTGCTTCGCGGTTTTGGTTGTCAGGGGGGGAGGGCGGGTTGGTGAAGTGCTTCGCGGTTTCGGGTGCGGGGGGGGGTCAGTTTGGTGAAGTGACTCACTGTTTGGGGTGGTGGGGGGTCGGTTTGGCGAAGCGCTTCGCGGTTTTGGGTGCCGGGCGGGGGGGTTGGACGGGTCGGTTTGGTGAAGTGCTTCACGGTTTTGGGTGGTGGAGGGGTCGGGTTGGCGAAGTGCGTCGCGGTGTTGGGTGATGGGGTGGTCGGTTTGGCGAAGTGCTTCACGGTTTTGGGTGGCAGGACGGTTGGTTCGGGGACGTGCGTCGTGATTTTGGGTGCTGGGTGGGAGGAAGGGTCGGTTTGGCGAAGTGATTCGCGGTCTGGGGTGGTTGGGATGGGCGGGGGGGCGGGGTCGGGTTGGTGAAGTGCTTCGCGGTTTGGGGTGGTGGGAGGGTCGGTGTTGTGAAGCGGTTCGCTGTGTTGGGAGGTGGGAAGGGTCGGTTTGGTGAAATGCTTCGCGGTTTTGGGTGGTGGGGTGATCGGTTTGGTGAAGTGCTTCGCGGTTGTGGGTGGTTGTGGGGGCGGTTTGGTGAAGTGTTTCGCGGGTTTGGGTGCGAGGGTGGTCGATGTGGTGAAGTGCTTCACAGTTTTGGGTGTCGGGAGAGTCGGTTTGGCGAAGTGAATCGCTGTTGTGGGTGGTGGGTTGGCATCAGTACCATCCGACCCAGCACCATCATCACCATCACCACCACCATCACCACAATCATCATCATCATCATCATCATCATCATCATCATGTCATCCCTTCTCGTCGCGTCCCCGGCGTTTGCTGCGGGCGGGCGGCGGGCGGGCGGCTAGCGCGCGCCTGTCCGCAGGTTGTGTACATCATTAGCATGAGCAGCATGATCATCATGATGATCAGGAGGCCTGGCACCGTGCACCGGCGGCGCCGGCCGCCCGGCAGCCGGCGGGCAGGCGGGTGGCAGGCGGCGGGGCTGAGGTCGACGGAGCGACGGAGCAGCGGAGCCGATGCACACCGGAGCGCCGGAGCAACAGGGACAGCCCAAGGACAGCGGAGCGGGTGAGCACGGTGAGTGGGTGAGTGTGGGGGTTGAGACACGTGGAGCACGAAGGACACGACGAGGCGTCGAGAGATAGAGAGAGGGAGAGAGAGAGAGAGAGAGAGAGAGAGAGAGAGAGAGAGAGAGAGAGAGAGAGAGAGAGAGAGAGAGGGCACGAGAGAGAGAGAGAGGGCACGAGAGAGAGAGAGAGAGAGGGCGAGAGACTAGAGAGCGAGCGAGGGATAGCGAGAGGGAGAGCGAGAGAGAGATAGAGAGGGGGGAAGTCCCGAAGTCCGAAGTCCCGAGGAGGGAAGAGGGGGGGAGGGGGAGGGACATGATTATGACACAAAATGCCTGGCTGCCCTGTCGCGCCTGTCGGAAGGGAAGCGAGGGTGGGCGGAAGGAGAGCGGAGGCATCGCTGAGCTGGCCCAGACCCTACCTGCAACCGGCCCGCCCACCTGTCCCCCTGCCCCCCGTTCGCCGCCCCCAATACTGGCCTCGAGGGCCTCGGACGCTCACTCGTGGACGCGGCGGTCCGCGTACATCATATGCCTACACAGGTGGCAGAGTTGGACCCCGAGGGGGCCGACGTTCATCCAGTCGCAGAACCAGTTGTCAGCGTCCGGGGGGCGCCTCCCGTCCAGCGTTCCACTGATCTGCGTGGAGAGCAGCTGGCCACAGGAGTCGTGGAACGTGAGCAAGCACAGAGCGCACTCGCGGGCTGTCTCCGCTGAGTCTGACAGATCCGTCTCGCACAAGCAGCACACATTGAGGGAGGCAGTGTCAGATTCGCCAACTGCGAATGCGAGCTCCGCCATCCGCTTCAACCTGCCAGGCGGCCAGGCGACCATACCCCCTCAACTCCTCAACTCCTCAACACCCCTACCCCCCCCTGACTCCTCCACAGCTCACACGTCCTATGAGGCCGCCTCATCCCCGTCCCTCCCCCCTCCCTCGGCCCCTCGGGCCCTCTTGCGTGCCCCCTGGGGTCCCGCCGCACTTGGTATCTTGGCATCCCCTCATCCTGGCCAGGTCCCTCCTTCCTCCGCCTCCTCAGGCCGCCTCCTCCCCATCGGGCCGCCGCTGGGCCTCCTGGCGGGTTTGCTGCTGGCTGGAGCCTAACGATGCTACGCATGCTATGCAGCCATGCCGCTATGCCTATGCCATCTGCTGCTGATACGCTGAACGCCTCAACGCACTACCCGAAAGGACGCGGCCAACCAGCCATCCAGCCAGTCCCACCCAACCACCAGCCAGCCTGCAAGCCGAACATATCATACTGTGGTGATCTGCGAGGACAGGGTGGTGGTGGTGGGTCCAGACAAACCCCCAAACCCCTGGGCGACGCCGCCATCGCTTGCTGGGGGGGGATGGGGCAAATAGTAAAGCACATGGCGCTATTAGGCTATTGGTGCAAGCATCCAAACAAACCGATCCTATTGACCTATTGACTCTATTGACCCATACAATTTGGCAAAGCCTTTGGCGAGGTGGTGGAGGGGTGCGGGGCCCGGGGGGCGGCGTCGGCGGGGGGGGGGACCGGGGTCAGGGGGTCAGCGGTTGGCGCGCCCCTGCGCTATAGGGCCCCGACCTCAACGTATGCGGCTGCACCACCGTATTTTCGTTGGTCCTGGCCTTCTCGACATAATACCCAATGTTGGGATGGATCATGCGGGCAGTTTCGAAGGAGCGCAGCGGCGACCATTGCTGCGTGGGCCACACTGCACGGGGAGGGTTTCGGGCGTGGTCAATTCGAACACGCCGCCCCGAGAAGGTCCTTGGTTCAATCCACTTTACCAGCACGCAAGCCTGGACGCGCTCGCCAGCGGCATCGAGTTCGTCGAGCCACATCACCGACATCGGATAGGGACCTACGAGCAGACCGCCGCCGACTGGACCAGCGCGTGCTCGCTCCCTCAATACTTGGGCCCCCTCCTGACTCTTCTGGCGCCACAATTCTAATACCAATGCAATGCGCGGATCGTCCGCGACGGCCGCGACGTCGATGTCGTCGTCCTCGTCAGGCACATCGTCGGGATCGCCGGGGTCTCCCCCGTCGCCAGGGGCAGGAGGCGGAGGAGGTGGAGGTACAGGTAGCGGCGGGGCCGCTGGCGCCACCGCCGCCACCGGTGCTGCTGGTGCTGTCGATGCTGCTGATGCTGCATCTGCCTCTGCTGCTGCGGCTGCTGCCTCTTGCTCCTCTCGCTCTGCCCTGGCTGCTGCCGCTTTCGCGTCCAGGTCCAGGCTCTCAGTCTCTTCCCGAAGAAGTGCTGCCATTGCCGCCTCATGCTCAAGGTTGTCAGGGTGGACGTCCTCGCCTAACCCTGCTTCAGCAAGCACCTGACTCCAATCAAACCGGTTCTGGAACGCTGCCTTGGTGGACGAGGAGGAAGAGGAGGCGGAGGATGAGGAGGAGGAGGTGGAGTCTGGACCGGAGGTGGAGCGGAGGGAGGAGGAGGAAATGGACGAGGAAGGAGGAGGAGGAGGAGAGGAGGAGAGGAGAACCTTTGTCTCTGCCCCCTTCTCTGCACCACCCGCTGCAACGAACTCCCTGACACGGTCAGTCTCCACCCGCCGGGTGAGGTCCTCATCATCATCATCAGCGCCAGCGCCAGCAGCTCCGTGGACACCTGGCTCATACTGACGGTCTTCGTGTACCAGGCCATCATAATGTTCCGAAGCCTGGCGGCGCCGGGGGAGGAAGGTGGTCGTCGCCACGACGCGTCGGGCTGCCGTCGCCGTCGCTGTCGCCGCTGTCGCCGTCGCAGTTGCCGGCGCCAACCCGGCGACGCCGTCGCCGCCGTCGCCGCGACGTCGCCGCGTCGCCGTCGCAGTCGCAGTCGCAGTCGCCAGCGCCGACCCGACGTCGCCGTCGTTGCCGTCGTCGACGCGATCGTCGCTGCGACGTCGTCGCCGCGTCGTCGTCGTCGTTGTGTCGTCGTCGCCGTATCGTCGTCGTCGTCACGTCGTCGTCGTCGGCCCGTCGGCAACGCCGTCCCGTCGTCCCGTCGCCGTCGCTGGCGTCGTCGAGTCTTCGCGACGTCGGCGTCGCCGTCGAGTCGTCGTCGAGTCGTCGGTCGGGTCGTCGAGTCGTCGTCGTCGTCGTCGTCGTCGTCGATGTCGGCGGGCCGGCGGAGGGGCTGAAGGGCCTTGAAGGGGGGCCACGGGACCAGGCGGACAGGAGGGGGGGGGGAGAGGCGGAGCGGAGAGGATGGAGGGATGGGGGGAACCCGGGGACCTGAGCGGATAGGGGAGGCTGGAACTGAGAGAGTTGAAGAGTGGACGAGGGAACGAGGGGGCCGAGAGGAAGGAAAGCCCCCCCTGCCTGCGCTGTTGTTTTTTCTCTCATCACCAACTGGTCGTCTGATCTTCGATTCTTCGATGCTTCCTAGCACTACGTCCACTCGTGGTTCACACGCCACGCCGCGACGGAGCCGCACCACGCACACCTGGCGATCAGCCAGGCTCGCGAGGCGACTCTAGCTTTGACAGCTCAAAAGAGCTGCTCTGTCTGTCTGCTACACGCAGACGCAGCACCCCCAGTCCTGCCGAATTAATGCGAACGGATCGGGCGATCGCACGCACTCGCCCCGACCCCCCCGATCGCGTGGACTAGCGCCCCCAGATCCCCACACTCCTCTCAGAGGAGTATGTGAAGGATCTGACAGGCTAAAGTTCACGTGGTCAGGGGATGGGGACGCGAGTTCACGCGATCGAGGGAGAAAGAGGCCTTGCACAGGATTGGTAGACGCCCCAAGTCCACAGGTGCTGCGCGTGTCCACGTGTCGAGCATGCGAAACGCTCCGGCGCGAAACGAGTCGTCGTCATTAATCGTTGGCGTCGTCGTCGTCGCCTCGTCATCGCCGTCGTCCAGTCCGAGTCTGTCCTGACACGTCGTCGAATCGCTGCTGGGCTCGATTGAATGCTCGACGGGCGGCTCGGGGGGGGGCGCACGCAAGGGGGGTGGCAGTGGCCGGGTGGCCGCAGGGGGGGGTGGGGGCCGCGCGTCTCTATGTCGCTGATGTTACGGTCACGCACTTCCCTGGCGCCCCGATGTCCCTCCACGAAGCCACCCCACCGTTGCGCCCCCCAAGTTATGGCAAGTGACTAACGAGCACGTCGAAGCCATGCTGCCAGGCCGCTGAGAAGACATTGCAACTTAACTAAAATTGTAAAATTGCCTGCCCTGATGCACCGAGTGCGGCCCGAATGCGCCTAATACACGAAATCACGCCCTGACCGCGGGAACTGCAGCTTCCGGAGCCTCCGTAGGTTGCGGAGGCCGCCCGCGTTGCAAACGTAAGTACAGGGCCTCCAGAGCTTCGCAGGGATGAGTTCCTGGCCGAACGCCCCGCAGGCGGCGCAGAACACAACCGAGCGGTAGGTCTTCAGGCAGTGTGATTGCTCAACATCGGGCCAGACCGCTGGGTCCGCCTCGGCCCAGAGGGCCCAGGCGGGGCGCCTCGCGACCCAGACAATCCCGTCGTCGCTCTCGTCGTCGGCGTCGTCGGCGCCCTGTGGGCCGCCGTGCGGGGCGCAAGGGGCGATCGCGAGCGGGCCGGGCTGCTGGTCGGCGTGCGGGACAATCGCGAGGTCCGGCGCGGGCTGCTCCTGCTCCAGCTCCTCGGGCTCCTCGGGCGCGAACAACGGGGCCACCGCGGCCACCGCGGCGGCCCGCATCACCGCGGAGCGGTTCAACTCCGGCAACTGCGGCCTGGCCCCGAGAAGCAACGCCGCCACCTGAGGCTGGTCGTCCAGCGGCACCTTCCCCCTCGCGTCGTACTCAAGATTCACGAAGCCATGCCCGTGGGCAGAGTCGAAGTGGACTTGGCGGTACGGCCGCGGCTGGCGGTCCTGGCGGTGCACCGCCACCGCCTGCGCAGCAGCGCGCGGCGAGCGGCTGCGCGCGTCCCGGGCGGCGCGCTGGGCGTCGATCTCGGCGAGGATCACTTCGGTGGGTCTGCCGCCCAGGAAGCGCCCGGGACCCCAGCCGATCGGGCCCCCGAAGTCAAGCGCCCCGCTCTCCACCTCCACGGTGCAGTCGCTGCTGCGCGCACGTCCACGCTGCGGGGCGGCCATGGCCGGATGCCGAGGAGCCGATGGGCAGATGGGCCGTCGAGGAGTCGAGGCGGCGCGGGCAAGACGCTGGGCACTGCAAAGCCTGAGCCCAAATAGCTACGGAGACATGGAGACACACGACGCGGCCCGACGGCCGCGGCGAGGCAACGAGAATCGCGACAGGGTCCAGGAGGTCAGTCCAGTCAGTCTGTCAGCTCTGTCAGCTCTGTAGCTCAGTTCAGTTCAGTCAGTCAGTCAATCAGTCAATCATCAATTTCATCAATCAGATAAATCATCAATCAGTCAGTCAGTCAGCAGCCAGACAGCCAGACAGCAGTCAGTCAGTCAGCCAGTCATTCAGTTAGTCAGACGACTCTCGGCCCCAGTTCAGTCTCAGTCAGTCAGCGTGTCAGTTCATCAACTCCGCCCGTTCTTGTGTTCCCCCCCTCGTGGCATCTCTTCTGTTATTCCACCATTTGCTAGCAGTCGGTCGGCCCGTCCGCCCGTCCGCCCATACGAGGTCGACGTCATGGGGATCAACGGCGCAACGACCACGAGGTAGCCAGCGAGCCAGGCAGGGCGGGAGGGGAGGAGGGAAGGAGGGGAGGAGAGGAGGGGAGTCCGGGAGGAGGGGAGGGGGGGCGGCGGGGGGAGGGGGAAGGGAGGATGAAGGGATGAGACGAGACGGGAGGGAGGGGGGGGCGAGGACGCGATGACGTCGCTATTGCTGCCGCCGACGCGCCGACGCCACCGCTCCCGCCGCCCCCCCCCTTCCCGTCCCTCTCCATCTCTCCACCCCCTGCCAGCCGCCCATCCACCCTTCCCATCCACATCCACACCCCTGCCCATGCCCATTCTGCCCACCCTTCCCCCTCTACCCCCTACCCACCCTCCCACTTATCATCTCCTCATCCCCTCCACATCATGTGGGACTCCACATCCCCAAATTCATCAATCAAATCCCCCCTCGGAGCGGCGGCAGGAAGGAAGGCGGCCAGCGAGCCTCGTCGATGCCGCCTGCCGCGCCGCCTGCCTTGAACTCGTGCTCCAACTCGTGCATCATGTCGGCGTCGGACACGTCGCCGTCGGCCCAGAACGCAGCGCCGCCCGCGCCGCCCGGGGCAAGGGGGGGCCCAGCGCCGCCGCCGACAGGGCCGCCACCACCACCGCCGCCACCTTCTCCTCCTCCTCCACCACCTCCTCCACCGCCGCCTCCGCGTGGGGGTCGATCGTCCTTGTCCGCCGTGAGAACGACCTCCGATGCCTCCAGCACAAACTTCCCTAGCGGCCCATCATCACCAGACTCGCCTGCATCATCCCACAACCACTGGACGACGTGCTTCACAACGTGGGCACGACCACCAAGCTTAGCATCGTCATGAAGCTCACAGAGAACGTCCCACGACATGTCAAAAGCAAGTGGGTCGTGGAATCTGAAGTATCTGTCACCACCGTCACCGACAGCAATCACGCTCGCGACTGCGAGCGTCGTTTCAGTGAAATTCTTATCGACCGGCAAGTACACGAAAGAACGTTCTTTACACATCATGAGACCGCCTGCCAAGTCACCAAGCTCACGCGAGAAACACACCGTGCAATCAATGGCAGGGAAAGCTTTGTGCAACTGGCGCCTGTAGTGGCAGATCAACAACTGCACGACCGGTGGGAGGGCCCTGACGGGGTCCAGCACTGCAGAGGCACTAACCTTACTAATACCAGCATGCGAAGGCTGCGTCGGCACTGGGGGCGCCCAGCGACCCATCTCGGTAGATATAGTGCTCGCGTCACCTGAAGATTCCAGGCATCTCTCCATCAAAGCCCGTGCCCGCGGGCGAATCGCCGACCACTTATGGCTCACGCCTCGGGCCCCGAGGCCAAGGGCCTTTTTCATTTGCACACGACATGATAGAAGGGGCAATCCGATGCTCGGGCATTGGTCGGCGATTCGCTTCGTAATGGAATTGGCCCCCTCGCACTCCTGAATGTCGGCGTGCACGTATATCCTAAACAGTTGGATCAACGCGTACAGACCAGGACTGCACGTACCCGTATCTGCAGCCACACTAATGTCATCTGCATATGCCTTGGCTATCTTCGCTGTGGTCGGGTCAGCAGTATGGCCACACGCTCTTAAGTATCTCGCAACATCTGGTGAAGGGGTGGAGGGATGAAGAGATGAGATGAAGAGAGAAGGAGAGGCTCTAAGGAGAGGGGAGAAGGAAGGGAGGAGGGGGAGGAAGGGGAGGAGAGGAGGACGAGGAGGAGAGGAAGATGAAGAGAGGAGGCACTCGGATACCTCTTCTAGGGGGATCTGGGAGGCACGATTGGATTCTCGGGGGCAATATTGAGGGAACAGGCTCCCCAGGCCCTGTCGGGGGCCTCTTGGGGCGATCTTGGGGCCTCTGGAGCCGAGCAAGCAGTATCATAACGAATTTCAGTGATTTGGATTTGTTCGAGCCCTCTTGCGGGTCCTTTTGGGGGCCCCGTGGTGCGTCTCGGGTTCGGCAGTCTTGAAAACAGTTGGGCCGTCTTGGAGTCCTTGGAGACCTCCGAGGCCCACTCGGGGCCCTCTTGGACCGTCTTTGAGTCTTTGGGGCCTCTTGGGGCCCTGGGTCGCCTTGTAGCTCGCCCGGTTAACTTGTCAACCTGATGCCAACCAGCCATCAGCCACGCCGAACACGGCTACCGCGGACCGCGGCCCCACGGCCCCACGGCCCCTCCAAGCCAGACAACCAGCCAACGCAACCAACCTCAAGACCTCAATGCGAAGACTGCAAGACTCGAGATCTCCAGACCTCGAGACGAATCAAGATAAGATGAAAGGGGGGGCAGGAGGGAGGCAAGACCGGCAAGACCTGAACGCATACGGCAGGGCTCGTTGGGCGGCGAGTGGGCCAAGCCGCACAGCTTGAACGGGTACCTGGCCAGCGGCAAGCAGCGCCCCCCCCCTGTGTCAACCTGTCCACTGTCCACCTCCGCACGCATATCACCATTCATCGTATGCATCATATCACCCTATCATACACGTACACGCATCCATACATCATCTACACTGACCACTGCCACACGCATCGTCATCCCCCGCCCCCGCCGGGCCCCCTCCTACCTACCCCGATCCCCAGCCGCTCATCTCATGCCCTCATACCCCCCTCTACGTTCGGAAATGCTTGGCACTATCTGGTCGTGCGTCGTTCTGTCTCATGCTCGCCCGCTTCGCCTCTTCGCCGCCTCTTCGCCCATCCTCACCCCCACCCTCCCGCGCCCCTCCCCCTCCCCTCCCGCTCGGCACGCCCACCCCAACCCCGGCCCCCAGGCGGGCACTTCTGCACCATCATCACGATGCGCCGGTGGAACGACCCAGCGTGGTGCAGGAACTCCTCCGCCGAGCGGCCGCTGCCACCGCTGCCACCCTGCCACCGCTGTCAGGCTGTCGCCACAAGGGAGAGTGGGGGGAAGGGCGGAAGGACGGATGGAGGACTGGAGGACGATGGGGGAGCGGGAGAAGTGGGGAGGTCGGTGGTGGGGGAGGTGCGCGCTCGCGCGCAGCAGGGGGGGTCGGGTAGTACAGATTTGGTGTCGCCCGCCGCTCCTCAAGAGTCAATCGCAAAAGGCCGTCAACGAGATGCCCAAGCCCATCCGTCTCGCTCAGCTTGACGCGCCAACCTCGCCAAGGGAACTCAAAAACGAGCGCGGTGTACTCATCGTTTATACTTGTGCATCTGGACTCAACCAACTGGGCCAAATGCCCACCATACCTCGTGACGTAATCTGGCGTGTAGCGCTTCTGCATGAATAACTGAAGATGGTTGCCTGGTCCGTGGGCAGCCTCCATGACCATGAGCATGTACCAGAACACGGGGTCGTGCAAGGTCTGGCGTGCATCTCGCTTCCACCGGCCCATCTTTTGTCGATACTGCTTGATCTCCTCAAGTCGGAGCTCCGAGTCGGGCGCCGCCGGTGCCGCCGCCTCCGCCGCATCGGCCAGCGCCGGCGCGTCGGCGGACATGGCCGCGGCTTCTGCGTCCGTCAGAACCAGGACCAGGTCCATGCACTCACTGAGCTGCCCACCAAGTAGCGGGATAGCATCAATATCAGTGAAACCCGAGCCCGGCGCAGCTCCGCTGGCAAACCTCGCGGGGGCGGGCGGAGACAAGCAGGAGGCAAGGAGAGGAGGGAGAGGAGGGGGTGAGGGGGGGAGGGAGGAGGGGAGGAATGAGTAGGGGAATTATGCGAGGGGGTGCCACGAGAGAGTTTAAGAGGGCCAGACGGTAAGGTTAGGATGGGGGATGCGACACCTGATGCGAGATTCAACAGCAGATATACTCAGCCACCGACCAGCAATAGCTTTGGGCATCACCTTGCGAACATGTTCGACTGCGGACTCGGCCCCATGCACCCCGAGCCAGACGCGAGCCAGCTTGCCAGCCGACGCTCGCCAGCAATGTGAAATCTTCGCAGTCGCTGAGAAGTACCCCCAGCCAACGCCCATCTCTCGCAACCGCTTATCACAATGTGTCAAGCCCGTTTTCACCGTGAGCGCCGCACAATGGCATATACACGGCACAGCAACACCAAGATGGTTCGGCCGATGACGGAGGTCCAACAACATGAGATCTTTGAACCGCATCTGGTCGGGGCCACCGTCGGATGTATAGCACCACCACTTCATATATGTCAGATTGCGCAAGTCGCGGTCACCATCGTCGTCTGCGCCGTCGGCTTCACCGCCGACCCAGAAAGGACACCCCAATGATTCTAATTGTTTTTTTTTATCAGGTTGTATGTCCCAACCGCTGAGGAATCAACCACCCGCTGTAAATCTGCACACACATTGATATCAGTGACGCACTCTTGAAAAGGCCGCACACCTTGGGAGGAGGAGGAGGGAGGGAGGATGCGGACGAGGACTGAGGAGGAGGAGGATAGGCGAGAGGAGGAGGCCGAGGAGGCTGAGGAGGAGGGGAGGATGAGAGGATGAGAGGAGGAGGAGGGGGGGAGTCCCCGGGGGGGCTTGCGGCTTGCGGCTGCCGAGGCGCAGGTCTGTGACTAGCGCCGAGCAGTGAAGAGGCCAGGTGAGGGGCCTGGCGAAGGGGGGCGCTACGCGCCCCGAAGACTGGCCTCCAGCGGTGCGAGGGTCACTAACGGCGCACCGCCGGGCAGTCCCCACTCGCACCGCAGCAGAGATGGGAGAGAGGAGAGAGAGAGAGAGAGAGAGAGAGAGAGAGAGAGAGAGAGAGAGAGAGAGAGAGAGAGAGAGAGAGAGAGAGAGAGAGAGAGAGAGGAGAGAGAGAGAGAGAGGAGAGAGAGAGAGAGAGAGAGAGAGAGAGAGAGAGAGAGAGAGAGGGGGTGAGGGGATGGGGGACGGGGTTGTAAGGATATACAGAGGTGCATGTGACTAGAGGATTGAAGGATTGAGAGGGGAAGCAGGAAGCACGCCTACGCCAGCGTGGTCGGTCACATGCACGGTATGCAACAAGCAGTTCTGCAGCTTCGCACTGTTCCAGACTGCAGAGTTAGTCGCGTCTGCCCTCCAGAAATGACCTATAACATGATAGTGGAACCCTGAAGCAGCTGAAGCAGGAGGCATTCGCAGAGGTGTGGTAATGACGCGTTCACACTCGTGATGGAATAATCGGGACGCGCCCACCCACGCTCCCGAGAGCAACCGTTCATAACGAAGCACAGAGTTTTGGCTGATATCTTCCAACAGCGCTGCCCCAATATCACATGCTGCAACCGATGCCAGGCAGTGCCAAGAGGGCCGCGCCACCAGGGGCCCCAGGACCAGGCCCCCAGGTCGGGCCCCAGGACCCCAAGGAACCGAAGAAACCCAAGAAACCTCGGGGGGGCAGAGCCCACGGACCCACTGGCCATCGGCCAAATGGAACCCCCGTGTGGCGCGACCCCCTTTGGCACTGCCTGAGATGACATCGAACGGCGAAGTGCGACGGCGACCTTAGAACGAAATGTCAGATGCTTCTGCGCACGCACCGCCTCTCCAGGTCTCCTCTCAACAATAAACATGTCATTCTCATTCTCGCCATCGCCGTCGCCAGCAACGATTGCGCCTTCGCCTGCCCATCTGGCCACATGCTTCTTTGCCACGCGCAACCGCCGGGCGAGCTCCAGGATCTCCTGGTCGCGCTCGAGGGTCACCTGCGAGGGTGAGGGCGCCGCGCCGAGCGGCGCCGCGGCGCGTAGCGCAGGGGGGCGGGCGGGGCGAGGGGGGAGGGGGAGGGGCCCCGGGGAGGGGGGATGGAGGAGAGGGGGGCGGGAGGGGATGGGGAGGGGAGGGGGAGGGAGGGAGGGGGAAGGAGAGGGGAGGAGAGGGGGAGAGGGACAGGGAGGGGGAGGGAGGGGGGGGCGCCTCAGTCCAAGGTCCCAGGAAGCAAGGAAGCACAGCAGAGAGAGATAGAGAGAGCGATGGGGGGGCAAGCGGACCTCGACCAGAAGCGCGTGGTCCATCATGGCGTAGTCCTCCCGGCGCATGATGGGGACGCGCCTCGCGGAGCGCGGAGGCGCACCACCTCCTCCTCCTCAGTATCCTCCCATCCTCTCATCCTCCCTCATCATAAAGATCCTCCTCGTCACCACATTCCTCCGCTACTCTGCCTCATCCCCTCCTCCACCACTCCACATCATCCTCATCCTCATCCACAACAACACTCATTCTCCGCCTCATCTCCTCATCGCATCATCTCCTCCTCCTCCTCCTCCTCAGCACCCCCCTCCTCATCATCCTATCCTCCTCATCCTCCGCCTCATCCGCCTCATCCTCCTCATCCGCCTTCTCCTCCTCCGCCTCCTCCTCCTCCGCATCCTCCTCATCCTCCTCCTCATTCTCCTCCTCATCATCCTCCCTCCTCCTCGCCCTCTGCCCCTCCCCCATCCTCATCCTCCGCATCTCTCCTCTCATCGCATCCGCCACTCCGCCCTCCTCATCTCCTCCTGTTCCGCCCCCTCATCCTTCTCATCATCATCATCATCATCATCATCGTCATCATCATCATCATCATCATCATCATCATCATCATCACATCGTCATCATCATATCGTCATCAGCATCCCTACCCTCATCCCTCCTCACTCCTCCTCCTCCTCCTCCTCCTCGTCCTCCTCCTCCTCCTCCTCCTCCTCCTCTGCCGCCTCCCTCCTCTCCCTCGCCCTAATTAACTCATCATCCTCTCCCCCCTCCTCACTCATCCTTCATCCTCTTGGCGGCCCCCTAGCGGCGCCGCCGCCTCAGCCTTATCCTACTCCTCCTCCTCCTCCTCCTCCTCCTCCTCCTCCTCCACCTCAGCATCATCCCCCCCATGGGGGGGCCTCAACGTGTTGGTGCCCCCCACCAACGCCACGCCGGCAGCACGCGGCACCACCGCCGCCGAAGGCGGCTCCGATGCCACCAGCGCTGCTGGGGGGGCTGGCGGCGGCGCCGGCAGAGGCGGCCCAGACTGCACGCAGTTCCTAACGATGGCCTCCCACACGACGGCCTCGACATCGACGTTCACGAAATGCAGCGCGAGCGGCGCCATAATAAGTGCGCGCATGCCTGCCGGAGCGGGTGGCATAGTCGCGGCGACCGACGCGCGCCTGATGGCGGCCCGAGCCGCGGGGTACCCCACCCGCCCAAACGTGGAGACCAGCTCCTCTAAGGAAGCCTCCTGGATCACCAACTCGTTGGACGGGGGGGGGGCGCGGGCGGCTCGAGTCACGACGATGAGCTCGAGACGCCTGCTCTCCAGCGGGCCGAGCGAACGCCGATCCCGAAGGGCCGCCATGGCCGCCCCATGGCTGGCCCGCAACAGCGGCGCGCCGCAAAGGGACGGGGTGAGAGGCGGGCGTCGCCCCCCCCCCTCCTTCCTAGACGGCCATTGCCGCTGCTCTCACTCGGCCCCCTTGCCGGCGCGCCGCCTCCCCGCCCGCTCGGGCGCAGGCCGCGGCCCCGCGCGATCCAGAGCGGCGGCGTCGCGGCACGGCGAAACCTCGCGCCCGCGCCCCCGCGCCCCCCTGGGGGGAGGGAGCGGGAGGAGGAGGGAAGGAGGTAGGAGGAGGAGGGAAGGAGAGGAGGAGGGAAGGAGAGGAGGAGAGACGAGGAGGGAAGTAGAGGAGGCGGACGCAGAGGAGGAGGGAAGGAGAGGAGGAGGGAAGGAGATAGGAGGAGGAGGGCAGGAGGTCATTTCCTCCTCTTTGGTATCTTTACCTGTCATCACGGCTCCCCCTCACATTCCCCATCGCCGCCATATACACACCAACATCGTCATTTTCCTACCCATCCTCGCCCTTCCCCTACCGCTGAAAACCTCAAAATGCGATGCTGATGTGTGTGAGTTTGGTGCGATCGCAGTGTTGGTTTTGCTCTGAGCGTGAATGTACGGTGCTCAGTGTGCTTGGGTCGCGATTCGGCGATTGCTAGATGTTGCTATAACTGCGAAGGCGAAGGTGCCGTTTTCCACCATTCTCAAGTTGTGAAACTGCTAAGATCGTTGGTACTCACTATCTTAACAAGCCCAATATGGGGAAGCTGTTTCGTTCACTTCGCAGGTCGTTCGGGTCAGTACATACAGGGGAATTGGAACTACCCAGGAGTCCACGACACTGCCGCAAGCCCCTGGCAGGCGTGGCGTTTCTGGACGCCGCAGGGGTGTGCGTTGGGGGCGCGGTCGATACCCGACTCGGCCACGCAAAGCGTGGCAGGCGTGACATTTCCTCGACGCCACATGGGGTGCGCTGGGGGTATGGTCGCTATCCGTTTCGGGATCGCAGCGCGTAGCAGGCGCGGTGCTTTCTCGATGCCACAAGGGGTGCGCCGGGGGTACGGTCGCTATCCGTTTCGGCCTCGCAAAGCGTTGGCAGGCGTGGCATTTTCTCGACGCCACACGAGGTGCGCTGGGGGTGCGGTCGCTATCCGTTCCGGGCTCGCAAAGCGTTGCACGCGTGGCAACTTCTCGACGCCGAATGGAGTGCGCTGGGGGTGCGGTCGCTATCCGTTTCGGGCTCACAAAGCGTGGCAGGCGTGACAATTCCTCGACGCCACAAAAGCGTGCGCTGGGGGTGCGGTCGCTATCGGTTTTGGGTTTGCGAGGCGTGGCCGGCGCGGTACTTACTCGATGCCACAAAAGCGGGGGGCCAGGGATGCGGTCGCTATCGGTTTCGGCTTCGCAAAGCGTGGCAGGCGTGGCACCTTCTCGACGCCACAAGGGGGTGCCTTGGGGGTGCGGTCGCTATCTGTTTCGGGCTCGCAAAGTGTGGTTGGCGCGGCGCTTCTCCTCTCCATCTCTCCTCTTGAATGGCGTCGCCAACGGAATCGGCGGGGCAACGGCCACCAACATCATTCTCACATCCTTCATTTCAGCTATCTTCACTCCAACCATGATATAAGTATGTGGGGTTCCTCGGTAGCGTAATTTGTTTGGAACTCTCAGCGGGGGCCTCATATTGTTTGTTTCGTTTGACCTCTCAAGCGCGAGGTTCATTTGTTCGGTTTGTTCGGGGGGCCTCTCAGGCGAGAGCCTTGTCTTGTTTGGGTTTTGGGGGGACCTGTCAGGCGGGAGCCTCCTCTTGTGTTTCGGGGCCTCTCAGGAGGGAGCCTCCTCGCAATGAGTAGTTTGGCAACCTCTCAGGCGGGGGCCGGCGCTGATGGCAATGGAACTGCTATCCAGGAGGGGAATCCAAGAGGCGGGGGAAGAGGAGGAGGAGGAAAAGGATGATGCTGAGGAGGGTGCGGATGCGGATGCGGATGCGGATGCGGATGCGGAGGAGGAGGAGGAAGAAGAGGAGGAGGGGGAGGAGGATCAGTGCGGATGAGTGCGGGCCAAAACGGATCACGACCGCCTACGCTTTCGCGCCGTGGGAGCCTCGGGCCGCTTCGGGCCGTCCCCGAGCCAGACCCTCGACTCCAGGTGCCCCTATAGGGGCTGGTTGGTGGAGGGGTGTAGTCCACTCCACAACCGCGTCAGCCTGCCCCCGACACCCTTTGGGCCCCAGGGCGACATGGAGAGAATAGGCCCGTCCACCTGTCACGGGCGTACCTGGCGCACCTGCGGCAAAAGACGTACGTGCTGCGGGTCACTATTTTGTGCCCCGCTCTCTCGGCTCTGTCGACCCTGGTGCGCCCCCAGTCCAGAGCGGCCCGAGACGGGAGGTCGGCCTCCAGGGGCGGGGCAGGGGGTTCAGGGGCCACCAGGGCCCCGCCCTCCTCGCCCACGACCGCCCCCAGGTTCCCAGGAAAGTCCAGGAGGTCCAAAGGGGGGTCGGGGGGGTTCGAGCCCGTCGGACTCGAGCCCTGCTCAGTGTCGACAATGTCGCGCCCCAGGACTCCTATGTAGGCTCCGAATTCCAATATGTCCCGAACCAGTCGATACTTCTGAATGTAGGCCTCTCTACACCAAACAGGGCGGGTATGATACAGGGCTCCCTGCTTGGCATACTGATCAGCGATTTTGTTGCCCTCCCACTGCGCGCGCCCGATAGCTGCTCGCTCGGCGCGCGTCGCGTGGGCCTTCACTTTCAGCACCTGCACGGCGCGCGGGCCCAGGCCTCCGAGCTCTGCGATGGCCTGGGCGATGCACTCCCAGAGGTCGAGGTGCGGGCGGCCCCTCTTGTCGAGCCACGCTGGCCCTGCCATCGCGCCGTCGACGACATTCTGGCAGTCGGTGAAAATGCGCATGGGCGGGGTGCCCGCACGCAGCGCCTGTAGCAGCGCGTAGAGCTCCGCCCGCAGGATGCTCTGGACCCACTGTGCGCCAGGGAGGGGCCCGTAGCACACGTAGTCCATGTCGTACTCGTCGTTGTCTTTGAGCTTGGTGAAGCTCCATCCCCCTCGTCGCCGCGGTGCGTAGTCGCCGAATTGCAACGAGCCGTCCACGTAGATGTCCCCTGTCGCGAGGCCGTCCCAGTTGCCCTCGGTGAGCCAGTCGTCGCACGATGCTAGCTCCCATAGCCCGAGCTCGTCGGCGGGGTCGGCCGTGATGCCGCGCCCCCAGAGAGCATCGGCTCCTGGGCCTGGCCAGGGGTGGGCTCCTCGCTGCTGAATGTGGAGGCCTCCGACAACGTCGCGATGTGGCTGGCGCACTGGGCACGCGAAGGTGCGGTGCCTGTCGGTGCCTGGTGCCAGCCCGCACGCTCTGCATGCGCTGTCGGTAGCAACTCCTGATGCGTGTAGCCGCGCCTGCGGCCACGTCCCTCCGCAGAACAGGCCCCCCACTCGAGTGCGGCGGGCCTGCGTCCAGCGGCCCTGGAGGGGTCGTCGTAGTAGTGCTTGCACCGGTGCCAGGAAGATGGGGGTGATGCCGTACTGGCGGCCGCGCTGGCTCACCCACTCGCCCTGCAGCTGCTTCTCCGCGGTGCGCGCGACGTGGTGCTGGATCTCCTGCAGCAAGGTGTAGCGGAGGTCGAGCACGTTCCCGTCGATGGTGACTGTGTGCGAGGCCTGCGTCATCCAGCCGAGGCGCCTGACCGTCGCCACGAACGCCCCCGCTGGCCCCCGAACTGTGAGCCAGGGGGCCCTGCACTTGTAGATCTTCATCACCCAGGCGCGCCACGCGCTCTGGAGCCGCGCGGCCAGCCGGTCGTCCTCGAGCGCTTCCTGCCGCGCCGTGGCCCAGGCGATGATGGGGCCACTGTTGGCGAGGATGCCTGGGTCGGCCCTGTCGCTGAGCAGCGAGAGCGCCGTGGACCCTCCCTTGTTGTTGCCCTCCATCGCCGCCGCCACGTTCTTCCTGAGCTCGGTGAGCTTGGAGTCTGCCATGCCGACGACGGAGGATCCGTAGAGAGGGGCTGGCACTTTGGCTTGTCGACTCAGCTTGTGTGCCGCTCCTCCTGCTCTGCGCGCGGCTGCCACCCGTGCCTTTCTCGCTGCAAACTTGAGCGCCCACTTGTTGATGGCGGCCACTCTCCTCCGTCTGCATGCCGTTGCTTTCACTCCCAGGAGGTGGAGGAGGAGGAGGAGGATGAGGAGGAGGAAGAAGGGGGGGAGGAGGAGGAGGAGGAGGAGGAGGAGGAGGAGGAGGAGGAGGATCATGAGGAGTCCGCGACGGGATACTCAGCGGGAGGGGAGAAGGGAGAAGAGGAGAAGGAGGAGGAGGAGAAGGAGGATCAGGTGGAGGCCGCGACGGGATGCTCAACGAGGGAATGAGGAGGAGGAGGAGTAGGAGGAGGAGGGGGAGGAGAAGGAGCAGAAAGAGGATCCCCCCCCCCACCCCCCCACCAGCGCCCAAAGGCAGGCCATCTTCGAACGGGCCCATGCCAACTGCGGAGGAAGTAAGGCAACCTCAGAACGATATCTCGGGGCGCAATGATCTTAACATGAGAGCAACACCCAGGGCGCGGTCAAAGGCGCAATGCCTATGTAGGATGAGGATGATGGGGGGGGGGGGGGGGGAGCCACAGGGGGAGCCACAGCAGGGCGTCATGCTCTTGCTTTTAGCTGCAGGGGAGAAGCGCGCAATGCTCTAGGAGGAAGAGTGTAATACTCTAGAACGCTGGGCGTAAGGCTCTTCACATGGGCGCAATGCCCAGGGGTGCGATTAAGGCGCAACGGCTGCTTCCTTCAGCGTATCGCTGGTTCTCTTTGGGCGCAGTGCCCCCCACGTGGGCGCAATGCCCAATGTGCACATTGACGCGTGACGCCTGCTTCGAACGCAATGCTCAACGGGTACTAGCATGTTGTTCCTTTCTCCTGGTCCACAATATTCAACTATCCCTTGCCCGTCCCCCGCCCATCCCTCATCGTCGCGTTGGGCCCGGCGCGCCCTCTCCCTCTCCAAGACCAGGCGGCGGCGCTGCACTGCGCCATCCTCAGCGCTCGAACCGCAAGACGATCGGGGACATCTACCGCGCGAGCGACGTGGCCCGCAGTCTCTACGCGCAGGGAATGGAGAAGTCGATCAATTTCGGCAGCGCCCCCGGCAACAAGTCGCGGCACGACGTCGCGGCGGGCGCGGTTGACCTCAGGAAGAACGTCGTCGACGACGGATGCCCGTCGCCCCACGATGCCGCTTCGACCTGGGAGCAATGGGGCGGCGCCCAGCAGCGGGGGGCCCCGCGCACGCTCGCCCTGGCGCGCCTGAACCCAAAGCAGACCGCGTCTCGGGCGCCAGGGCCATGCCCCATCAGGGAGAACGAATGGAAGAAGTTTGCGCGGAAGCACCCCCAGAACCGCAACGTCATTTTCCACGCTGGCGGCGCCCGCGACAACAAGCTCAAGGCCCCCGGGAAGATTCATGACCCCGTGGTTCATATGAAGAAGAAGCTGCAGGACAGGAGCGGGAAGCCAGTCAAGCGCAACGGTAAGTTCGCGTGGGTCCTCCAGATGTACGCCAAGGAGTTCAAGCACCACATTCCAGGAACGAAGAAGACGTTGAAATCCATGAGGGGGCACGCAGGTGGTCGACCGCTTCTAGCAGCTCTTGCGCAGCTACCTCAAGTGCAGGTCTGGGGCAGTCGGCAGCGCGTCCTTGCGCCACCGCGTGCGGTCTGCTCAATGGGCCCACTGGCATCGGGCAGACGATGCCTGGTCCAAGACGGGGGAGATGCTCAAGCACCTGAACAAATGAGCGCGCCCTTCGGGAGTGCATCGGTTCCGCCCGCGGGCGGGCGGCGACCGCTGTAGCGAGCCATTTGCCTGCGCCGACGCAGGCGTCGGCGATGCCAAATCTGCACCAAGGGGGAGTGCGATCGGTGCCGGAAGCTTCGAAAACAGTAGCGTGATCGCCCTCCGTCGCCGCCCTTCGCGACGCCAACTGCGGCGTCACAACAATCAGAAAGGGGTGCGTTCCTGAGGGAGGCTGTCCGCATCAGGCGACTCACTCAAACACGTTGCACTATTGAGGTAAATATTGGCAGGGGGCGACCATACATATATATATATATATATATATATATATATATATATTACACACATACATACATACACACATACATACATACATACATGCACGCATGCATGCTTGCATGCATGCTTGCATGCATGCATGCATGCATACATACATACATACATACATACATATGCAGTAACAGCTGTGCTTGGTGTATGGGTTATGTATGTTACACGTGATGTATGCGCCGATGGGTTATATGAATTGCCTGTGTTGTATGGCATGTGTTGTAGAGGTTGTACACGTACGTGGTGTGGTGTATGTGTTGTACATGCTGGTGTGCTGTATGTGTGATATGTGTGATGCGTGTGGTCTGCGTGATCAGCGTTGTATGTGCTATGTGTGTTGTTTGTGCCGTGCGAGGTGTATGGGCTGTATGTGCTGTATTGAATGGTTGCACTGTGTGGGGTGCATGCGTTGTACAAACTGCATGTGATGTATGTAATGTGTGTGTCGTATGTGTTGCCTGCATTCAATATGTTGTGTGCG
Organism: Prorocentrum cordatum; assembly: GCA_963575745.1. NCBI lineage: Eukaryota > Dinophyceae > Prorocentrales > Prorocentraceae > Prorocentrum > Prorocentrum cordatum. The sequence goes on along the minus strand of CAUYUJ010012891.1, from coordinate 787,323 downwards.
TTGTACATGCTGTTGCAGTGGATATGGTGCACCCGCTGTATCCGGTACAACTGCTGTATGTGGCGTATACATGGCGTATCGATTGTGTATGGTGCGTTTGCGGTATATGTGATATATGTGTTATATCGTGTGCATACGTCGTAAGAGTTGTACATATGCAATGGTTCATATAGTGTGGATGTTGCACCTGCTGTACTAACCATTTCAAGAATATGTGTCGTATGTGTCGTATCTGCCGTACCTGTTGTATCTGCAATATCTGTCAGGACTGTCTTGATTGACTTGCCTGTCGTATCAATTGTATGTGTGTACATGGCGTAGGTGGTGTATATGGTGTATATCGTGCGTACGTGGTATATGTTGTGCCATGTGTAAATACACTACATGATGAACAGGTTGTGCATACGTGCATACACATATTGTATCACTAATGTAGTGCATGCGCTGTGTACAATGCATATGTATGAAATCCGGATTGCATATGTTGTATTTGGTGCGGATGTCGTACAGGTTGTGCGTTGTAATGAAGAGTGGCCCATTCGCAACAAATATGTGCACTGCCTCAGTATTGGGCCAGGCGAAAGGGGGGGATAGCAAGGGGGGGGGATAATCAGCTCACGTAGCTGATTTCCCCGGCGCCTCCCGGCGCCGAGAGGCGCCCATGTATCGAGGAATGG
>CAUYUJ010012891.1:709146-781646 GCA_963575745.1 Prorocentrum cordatum | reverse complement strand
AAGTATGGCGAAGATCATTAAGGCAGACTGGACGGGCACGGATGGAGGCTGTCGACCAACAAACGCAAGTCAAGCGGTTGCGGGGTACGGCCGACAGACGGGTGGGCGGACTGGCGGGCAAGGCAGGAGGGCGCAGAACGCAGTTGACCTTCTCAGTGCAGACTGACCGCCTGAACTCGAGGATAACCACAACGTGTTTGGAAATGGCCTCCGCAATGCGTAAACTCACAAAAGAACTCCCTCCCCGAAAAGAAATCAAGACGACAAAGTAGTCGAACAGGAATTCTGTATCCCCAAAATTGTATCTAAAGCCACTCGGGATTGCAGTCATACCACGAGCCATGGAAATATAAACGCCAGATCTTCAAACTTGGTAGGCGACACGTGCGCATCGCCGGACACGGTAAAAGGCCGTCCAATGGCATGCAAAATCAGCGTTTCTTTCGCAGGACTGCAGGTACGACGTTGCCCGCGAAACTCTCCTGGGGAGTAGCCCGAACAACCTGGTTTCCCAAAAGCATCTCGGGATGGAGACCAGACCGCGAACCGAACCCACAATGTCATCAACCAGTGGCCGAAGGTGACGAGAAACCCACACCTGCAGATATGCCACCTGCTGGGGTGGAAATCAAAGATTAAGGGTCGCGCGGTGCATAAGTTCACTGGCTCGGCCCACCCAGTCAGGAAGAGTGGGCTCCGAGAGGCAAACATCCTGCGAACTAGTCCTTTTTCGAAGTATGGTCGCTAGCGCAGCCCGGGTAGTGCAAGTGACCACGCTTATGGTCAGCGTAATAGGCGTTAATACTGGCGTGCATTCGAGCGCGGCGGGGAGATGATGGAACGTTGAGGCGGCGACTCCTGGAGGTTTCAACGGAGGCCCCGGCGGTCGGGCCGCCGACATCAGATGGAGGAGAGGCACAGAGAATATTGAGGGCCAGCGGAACGCTTGATATCCTCCCCCTGCACAGGAGTACACGCAGCATGTTGTAGTTGTTTCCTGCCTTTGGCAAAACTCCTGGCTACATGAGCTTCTCGGACATATCCGCAGTTTCCTTGGCCATTGCCGCTGGGATCTCTCCTTTTGCAATATGTAAAGGGCCCTCACACCATGCACTGTAGGATGGCCCAAACAACGATTCAACGAATGCCTCGCCCTTTTCTGGGCATAGAAACCACACCTGAGGCAAATGAGCGACATGAGCGTGCCAAATATATGATGGATGTGACGTCACGACTCAAGACCATTAAAACCCTGCTGGCCCGCTGGCGAGAGGACGACATCCCATGTCAGACCAGGGGAGCAGAAGGCCCCTGGGGGTGCCAAGGGACCGTTCGAGCTATATCCGAGGCGCTGAACTTCCACACGCAGAGCAACGCACCCTCGAGCCCACAAGCCTGACCCCATGGTGCGCCGTGCGTTTGCAACACTTATCATACTGCCTCTTCTGCTATGCAAAGTCGCAGCTGGAGGACTGAAACGATGCTCAAAACGTGAACGAAGTGTTTTCGGGCTGCAAACACGATCGCCGTCAACATCTCTACCCAACACCTGTCTGACAAGGGCGCTCTGCACTCGCTGGCAAAATCCTTGGCCGTCTTGCCAGATTTTGAGTTGTCTCGAAAACAAGCTGGGTCATCTTGCCTCTGGACGGCCTCCTCAGCCGAAACATGGATCTCGATGTTTAAACTCGGACTCCACGGGACGGGTTCTCTGCAAGCACTGTCTTGCAACGCTTGCGAACACCGGCGCGGGTCTCGGGACGTCGGCCTAGGTGTTGATCCTTTGTGCCCGGACAGAACACCTGGGCGACACAACCCGAAGGGGGGTGCCCAAGGTGCCTGCATAAGTTCACATGCAGTCGGACCTCGCAACATGAACAGCGGCACTGACCCGCCCCAGGCGTCACATCTGCGCCGCGGTTGCGAGGCGCCTCGAGGTGCCACCCCGAAACACGGCCACCGGCACCACCCCCGCGTGGCCGCCTGCCTCAAGCAGCGGAGGCCCCGCTGCCCAAGGATTCAATTCCCGCGCCCCCCACGCAGGGGGACCCTTTCGAGTAACCCCATCGGGCCTCTCAGGGGTGGCACGGCGGGGCCGCACCGACTGTGGCTGGCCAGCCACAGGGCAAGAGTCTCTCCCACAGCCCCGTCGAGCTGTGGTGACGACCAGGCTGCCAACCAGCCTGTTTGTCTGGGACGCCACGAAGGCACCCAGCGGCACAGGTGCCACGTCGGCATAGGTGTATCCTGTCTACCCCTCTCATACCATATTCAAAATTTTTTTTTTTTTTTTTGCTCGCGGACGGTGGCAGACGGGTGGTCACTGCTGTGCGATCGCTGAGGCTGGGGACTTTCAAACATCCTCCACCTTTTTCTCCTCCTCCACCCCCCTCCACCTCAAATGCCTAATGCGGCCGCCCTGCGAGAGCGACTGGCACGAGACACGAGCTGTACAAGCACAGCCGGACACGCTGGGAGCAGCAGACACAACGCAGGCTGCACCGGCAGGGCGGGCAGGGCGGGCGAAAGCCGAAGCTCGCCGCGGCCACACTTCCTCAGCCACACGTCCGGGAGCAGCGTACAATGTGCGGAAGAGCTGGGGTGAAGAAGTGATGTAACAAAGAAAGCTCAAAAGGCGAAGGCACGCGCCAACGAATAGCGTGAGAACACAACGCCGTGAGACCGACAGTGCACGACCATGGAGGCGGTGACTAACGAAGATAATTTGGCGAACTGAGACTAAAACGTGGCGGCCGCACCAATACAAGAGGCCTGGTGCGGCAGACGGGCAGCAACGCGCGGCCGGCGCGGACGGGACGGCGCCAGGGCTCTGGCGCGGTAGCCGCCCCCGGTTGCCGAGCGCTTCGCCCCGACACCACTAGGAGGGGCGGAGGAACAGGAGAGAGGGGAGGAGGGAGGAGCACTAAAGAGCACTGAAGAGCACTGAAGAAAGACAGTTGCTGTTAACCCAACCAGTACCATGGACTCCCCACGGCTCGCTGTCTCGAGCATCCCTGGCAGGCCTCTCCCCTGAATGTGCGCCACCCGATGCTCCCCCACGTCGTAACCCCCTCCTTGCGACCAAGCTACTCATCAAGATCCTGGTCTGGCCCTCACCTGGCGTCCCCTCCCCCCAAGATAACCCATGGCTTACCAAGAACTGGGTGGTCTGAGCGACCAAAAACATAGCTGATGGTTTCCTCAGGTGGGTCGGGAATCTGGGACCAGGACGACGGCACGAGACCTCGAATCCACATGTTGGGGAGTGGCTCTGCCCCCTATGGCCTGGGCAGAGATATGTTCGAAATGAAATCCTACGCTCGCTGGGCATTCTCAGCACCTGTGCTCGTCTGTCTCCGGAACGCAGCCTGACCGCACCGAGGGCAAATGGGATCAAATATCTACTTGCCGGCACCATGTCGAACCCGTCATGACGCACTGCTGCAGCTTCCCTTTCCATTGAAAATCACCTCCGTCAAACGCAGTCTTGTAGTGCATGCGGTGTCTGCTCCCATTGTGGCCGTTCCTTGCTAGAGCTTCTTCCCGATACTGTCGGCGATGTGCGAGAAAAAGAAGTGGGTATCCATGAGACACTAGCCACGGAGGGATTGTGGCGCTTCAAAGACCGCACCGATGTCGTTCTGCCACCTCCACGGCCCCTCGGGGTCCGATTTCAAATCGAGCATCGTGCAAATGGTCGCAGCCATCGGAGAGCAGACCCTCCTCCACCGAGCCTTAGGGCTGGCTCATTTGAGACGATCCAAGACTTCCCTCCACCAGCGCTGACTCTGGCCGTGTTGATCCTGGGATCCCCAGGGATGGAAAACCATATTCTGACTTCATCGAAAACTGCAGTATACGCTGGGTCCTTCTGGACATACTCGAGGGCAAGCGAGGTGGTCAAGCATCGGTCATTATCCTTCCTGCTGCACAGGCTGGCCAACGCTCTCATCCACCTCGTGATAACACTGGGGGCTGTCTCCAAAACCTGAACCGAGTGACGCAACTGCGAAAACGCCGAAACCGAGACCATCTTTTTGGACAGGTCCCTGTGTCTCCTAGCACCCGTGGCAAATATAGACAATCTCTGGGTTTCAAAAAAGGCTGCGACTCTACGTGCCGCCTGCTTCGGTCTTCTCGATGCTGTTCTGCCTCTGTCCGTGCCCAAATCTGAAGCATTCGAACGGACCTGAATTCGGATTCCTACACCTGTAAACATATCTCCTACCTGCTTTGATATTTCCGCTGGGGAAGCAATGACACACGACTTGCTGACCATAGCCAGCCCTACCGAGTCGACCCCTGCCCCGACAGCGGGACTGTCATGCGCCTTTCTCGACAGCCTCGGCCCAACGAGTAGCCCTGCAGCTTGTCTCCATGGGAATGTTGCGCCTCCGATCGTACAAGTTGGAGCCGGCAAACCAGGAGGAGCACAGCTCGTTCCAGCCGCGTGGACTGTCACATACCCCGTTCACCCGCGAGCGGGTTCGCGTGAGGGTGGATCATGATGACACGAATTGGAATCGGCATCAAAGGCCTCAGCAGAGGCTGCCTCGGAAGGTTGGCGTGAAGTCCCTACGATCAGAATGGGGTGTGGGGGGGCACCACGAACCGCGACTGCCCCGTCGGCAAGGCCAACAACAGCCGACCCCAATGCAGCCGCGGCTTCGTCGGCATAGAGGTTGCAGCTACAGCAACACCAGTCCGAACTGACTACCTACCAGACCACCCCAACCCAACCCGAAGACGCGAATTTGACCCGAATTTTGGGTTGGGAGGAGTACAGGTTCCACGTGTCTTTGTCAATGTTCCCCGACCCCCCCACACTGGAAATGGAGGGCAAATTGAGGCCTTCGGGTTGGGTTGGGGTGATTTGGTGGGTGGTGACGAACGTTCCCCCAACCACGCGCCCACAGTGGGGCGCCGCAATTGCAGCGGAGTGGGTCGTCTGGGGGTACAAAACAGTGCGGAGGAGGAGAGCAAAGGCGTTGGAGACCCCAGAGGCAGACCGCTGCCCATGCTGCAGGATGGCCGTTTGTCCGACAAGGCCAGCGGCACGGAGGCATCGAGGCCTAGAGGAGCTGCGCTGGAATGGCCGACGGCAGCTTCCCTGGCTGCCCCCCAGGCCGCCGTCTGCAGGCAGCACGCCGACAAACTCCGATGTGATCACCTACCGAGTGAAGTGTGAGGAGACCGCGGGGAAGGGGAAGCACTCTTAGGTGCGCTAGTATTGGCTCCCCTTGAGCGCGCGGGGGCATACGTTCCGCACGCGGCAGTGGCTTGAACCAAAGCGGCACCCGAAAAGGGAAGAGAGAGGGAAGGGTGAGCAGAAGCAACAAGAATACCTCGATGCACGCATTTGGAGGAGGGATGCAGCGTCCTTCTGCAGGAACTGGAACACCGCCGTGGCCATATCGAGCCTCCGGGGAAGACAACCAGGACTGCGAGGAGAACAAGCTAGAAGATAAAACAGCGAAAAGAGCATATACAAGTATGACTCCTGTTGTGAAGAGGGGTCAATCGACGAAAGACGGATTTGGCACAGCAACCACAAAACGCAAGACTTTTGAAAATAATGAGCACGAAACCAATAACGTGACAATCGTGACAAACAGTGGGGGAGGGTGGGACTTTTGGGAAGGATTGGACAGCAGTCGACGAATTGCGATGCATGTGCTGTGACAAATGAAGGTGTGGGGAAGGCCGTTCTCTGCGAAAAACTACAGGGGGGGAAAGGCAAGCATGGAGCAGGAGAAGGACAAGAAACATGGACGCGGACTCGGCTGGCGAAACTAAACTTGTGTCGGACCAGCGGCGCGACCAAAAATCCTGTCTCCAAGAATGCCGAGCTTCCCTATATCCAACCAGAGCACCACGAGAAATAATCCTCGACAACACCACAGGCGCACATAAGCACACACGCAAACATTTGTTTCAACAGGAGTCGCAGAATCCGCAGCAACGTGCGCCAATGACACCGCCCAAACTCCTGGAGGCACCTGCAGGCGGGGGCACAAGCCCTGGGCGCTCGCCGCCCGTGGGGATGCCCGCGCTTGGCGCGGCCCCATGTTGTGGCGGCCGTGGCCGCTACGGAGGGCAGCCGCTACGGGCGTCGCGTTCCACTTGGATGCCGCCTGGCCGCCATCCTGCTGACGCACGCGCTGGGACCACGCGTTGATGAGGTCGCCGTTGAAGAACGTTTTCTACTATCTTGCACAGGGTGTCTAGAGCTCCGCCCACTTACTTCGGAACGCAAGCACGGCACCGGCACCGCGCCCACCCTCCCCCCCCCAGCCAGTCCAGCTCCCCCTCGCCCCCCAGCCAGCACTCCCCCCTCCGCCAGGACCACTTAATGTCGGCGCGCACGCACGGCACCAGCACCGCCTCCCCCCCTCCAGCCAGCCCAGCTCCCCTTCGCCCCTCATCCGGCGAGCCCCCTCCGCCATTACCTCATATTTCGGCACGCACGCACAGCGCCGGCACCGCGCCCACTCTGCCCCCGGCCAACCCAGCTCCCCCTGGCCCCACAGCCAGCGCGCCCCCACCACCAGTTGTATTTCGGCACGCGCGCACGGCACATGCACCAGCCGCCTCCCCGGCCAGCCCAGCTCTCCTTCGTCCCCCTGGCCAGCGCGCCCCCAGCCAGCCCAGCTCCCCCTTGCGCCACAGCCAGCGCGCCCCCTCAGAAGGCACGACACCGAGACCGCACCCCCCAGCCAGCCCAGCCCCCCCTCCCCCAGCCAGCGCGCCCCCTCCGCCCTGACAGCTTGATTTCGGTACGCACGCACGCCAGATACACCGCGCTCACGCCGCTCCCCAGCCAGCCCAGCTCTCCCTCGCCTCCCATCTGGCGCGCCCCCTCCGCCCCGACCACTTCTTTCGGTACGCACGGACAGAACCAGCTTCGCCCTCCCCACCAGCCAGCCCAGCATGGAGGCTTTCAAAGCCCATTGGAAAGAAAAACTGGTAAGGAACAACTTCTGGATTTTCCTCCAGTGTTTGAAGAATCTGGGCTCATTTGGGGGGTCCCGAGGGTGCTCCGAAAGCACTTGAGGTCGTCATGTCGCCCTCTTGGGGGCTCTTGGAGGCATGATGGGGGTCACCTTGAACCATCTTGAGCTCTCTTGAGCCATCGTGGAGGCCATCTCGGAGCACCTCCTCATCCACCTCTTTTTCTTCCTCCTCCTCCTCCTCCTCCTCCTCATTATCCTGCTCCTCCTCTTCCTCCTCCCCTTCCTCCTCCCCCAACCCTTTAGTGCAAGATCCATGGCACGTGTGCAACTGTTCTTTTCGCGATAGCGGCCGTTACCAGCCCGGGCCGCCCCCCCTCCCGAGGAACGTCACGATTCGTGATGACCTCCCAATTGTCTCTGACTATAACTGGACATTCCCAGACGGCGCTGGCGCGAAACGCGTCGCTGCTGACCCCGTCCCCGTCCCCGCCCCCCGGGCAACTCCTGCTATCACCCAGGATCATAAACATATTCAAATACAACAGCAACAACTGGCGCTGCATCTCGAGGTGTTGCAGGCCCGTCGTTTGGGGCCCTGCAGGCCAAGCAAGGACGAGAGCTTGATGCGAAGGAAACAGGCCCTGGATGGCAAAGGTCATGCATTGTCATTCGCCGTTATGTAGGGAAACTTGCAACGACAAAAACATAAGAAAGAGCGAGTTCTACCGCTGCTGGCGGAAAACCGGGGGGGGTCACTGGGGGCTCCTAACCCGTCCCCCCCCTCCCCCTCGAAAACCGGGGGGGGTCACTACCGGTTCGAACCCCTCCCCCGGGGCCCCCAGTCCATCATGAAAAGGGGGGGGGTCACTACCGGTTCGACCCCCCACCCCCCTCGAAAACCGGCAGGGGTCACTACCAGTTCGAGCCCCTCCCCCCTTCCCCTCGAAAACCGGGGGCCACTACCGGTTCGAATCCCCCCCCCTCGCCGCCAGCAAACGATTCCCGCTCCTCGGGACAGTTGGACAATGGTGGGGATGCTGGGACAGGTGGTAGGAACGGTGGTGGTGGGGACAGTGGTGCGGAGACAGTGGGACAGTGGTGCTGGCAGTGGTGGGGACGGTGGTGATGAGGACAGTGGTAAGGGGACAGCGGGACAGTGGTGGGGACAGTGGGTCAGGTGGTGAGGACGGTAGTGGTGGGGACAGTGGTGAAGGCGGTGGTGAGGACGGTGGTGGGACAGTAGCACAGTGGGGCAAGTGGTGGGGACAGTGGGGACAGTGGGACAGTGATGGGGACAGTGGGGACGGTGGGACAGCACAGTGGGACAGCGGCGGGGACAGTGGGACAGTGGTGGGAACAGTGGGGACGGTGGGACAGTGGTGGGGACCGTGGGGAAAGTGGGGAGAGTGGGACCGTTGTGGGAACAGTGGTGGGGACAGTGGGGACAGTGAGACACTGGTGGGGGCACTCGTGGGGACAGTGGGGACGGTGGTGGGAACAGCGGGGACAGTGGTGGTGAGGACAGTGGTGCTGGAGCGAACAATGGGGGATGCGGTGCGGACGGTGGTAGGGACCCAGAATTGTTAGTTGGCGGTGAGCGCGGGGGGGGGGGGTTCGAGGTGGGGGGGGTTCGAACCGGTAGTGACCCCCCCTCGGTTTTCGAGGGGGGGGGGTTCGAACCGGTAGTGACCTCTCCCCGTTTTCGAGGGGGGGAGGGGTTCGAACCGGTAGTGACCCCCCCGCTTAGAGGCTCGTGGAACTTATGCTACTTAGGCCCTAGGTGTAAGTATCGTAAATCACCTAGCTACTTAGCTGAGCACTTGATGATATATACTAAGTTACTGTTAAGTTACTTATGTTGTCATATCTGACGTTACTTAGGCGAACCTTATGAAATACTTATGAGTTACTTAGCTTGGGAGGGTAGGCGCCGCCCCCGCCCGCGCGCCCGCGCCCGCCCCCGAGGAGGAGTAAGATGATGGAGAAAAAGGACAGGGAGAAAGAGAGAGAGAGAGAGAGAGACAGACAGAGAGAGAGAGAGAGAAGGGGGGGAGATAGGAAGAGAGAGCGAGAGAAAGAGGGGGGGAGGGAGGGAGGGAGGAAGAGGATAACAACGAGAGGAAAGAGAGAGGAGGAGGAGGAGGAGGAGGAGGGGGAGGAGGAGGAACAAGAGGAGGAAGAGGAGGAGGAGGAAGACTGCCCATCCTGGGACCGCATAGATTGCACCGCATAGATATATCCTTCTCCTCCTCCTCCTCATTCTTTCTCAAGCGATCGCAATCGCTCCCCTGCCTGCTGCTACTCCACCCGCCCCAGTAGTTGATCAAAAAACGCACCGTTTCTTCCGCCTCCTCCTCTTCCTCCTACCCTCCTCCCTCCTCCTCCTCCTCCTCCTCCTCCTCCTCCTCCTCCCCCTCCTCCTCCCCCTAGCTTCCTCCGTCTATCTCCGAGAAGGATGAGCTGGAGGAGAGGGAGGAGGAGGGGGGAGGGGGATGATGATGATGATGATGATGATGATGATGATGAGAATGACGATGCCGCTGCTGTTGATGATGATGATGATGATGATGCTGACGACGCTGATGACGATGATGATGATGATGATGATGATGATGATGTTGATGATGATGATGATGATGATGATGATGGTGAGGATGATGAGGCGGAGGAGGAGGAGGAGGAGGAGGAGCAGAAGGAGGAGGAGGAGGAGGATGGAGGAGGAGGAGGAGGGAGGAGGGATGAGGGGGCGGGGGGGGAGGGGGAGGAGGAGGAGGAGGGCGGAGGAGGAGGAGAGAGGAGGAGGAGGAGGAGAAGGAGGAGGATGCGGAGGGGGGGGAGGAGGAGGAGGAGGAGGAGGAGGGGGATTTTTTTGGGGGGGGGCACCATGGGCCGAACCAGTACAGCGGCATCTAAACCGACGCCGCTGGGACTGGGGACGGCCCAGGCCCGACACTGAACCACGCCCGAGTGGGCATGGTCTCGCGTCGAGCCTGGGCGCGTCCCCTTAGTCGCTATCGTCCGAAAATGGGCCCGATGACGAGAGGAGGGGATCCTCCACCTCCTGCTCCTTTCTCGGGCCCGCGGCGGCGGCGGCGGGTCCACAGCTGGTCCTGCTGCGCCCGCTCGCCGCCGACTCGCGAGGACCTGGGCGCGGCGCGCCTGCGGGCCTGCGCGCACCCCCCCCCCCGCCGTCGCCACCGTCCCCGCCCCCAACTCTAGCCTGGACTCGTGCACTGACGGCCGCAAGAGACGGGAGCGGACGAGCAGCCGCCGGGATGGAGAGCGGTCGGTTGGCGGCAATATACTCCGCCACCACGGTAGGATCCGCCGCCTCGACCGCCGCACAGGACACCGCCAACGGCTTCTTGGGGTGAAGCCCACGCCTCAGCCTCCTGAGTGCCGTGGCGCCTGCACTACTACGCTGCTCGTCCGAATGTGGCTTCACACAACGCTTAGCCAACATATGAATTCGATGCTGCGCGAAATATCCACACAGCATACAAAACAACAGAGGGCTCTCCTGGTCCGCAACCTGGGTACTAGCCAGCTGGTGGCCGTGGTTCGGGGAAGAGGTCAAGAGCTCCTGCACCAGACGCGGGAACCCCGAACATCCAACCTCGGGCCTGGAGTCCTCACAACCACTATAAAAACAGAGACAATTGCTGCACCTGTGGCCCCATAGCCAGGGCTCCCAAGCATGCCAACCGTCCACTGCTTTAAAAAGTTTGACACGCTTTTCTTGCTTCGGAGGCCTCGGATGCTGGACCCTCGGAAAAAGCGGCAAAATCTCCCCCGCAAGTCGTGCCACCGTTTCGAGATCTCTGATCGAGCTACTTACTGCATCCCACTCGGCCTGAGCTGGCTGAGGGTGTAACACAATTGCTTGCTTGGCTTCTCTGTCCGCCCGCCAATTGGCTTGACCGATCCATCTCTCGGGGGCAGGGAGTGCTTCGATCTCACTGAGATCACGGTGTGCTGGAGTATACACTGCTGGCGCATATCTGTTAGCCTGCATATGCTGTAACGCTCCACGCCGTAAGCCCGAGTACTTATGCTTAGGATTAAGCTGCATCTGTGGGGAACTGTTGTGCAACCGAACCGCATTCATACAGTCACTGTAACATGCAGCACCATACTGGGGTACGAATATGGGGAGGAGGCTGAGCGCAAGTTGTTCTGCCGCCTGACTCGTCTGCGGTAGAGATGGCCACACTGTGCCCTTCGCTGTCGCCACCTGCTGTCCCTCGGCCCCAAGGAATACCCAAGCATACGGGGCCCTGGAGAGCTCCTTTATCATGTGTGGGACGCACGAGCCATCACCCGACACACTCAGGCCCTCTGGGTTGAAGGCGCTCCAGTCCATGGGGGCGCCCTCAGAGTCGAACAGGAGCGGCCCATGCTCGTCGCTCGGCTGAGGCCACGAGGAAGACGGGTGCCGAAACTTGAGTCCTGAAAAGAACTCCTGCGCACCTTCCTGTGCCTGTTGGAAGAAAAAATCAGTGGCCTGTACGGCCTCACGGGCATTCTTAATATCCGCCGACCCCTCACACTTGTACAAACGGTGGTGGATGGAGTCGGGTTGGTTGCAAACAGGGCACAAGCCACGCGACAGGTACCCCGCACGGACCACACGGTCTTCACACCAGATCCCGTCGCAAAACATGGCTCTCACCATATACTTGCCCTGGGCACTCAACCCCAAGCCCTTGCCGTGAGCCTTGGTAATCCTACGCATGGGTTCAACGCAAACTCGCTCCCCTTCGCCCCACCCAAGGCTGCTCCCCAGGACCCTCTCGTGATGCCTTTGGACACCTTCTTTAAGCAGGGCAATAAGCATGGCAGGGGAGTTGTAAAAGACCCTGACCTCCACCGTCATGAGTTTCTCACGACGTCCTGAAACGTCATGAGTTTAACTCACGACGCCAGAGAAAACTCACGACATCGCGAAAAACTCAAGACAACACATCAAAATGATTATGGTAGTTCAAAACAACCAAGATAATGAAAAACATTGTTGTCTTTATAAAACAAAATGGCGAACCCAATTAGTTCGAAACAAAACTGTCGTTGTGGCTGGAGTGGCCCAGATATTCGCGTTGGGCCTGTAGTTGTAGCATTGGAGCTTTTGCGAGAGCTTTGGGGCCCCCCGGAGCCTTTAACTGCGGGAGCACCGCGCGCGCGCTTCCTAGATTCAGTTTTGTAATATAAAAATATGGAAAACGACGCGTTCCTTCGGCCTCCTTAAAGGGCCACAGAAATTTTCGAATTCGTTTTTGGAATTAAATGTGGATTTATTATGGAGAATAATATACACGCGAAGCTTAGCGGAGCGCCGCCGCGCGCGCGGCTGCGCTCTGCTAAACTTAGCTTGTGTATTATTCACCATTAATAAATCTACATCTAATTCTAAAAACGAAATCGAAAAATTCTGGTGCTCTTTAAGGAGGCCGAAGGAACGCGTCGGGTTTTCCATATTTCTTTAGAATCTACTATCAATACTACTACTACTACTACTACTACTACTAGGGGCAGAAAACATATTCAGACATGCCGTCGGTAGGAACCGCAGAAATTTGTATTATTAGTAATATTAGTAATATAGTACATGCGCATTTTGCGAAGAGGAATGCAGGGGGCATGTTTTTTCACAACACACATTGTTCAAGCACGCATGTGCAAGCAGCCTTTGCGACAAGGCCTTGTCGAGCAACGGCAACGCCCAGGTGACAACATTCAACTGGACATCTTCTGCCGAGGACCAGACAGAGAAATTATCGAGAATCTGTTTCTTTTCCGTTGAAGCCTTTGGAGCCTTTTGCGGTGGCTTGTGGGGCCATTTGCGGGGGCCCGCGTTTTTTTGTTTGTTTTTTTTTGTTCCCAACCATCCTGTGGTGTTGGGTCCTCGTTTTGAAGAGACGGTGCCCCGCGTTTCTCCTCCTCCTCGCCCTCCTCCCTCTTAGGGTTCGCATGCCTCCCCGCCACCCATTTCGGCACACCCCTCACACGTTTCGTGGCCCCATAGGGAACTCCACCGAAGGCCCCAGTGGGGGTGTTCGCATGCGGTTCCCCCACCCAGGGCAGCGTTTCGTAGCCCCATAGGGAGCTCCACCGAAGGCCCCAGTGGGGGTGTCCACATGCGGTTCCCCCACCCAGGGCAGCGTTTCGTAGCCCCATAGGGAGCTCCACGAAGGCCCCAGGGGGGTGTCCACATGCGGTTCCCCCACCCAGGGCAGCGTTTCGTAGCCCCATAGGGAGATCCACCGAGGCCCCAGTGAGGGGTGTCCACACCGAAGGCCCCAGTTCCCCCACGGGTGTCCACATGCGGTTCCCCCACCCAGGGCAGCGTTCGTGGCCCCATAGGGAGCTCCACCGAAGGCCCCAGTGGGGGTGTCCACAGCGGTCCCCCACCCAGGGCAGCGTTTCGTGGCCCCATAGGGAGCTCCACCGAAGGCCCCAGTGGGGGTGTTCGCATGCGGTTCCCCCACCCAGGGCAGCGTTTCGTGCCCCATAGGGAGCTCCACCGAAGGCCCCAGTGGGGGTGTTCGCATGCGGTTCCCCCACCCAGGGCAGCGTTTCGTGGCCCCATAGGGAGCTCCACCGAAGGCCCCAGTGGGGGTGTTCGCATGCGGTTCCCCCACCCAGGGCAGCGTTTCGTAGCCCCATAGGGAGCTCCACCGAAGGCCCCAGTGGGGGTGTTCGCATGCGGTTCCCCCACCAGGGCAGCGTTTCGTGGCCCCATAGGGAGCTCCACCGAAGGCCCCAGTGGGGGTGTTCGCATGCGGTTCCCCCACCCAGGGCAGCGTTTCGTAGCCCCATAGGGAGCTCCACCGAAGGCCCCAGTGGGGGTGTTCGCATGCGGTTCCCCCACCCAGGGCAGCGTTTCGTGGCCCCATAGGGAGCTCCACCGAAGGCCCCAGTGGGGGTGTTCGCATGCGGTTCCCCCACCCAGGGCAGCGTTTCGTAGCCCCATAGGGAGCTCCACCGAAGGCCCCAGTGGGGGTGTTCGCATGCGGTTCCCCCACCCAGGGCAGCGTTTCGTGGCCCCATAGGGAGCTCCACCGAAGGCCCCAGTGGGGGTGTTCGCATGCGGTTCCCCCACCCAGGGCAGCGTTTCGTGCGCCCCATAGGGAGCTCCACCGAAGGCCCCAGTGGGTGTGTCCACATGCGGTTCCCCCACCCAGGGCAGCGTTTCGTGGCCCCATAGGGAGCTCCACCGAAGGCCCCAGTTGGGGTGCCCGCATGCGGTTCCCCCACCCAGGGCAGCGTTTCGCGGCCCCATAGGGAGCTCCACCGAAGGCCCCAGCGGGGGTGCCCGCATGCGGTTCCCCCACCCAGGGCAGCGCTTCGTAGCCCCATAGGGAGCTCCACCGAAGGCCCAAGTGGGGGCATTCGCATGCGTCTCCCCTACCCAGAGGTAGCGCCACCGAAAACGATTTTCATATTTGCAATATTCACAACTGCATCTGGTTGGGTCCTTCGCCAGGCTAATTTGTTTGTTGTTGTTTGTTGTTGTTTTGTTTTGTTTTCTGAGAGAGGGCAAGGAGGACAGTGCAAACTGCGAGAGGCAGACAAACAAGAAAAACAGCTGTGCCGTCGTCTGGATAACACTCGCTTGTGCTATATATGTATACATATATATATATATATATGTATTGAGTGTTTTCCAGGGGCGGCAACATGCCAATCGTGCAGATGAAATGCGGGAACACGGCCTCGACCCGGCAGGGTAGCCACGTGGCCTCGACGTTGCGCCGACAAGCCTTGGCCATTCCTCTTCCCCCTCCCCCTCCTCCTCCTCCTCGTCCTCCTCCTCCTCCTCCTCATCTTCCCCGAGCCTTTCGGGGAGATTCCTATATTCGCCCGTGCGTGACCCGAGGAACAAAGCAATCGTGAGGAGTGATGGGCACATATATGGAATACTATACCGACTAGTTCGGAACATTCCCATCTCCCCCGTGGGTCCAGGAAGTGGGGCGAGGATATATGGGCACATATGGAAGAATATTCAAAGTGGGGGTTTGGAGGGTTGGGAAAACGGAGGCAACCCCATGTCTCTTCACGCAGCGGATCTGGCGTTCAGTACGCAGCCGCAGCGCCTACCGCCACGCTGCAGCCCACCACCTCGCATGGTGAACCCTCTCCTCCCGTTCCCCTCGTCCTCCTCCTCCCGTTCCTCATCTTCGTTTTCCTTCGCCCACCCCCTCGCATGGTGAGCCCTCTCGGGGGGGGGCGCCCCATGCATGGTGAGACATATTGAAACGGAGCGCCCCCCCCCCTGGTGAAACATATTCAAGCGGAGCGGGCCCGTGCCTCGCGTCCGCTCTTGCGTCCTCCTCCTCCTTCTCTTCTTTATCCTCATCTTGTTCCTCATTTTCCTTTTCCTCTGTGTCCGATTATGCCTCCTCCTGTTCCACCTTCTTCCTTCCCGCGCTTGGTTCCGAGAGAGGAAACGCAGGCCTGCTGCGAAGTGCGCGGCCTGTCGTTTCTCGCTGGAGAAAAAAAGGGAACGCCATTTCCTTCCTCCTCCTCCTCCTCCTCCTCTTCCTCCTCCTTCTCTTTTTCCACCTTCCTTCCCACGCTTGGCTCCGAGAGCGGAGGAAACGCAGGCCTGCTGCGAAGTGCGCGGCCTGTCGTTTCTCTCTGGAGAAAAAATGGAACGTCATGTCCTTCCTCCTCCTCCTATTCCTCCGCCTTCTCTGTTTCCACCTTCCTTCCCACGCTTGGCTCCGAGAGCGGAGGAAACGCAGGCCTGCTGCGAAGTGCGCGGCCTGTCGTTTCTCTCTGGAGAAAAAATGGAACGCCATTTCCTTCCTCCTCCTCTTCCTCCTCCTTCTCTTTTTCCACCTTCCTTCCCACGCTTGGCTCCGAGAGCGGAGGAAACGCAGGCCCGCTGCGAAACGCGCGGCCTGATCATGAACAGCTCCGCCCTCAGGAGCGCCTGAAGCGCACCATGCTTCTGCCGCACGGCCCCTTGGTGAAACCTACTCAAGGAAAGACGCAGCACGGGGCCCTCTGCGCTAAATTGCGATGATCGTTCGTCTCATGAGAAGCGAGATCGATGATCATTTGTCTGGTTAGAAGGGTTCCCCCTCATCATTCCTCATTGTTCCCTCTTCATTCACCATCCAAAGAACTCAACAATGTTCGATGAGAACTTTCTCTAAAAAACGGGTGTAGAACGCGGGGCCAGCGTGCAGCGATTTTGCGACCCGACCCATCAGACGGTTCTCTTGTTCGTCTGCGTAGGTCGAATAAAAACGGGGTTCCCGTGGGTTTCCACGTATTCGGGGATGTGGAAGGCCATGTGGTGTCTAAAAAGCTTGTGCCCCCCAGCCCCTGTCCAAAAATGAAGAAACCTTAACATGGCCTTCTGAAGGCGATCGCGGCCACCATCGGACATCCGACGTGGCTCGCGCATCATCACATCCTGGGCTTCATGGAGAGCCTTGGCGGCGATGGCAATGTTGGGCCCATGAGGGCCTAAAAAACGCAAACTGTCCGAGCACAGCTGCACAGCAAACGGTATCAAATGGCGTGTCTCGGCGGCTTTAGCTTTCAACCTGGGGAAGTGGTTCTCTTTCGCGGGGGCGAACATCTTATAGGTGATCCGATTGATACGGCACCTTTTCCCACGAGGCAGCGGCGTTGCAAGGGAGAACGCCCGAAGTCGCCTGGGAATGGGACTCTCCCCAAGCACTGATCGAGACGCCACCTTCCTGGCTAGACGGCGTTCGCGTTGTTTTTGTTGGGGTGCCCCCCGGCCCCTGCCTCCTCCTCCTCCTCCTCATCCTTGTCCTCGTCTCCCTCCCCATCCTCCTCCTCCGTCTCCTCCTCCTCCTCCCCTTGCCACCCCAACGCCGCAATCCACCATCTTGCCAGGAAGTGGTCATTCGAACAATGCCCGTGGGGAGCCCGATTCGGCCTCCTCAAGTGAAGCAGGTTGTCGTGTTTCCGTAACTTTGCGTTCGCTCTCAGCGAGCGTGCGAAGTTATTCTTACACACACGATGAAAGATCAAACCAATAAGGCATTGTGAGCACCCGAGATCCAATATGTGCATCACGTCAAGGTGAACATTGTTCACAGAAAAGCCAACAACCGAGAACAGGGGGCATAACAAGTTGAGACCCATTCCAGCTTTGTTGTCAAAGAAAGTCAACCGCAAGGGTGGAACGAGTTCGCGTAATCGATGAATGTCTTTGACAGGGCCAGCTTCGACGAGGCGCATCCCTGGTTCGAGGTTCAGTCCGCGAACTTGCTGAAACGTGGCGAAACCGCCGTAAACCTCGTCAAAACGCATGCAAGCTAACAGCATGTCAAACTGAGCTCTCGTGGGAACGTCGATTTCGATCGTAGATCGTTGCACCATGATCTGGTAAGCGGTTGCATCCCGTGGGACCCACGTACATTGGGAGTAGGTTGCAGGCCAATTGTATAGCTCATTTTTTTGCACCCACATTTGAAACATGGGTTCTCGACGTTGGACCAGGTTTAAAATCCAAGCGCGCTGACGATCTCCAGCAAGTCGGCCCTCAGTTCAGTGAGGGCCCCAATCCAACCAGATGCGAGGGGCTGACCAGCCCTAGCAATGCGGGCAGCACCCGCGAAAGGTTCACCGAGATGGTTGGACAACGGATGGCGCCCATCGCCGAGAATATTAAACGACCAAGCGATAACGCGAAGCAATGTCCCAAAGGTGCAATACCCACGACAACCGCACTTGCAAACGTCAGACTTCCTGAGGGCTGCTATCAGATACCTGCAGGCCCACCGTGGGAGACAAACAAGATACAAAACCCCCATCACCCCCTCAACCCCCTATCATCCCCATCATCCCATCATCCCCTCATCCCTCTCCTGGATCCTGCCCCCCCTCCCCTCTATAGGAGCCCTGGTCCCTGTGCCTCAGCCTGGGCGCACTAGCGCGCGGGAGCACGCCACTCCGCCGATGTTGCTCGGGTCGGGCGCAGGATGGTCGAAACCACGTGCCAGCGCCCAACTCCGAGACAGTTCGGCTGATGGCTTCCCGGACTACACCAGGGTGTGCGACAGGAACAGGGCCCCAGGATTCATGCGTCCTGGCGCCCTGTTCCCGTCACAGGAACAGGGCCCCAAGACACATGCACACATATTCATGTTTGTTTCCCTGTTGTGCCTCTTCCCAGTGAGGAGATTCGTAAAGTAATGTGCAAAAAATGAATCTTTGCGCGCGTGTGGCACGCCGTCAGAGAAATACCCAACAGGCGCAGCACGACCTGGGCAGCGCTGAACCAGCTCGTGGTCAGCAAAGGTCGGCGACAGCATATCAGGATCAACATTGATGCATAGGGGGCCAAACTGCGCGTTGATGTGAGTGCGTGTGGTTCCTCCCCGCATCTCCCCCCCCTTTTCCCTCCTCCCTCTGTGCCGCGCGCACGCGCACGCGCACCAACGTGCATGATGGCACCCTTAACTCGGATCCCAGTCAGCTGGGGAATCAGAAAACGCTCTCGAAAACTGTTCGTGCGGCAAGTTCATCGGAAACGGCACGAGCTCCCTTGAATTCGTAGCCTCGTCCCACATGGGAACTTGGGCCCAGTAAAAGGAAGCGCCAGCACGAACTCCAATCGCGGTCCTCACGTGTTCAGCCTGGTGTGTAGACGATGGGTCCAGGGCTAAATCACAAACACCGCGCGCAACAGCTCGCGCGGCATGGAACGCAAGGGAACACACGGCAGTGGCACTGAGCTCGCCACGCTTATAGGCCTCCAATATCCACGTCCGCAGGCCAGTGCCATCGAACGCCTCAGCCGCCTCATCGACCACCGACGCACCCTGGTGGCGGAGAGCAGAGCCCACGAGCAACCTCGTTCCAGCAGCCCTCGACGCCATCGAAGTGGAAGGCGGGATCCAGCGGAAAGATGGATATGCGAGGGAAGCCCGAAATCTCGAATCAAGACAGCTACGGACAACTATTGGTCTGTGAACCACCTCGGAGCAAATCTCGGAACAACGGAAATCGCAGCAACCTCGAAACAAAACCGCTACAGACACATACATCCCGATAGAGTCCACGACATCAAGACATGCGCTGGGTTGCCAGACGAACCTAGGTTGGAAGCATGGTTCGTGTTGTTACCCTTCTGATGTTGTTTCTGATGATGCCGTTGCCGATGCATCCTTGAGATCGTAGGGCTCTAATGTGGTTGTTGTTGGTGTTGTTGTTGTTGTGGTGGTGGTGGTTGTTGGTGTTGTTGGTGTTGTTGGTGGTGTTGATGTTGTTGTTGTTGTTGCTGTTGGTGCTGTTGTTGTTGTTGTTGTTGTTGTTGTTGTTGTTGGTTGTTGTTGTTGTGGTTGTGGTTGTGGTTGTGGTTGTGGTGTTGTTGTTGTTGTTGTTGTTGTTGTTGTTGTTGGTTGGTGTTGTCGTTGGTTTTACGGGCCTCGCAGCCCTCGATGGAGAGCTAACCTGAGACGTCAGAAGAACCAGAACGCTTGAGACGCGAGGGCGATGACCCGTCAAATTTTTGCCGATCGCTAGCGAGCACGTCTCGGACAGCAGAGCTGTCGCACCCGTCGCGTGCGCCCGCGGAGCACCAGCGTCAAAAGAACTCAATGGATGCCTTCCCTCCCTGGCCGCCTCCTCCTCCTCCTCCTCCTCCTCCTCATCCTCCTCTTGCTCCTCCTCATCCTCCTCCTCCTCCTCCTCATCCTCCCCCTCGTCGTCCTCCTCATCCTCCACCTCCTCCTCCTCCTCCTCCTTCCCCTCTCCTCCTCGAGCATCCGTGCTCTTGGGCCCAGGGGGTCTTGGGTGCAAGCGCCGCGCTTCTGGCCGCGGCGAGCCTCGTATCATTCGGTCAGGGGCTATCCTCCTCCTCGTCCTCATCCTCCTCCTCGATCCTCATCCTCCGCCTCCTTCTCCTACCCCCCCCTCCTCCTCCCCCTCGTCCTCCTCCTCCTCTTCCTCTTCCTCTCCTCCTCCTCCTCCTGATCCTCCTACGCAGGAGGGCTGTCACCAGTACCTCACTGGTTGATGGCAGCTGCCGCCTTGGCGTACGTCTCGGCCAAAGGAGCGAGCGAACTCCACAGCGCAGCGGCCTCAGGGTACATCTCCATCTTCTGCATCCGTCTCGCTCCCCCTCTCGTCACGCTTCTCCTCCTCCTCCTCCTCCTCTTCCTCCTCCTCTCCTCTTCCTACTCATCATCGCCCTCATCCTCAACATCCCTCTTCCTCCTAATCCTCTTCCTCATCCTCCCCCTCGCCCTTCCCCTCCTCCTCATCTTCCCTCATCATCCTCTCCACCCTCACCTCCTCGGTCATGGCCCGAGCAGGTACTCTCGGGATGGTCGGGGGAAGGGGTTCGAAACATGTTGGGAGCATCGGCCTTAGCGATGGCCTCCTTGGCCTGGTCCACGTCATCTGACCTGCGCCCCCACGACAGCGCCCGCGACGCTGACGACGCTGCGACATCCACGCAGGACGCTGTGGCATCCTCACAGCGCCTCTTGCCTCCTCTTCCTCCTCCTCCTCATCCTTCTCTTCCTCTTCCTCCCCCCCTCCGCCTCCTCCTCACCATATTCCTTCTCCTGTCGTGATATTATTCCTGGTCCATCTCCTCCTTCACCTCATTCCCCTCATCCTTCTCGTCATCGTGTTTTTGTCTGGTTACGGTCTCTCTTCCTCCTGCTGCTCATCATCCTCGGCATCATCCAACGCTCCCTGACCCTGATCCTACTCCTACTCCGACTCCACATCCTCCAACTGAACTTCACCCTCCAACAAGCAAGAGGACTTCCCCTGAATATGCTTGGTGATGTCCGAAGCCGCCGCGTCCAGGTCGGCGAGCGTCTCCGTCACCTGCTTCTTGAAGGGGGCCAGCCACGCATTTTTGCCCACCTCCGACCCCCCTTCAAAAATGCGAGTGAGGATGATCATGCTGCCCTCTCCCTCCCTCTCTCCCTCCCTCCCTCCTTACACCCCTCCCTCCCTCCATCCCTCCACCCGTCCATCCATCCCTTCCCTCCGTCGCTCACCCCCCCCTCCATTCCACCATGCAAGTCGCTTCAGCGCGCGCCCCCGAAAGAGCAAGCAATCCCGAAACCCTGAGCCACCTGTAGGTCAGACAAGTGGACCCTGTAGGCCGACGCGTCCCCGAGGAGCTGCGCCATCTCGGCCGAGACGCGGTGCGTCGCCGAGCTCGCGCCAGGAGTGTCCTGGCGCAACCCCGTCACGAGGGAGGGGGAGAGGGGGGCGAGGGACGAGACCAGCGCACGGGATAGGATTGATGACTCCAGGGGCAAACATCGATGGCGTGACAATGAAGGTGTGGACAGTGGCGGGGAAACCACGTAGACAATCTGGAAAAAAACAAGTAGGACGGCAACATAGCAACAAGAAACACGAGAGCAAGAGAGCGAAGATGCATTGCCGTCCTCATCCGAGCCTTCGTTGCTCGAGTACGACGAGTAGTAGGAGTAGTCGTCTTCGTCCTGGCCCACCCGCGCTGGCTCCGCGCCTCCTCCTTCCGTCTCCCCTTCCCTCCGCCTCTTTATCCCCCTCCTCCGTCCTCCTCCATACCTCCTCCTCGACGCCGATCCCCTAACTCTCATCAAGTCTAGCTGATCACCACCGTCCGCCAGACGGCCCCCACGGCAGGGCAGGCTCGAGCTCATTGCTTCCGCAAATGCTTGTCAACAACATGATTCTCGTCCGCATCCTCTCCATCCTCACCGTTCTCCCTAGCATCCTCCTCCTTATCAGTTGCCGCATCCTCCTCCTCATCATGATCATCACCACCATCATCACCATCATTATCATCATCATCATCATCATCATCATCATCATCATCATCCTCATCCTCATCCTCATCCTCATCCTCATCCTCTCCTCCTCCTCATCCTCATCATCCTCCTCATCCTACTCCTCCTCCTCATCCTACTCCTCCTCTCCTCCTCTTTCTCCCCATCCTCCTCCTCCTCATCCCTATTATCACCTTCTTCGCATGCGTTCGTGCATCTTGCACCTCCCCCCCTCGCCATCCTTCACCACGTTGGCCTTTCCCTGGCGGTGTTCCTCAGGGATCTCCTTGGCGTCGCTCTTCAGCAAGGTGCTCACCTTCTGAATGTGTCCCTCGCGGGCGAGGAAATGAGCAGGAGGGAGGGCGGGTGGACGGAAGACAGCAGACGGAATGACGGAAGGTGAGGGAGGAGGAGGGGGGGGATGAGGAGGAGGAGGATAAGATGGGGGAGGAGGAGGAGGAGGAGGAGGAGGAGGAGGAAAATGAGGATTCGGACGAGGACGAGGACGAGGAGGAGGGGGAGCGTGCCGAAGAACGAACGATGAGTAGGACGAGGAGGAGGAGGAGGATGAGGAGGAGGGGGATGAGGCGGTGGGGCACGAGGGTTGCTTAAGAAAGGTGGGCGGCATGGCGTCCCGTGCCTTCCGCTGCAGATCTTTGTAGTCGATCTGCTTGTAAAGGATCTCCTTGTGCTGCTCGTGCACCTCCGCAGGCGAGGGGGGGGTCATTATTCATGGCCCACCTCAGGTTCCTCCCCAATCTCCTCGTATAGTCTTCCTCATCCCCCTCATCATTATAATCGTCATTCCGCACTTCCGCATCCTCTGCATGGCCCTTCTCTTCACATTCTTCAAGTATGCTTATGATCCGCCTCCTCCTCCTCCTCCTCCTCCTCCTCCTCCTCCTCCTCCTCCTCATGGTCATCATCATCCTCATCCTTATCATCACCATCCTCACCCATCATCGTTCTCATGTTCTTCCTCCTCCCTCTCCCTGGTCGGCCTTCGTGAAGCCTTTGACCCGCTGGCAGTAGTGCTTGATCGCGTCGGCTCTGGCCATGGCCCTGTGGAGGGCGAGGGGCTGACACTCTCGGGGTCCCCCCTCGTCCTGACTCCTCCTCCTCCTCCTCCTCCTCCTGTTCCTGCTTCTGCTCCTCCTCTCTCTCCTCCTCCTCCTCCTCCTCCCTCTCCTCGTCCTTCTCCCCTCCTCCTATTCATCCTCCTCATCCTCCTCCTACTTATCCTCCCGTTCCTCCTCCTCCCCATCGATCTTATCCTCATCCCCACTCGTACCTCACCCTCATCCTCGTCATCCTAATCCTCGTCTCTCCCTTATATCTTCATTCATGCCCGCATGCGCGCCGTTGTCCGTACGGCGTCTCGCTGTTCTCAACCGTCCACTTCTGGGCGGCCAGCAGCTCGTCGTATGTGAACCTGGGCCGCCACATACGGAAGGGGAGAGGGCCTCAACACCAGCCCTTAGGCACACATATGGATAGGTATGCACATCGAGGTTTTAACACGGAAACAGGTTTAAGAACCAGGTTTAAGAAACAGGTTTCAGAAGGCCGTTGAACCAGGAGCCCAAGGTGTCGTCCTGATGAACTCTTTCTTTCTCCTCAAGCTTGCTGCTTTCAATTCTCTCGAAATGGCCGTCCTGCTGCCAGATCTGGAGCCACTCCTTTTTGGTGGTCTTCCTGGCTTTCTTGTATTGCTCCCAGAGGTGCGGCTTGTCTTTCTGCAGTTGGTCCCTCCCCTGCCCATGTGTGATCACGCGATATCGCCTGCCATAGCGTTTGTTCCTCATCATTCCTTCATCATCCTCTTCGCTCCCTCCTCCTCCTCCTCCTCCTCCTCCTCCTCCTCCTCCTCCCCCTGCCCTCCTCATCCCCCCACTCCTCCTCCTCGCCCTACCGCCCCTTCCTCATCCTTGTCGTTCTGAGCAAAAACGCCAGAAGCGCTGGTGCCAACCCTCCCTCACGCCTCAGACGGGCGAGCGTGTTCTCGTGCTCTTTATTTTCGGCCCTCTTCGCTTTCTCTGCTTCGCCACGTTTCGCTTTCCCACACGAGTATTCTGACTGCCTGCTGTTGGCGCGCTTCTGGTTCCTGCTGCCCTTCGGCGGCATGGCCTGCCCTGCCCGCATATATATATATATATATACACATATATATATATACAAGATCGCACACACATATATAATATCAGAACGTGGCGACTCGAACGCATGCGAACACTAGACGATGCGCACCCATGTACACTAACCTGCATGTATACCCTTTCCCTGCACAATCAAGGGGGGGGGGCGCGGTAAGGGAAGGGGACAGCAAGGAAGGGGGGGCAGCGTGGCCGGATGGGACACGGGGGACGAGGGCGGGGCAGAGGAGGGGGAGGGGGGCGGGCTTTTTTTTTGGCGCATATATATATATAATATACGCGCGATCGCTTGCTGCAAATCGAAGGCGCGCACATGCCAAGTGGCACAACGCACCCACATGCACCCCCTGCCCGCGCTATATGCTATGCAAGAACCATGGCGGAACCATGATATAACCATCGCTGAACCATGACAGAACCAGGATATAGAACCATGACGGAACCATGATAGAACCATGATAGAACCATGACGGAACCATGACGGAACCATGATGGAACCATGATAGAACCATGACGGAACCATGACGGAACCAGGATATAGAACCACGATATAGAACCAGGATATAGAACCATGATAGAACCATGACGGAACCATGACGGAACCATGATAGAACCATGACGGAACCAGGATATAGAACCATGATATAGAACCGTGATATGGAACCATGACGGAACCATGATAGAACCATGACGGAACCATGATATAGAACCATGATATGGAACCACGATATAGAACCATGACGGAACCATGATAGAACCATGATAGAACCATGACGGAACCAGGATATAGAACCACGATATAGAACCATGATATAGAACCATGATATAGAACCATGACGGAACCATGACAGAACCGTGATATAGAACCGTGATATGGAACCATGATATAGAACCATGACGGAACCATGACGGAACCATGATAGAACCATGATATAGAACCAGGATATAGAACCATGATATAGAACCATGACGGAACCATGACGGAACCATGATAGAACCATGACGGAACCAGGATATAGAACCATGATATAGAACCATGACGGAACCATGATAGAACCATGATAGAACCATGATATAGAACCAGGATATAGAACCAGGATATAGAACCATGATATAGAACCATGACGGAACCATGATAGAACCATGATAGAACCATGACGGAACCATGACGGAACCATGATGGAACCATGACGGAACCACGATGGAACCACGATGGAACCATGACGGAACCATGACGGAACCATGATATATCTATACGATGGAACCATGGGCCCCATCATATAGCCGCCAGCATACCGCATGGCGGTTGCATGGCGGGGGCTGCACCACCCGTCTGCCCCCCCATGGGGGGGGCGACGGGCTCAACGGTGCAGCGGTAGAGGTGTGAAACAGTAAGCCGCCGCGCCTCCGTTTGACATGTTGGCGACACCTGGGCGCGGGCAGGGGGGCGTGAGGGATGCCCTCTCTTCTCCTTCTCCCACTCCTTCCTGCTTCACCTGCTCACCGTTCCACTTGTTACCTTAATAATCTCGTTCCTCATCGTTCCCCTCCTCGTCTCATCCTTGTTTCACCGTTCATTGCTCCTTCCACCATTCCTCCTCCTTCCACCGTTAACCTCCTCCAAAATGTGGCCTCCTTACGTCTCCGCCCTCCCATCTCATTCCTCTCCTCCTCGATTCCCGCCTTATCATCCCCAGCTGTAATACACACGGCCTGCTGCAACTCGCTTGCTGCAAATCGCACGTTGCACATCGCATGCTGCGCTGCAAATCGCACCCCATGCCCAATCGCCTGCTGCGAATCTTTGGGTCAAGATCTCCACCGCGCGCGTGCCCTTCGAGCCTCGACGTCCACGGTCGCATGGAAGTTCGAGGGCAGGGGGTCGGCGGAGAATGGGTACTTGATCCTCTGATCCCTCCCCCCTGCGCTAGAGGAGGGGGAGGAGGAGGAAGAGGAGGAGGGGGAGGAGGAGGTGTCCCCCTAGAGGAGGGGAGGGGGGAAACGAGGAGGAGGAGGAGGAGGACGAGTTGGAGGAGGAGGAAGTCGGTGGACCACCAGTTAAGGACCCCATACACAACGACGAGGACCTGATCCATTGTGACCCCAAACCCGAGCACCTTTCTCGGGGACGAGCGCCTCGAGCCCATCCGTCTGCCAGGGCCGAGGCTCGCACAATCAGAACGCTCGAGCGTTCTGAGTTCTTCTTCTTCCTCATCCTCCTCCTCCTCGGTTTCCCCCCCCTCCTCCTTCTTCCCCCTTCTCCTCGTATCCTCCTCATCCCTCCTCCCTCCTCCCTCCTCCCTCCTCCTCCCTCCTCCCTCCTCCCTCCTCCTCCTCCTCCTCCTCATCCTCCTTCTACTCCGCCGCCTCCTCCTTCCTCGATCGTATTATCATGTCTCCTCCTCCTCGTCATCTCCCTCCTCTTCCTCCGCTTCCTCCCACGGGATGTCGCTCCCATCCTGAATCCCCTCCATCCTTGCCTCTCTATCCGTTACCGTACCTCGCTCTCCACACTTGCTGTCTGCTCTTTCCGAGCTACCCCAGTCCCCCATTCCTCCTCACTCTTCTTCCTTCGTCTATCTCCTCGTGCCGAGCCCCCTCAGCCGTCGATAGCCACGAGGACGGCGAGGAAGATGACCTCGTCGCCTCCCCTCTCACGGACAGCGGGAAACAAGACGCGTGGCGTGGGACTTCGCGGATGAGGATGAGCACGAGGAGGAGGAGGAGGAGGAGGAGGAGGAGGAGGGGGAGGATGAGGAGAAGAGATGGAGAGGGATGATGATAATGTTGGAGGAGGAGAACGGGCAGGACGTCTTCCCCCCCCCTCCCCCCCGATCTCTTCCTTATCCTCCCCTTCGTCCTCCTCGTCCTCCTCCCCCTCATCCTCATCCTCCTCGGATCCTTCCTCTTCCTGTTCGTCCTCCTTCTTCTCCTCCCTTCGTTCTCCTCGTGCCGCCGTCTCATCTTCGCCCCACTCCTCATCGAATGTCACATCCTCCTCCTCTTCTCAGGAGGAGAAGGCGGAGGAGGAGGAGGAGGGGGAGGAGGAGGAGGAGACGCGCGCCCCAGGGGGAGAACGCGGAGACGCGTGCCTCAGGAGGAGAAGGAGGAGACGCGCGCCTCAGGAGGAGGAGGGGAAGGAACAGGAGGGGGAGGAGGATGGCATGCGGAGAACGAAGAGAAGGAGGAGGATCATACGAGGAAAAGGAGGAGACGCGCGCCTCACGAGGAGAAGTCGCACGCCTCCTCCTCCTGCTCCTTCTCCTCCTCCTCTTCTGCTCTGCTCATCCTCGATCCTCCGTCGCCTCCATCCGTGCGAGCCCCTCGCCACGCTCTTCCGCTTCACCTTCCTCCTTCTCTGTCTCATCGTGCCGTTCCCGTTCCCTCCTCCTCGTCGCTCCCCCGTCCGTCCTCTCCTCAT
This sequence comes from Prorocentrum cordatum, assembly GCA_963575745.1. Lineage (NCBI taxonomy): Eukaryota > Dinophyceae > Prorocentrales > Prorocentraceae > Prorocentrum > Prorocentrum cordatum. The sequence goes on along the minus strand of CAUYUJ010012891.1, from coordinate 754,345 downwards.
CCTCCTTCTCCCCCATCATTTCCTCCTCCGCTTCCTGAAGATGGGTGGCACGGGGTAGAGAGGGGTGGCCCTCCTCTTCCTCAACCTCCTCCCTCCTCCCCTCATCGGATCTGAGTGTCATTTATCCTCATCCTCGTCCTGATGCGCTTCGTTCTTATCCTTCTCCTGCTCCATCCCAGGGGTGTGGTATCCTCCCACGTTGTTGCTATCCGCTTGATCGGTCCTCCTCACCCTCCTCCTCCTACACATCCCCCCGTTCTCGTCGTGCCTTCTCCTCATCCTCGCTCCACTCCTGATGCGCCTGGTCTTGGTCATGCTCGATCATCCTCCGTCTGATCATCATCCTGCTGTTTATCGCTATGCTCCTTCTCATGGTGCGCCCCTCCTCTTCACGCCGATCAGCGGCAGGATCGCCAGCATGAATGCCAACCGCCGCACCTGCCCCTCGCTCTGCGACGCATCATGCTCGACGCCGCAGCCGCCACCAAGATAACGTCAACGTCACATGCATACGCGAACATGCACTGGCACACTCAACCAACAAGCACACACTGACGCCCCCCCCCTCCCCGCCAAAAACTGCATTCTAGTCGCGCACCGCCTTCTGCGCGATGTCCTCATTTGCCTCCGAAAGGCAGGTGTTGATCCTCCCCCCCATCATCCTCATCCTCATCGTCATCATCATCATCATCATCATCATCAGCATCATCATCATCATCATCATCATCATCATCATCATCATCATCATCATCACCATCATCATCAGCATCAGCATCAGCATCATCATCATCATCGTCCTCCTCCTCCTCCTCATCTCCTCCTCCTCCTCGTCCTCCTCGTCTTCCTCTTCCCCCGTCCTCGTCCTCCTCGAGGCACCTTCCCTTTCTCCTCCTCCTCATTTCTCCTTATCCTCAGCTTCATCCTCCTCATCCTCCTCCTCCTCCTCTTCATCCTCCTCCTCCCCTTCCTCCTCCTAGCCCGCCTGGGCCGATGGCCAGTTTCTCAAGCACGTCATCCCGCGCCTGCATCGCCTTGGCCCTGCTGGTGGCGCGGGTCTCCGCGATCCTGATCACCACGTAGTTGGCGATCAGCTTGGTCATGGTGCGGGCATCGGGCTGGCCCATCTTGCGCCACTGGGCCTCCGTCCACAGATTGTCGCGCACCTGGGTCACCTGCCAGCAGTTGCTCTTGCCGTCGGAGATGACGATGCAAGTGTGGCCGTCCGCATTCTTCTGCCTCTGCTTGCATTGCCAGGTCTTGCCCTGGGCGTTGAACGTCCTCGAGGCCTTGCCTGGCGCGTCGGTCGGCTCCTCGCCATCTTCGCCTGCTGCCTCCTCGCCGCCTGCTGCCTCCTCGCCGTCTTCGCCTGCTGCCTCCTCGCCGTCTTCGCCTGCTGCCTCCTCGCCGTCTTCGCCTGCCTCCTCGCCGTCTTCGCCTGCTGCCTCCTCGCCGTCTGCGCCTGCCCCCTCGGCTGCGCCTGCTGCCTCCTCGTCTTCGCCTGCGCAGGCCTCCTCGGCTGCGCCTGCTGCCTCCTCGTCTTCGCCTGCTGCCTCCTCGCTTTCGCCTCCCTCGGCGTCACCTCCTGCCTCCTCGCTCTCCTCGTCCTCTGCCTCCTCCTGCGCGGCCTCGGGCGCTGCCTCCTCCTCTGGGGCCTTCGCCTTCTTCTGGGCTGTGGCGGTCCTCTTCGCGGCGGCCGCGCTGGCCTTTGCCTTTCCCTTCGGGCGAGGCTTCCTCCCAGCTTCTGCGTCCAGCCACGAAGGCTGCGGCGGCGCAACCACTGGAGCCGCCATCGGCAGTGCTGCCGACTGCTGCCTCTTCTTGTCCTTGTGCTTGTGCTTGCTCTTGCTCTTCTTGCTCGAGGTCTTGATCTTGTGCTCCTTCTTGGTCTTGATGCCGAGCAAGCTGCCATAGAACTGCATCGAAGATGCCGACGATGATGATCCTGCTGGTCCCGACGCCGACACCTTAGCCCGCTTCGGCTGCTGCTCCATGCCCACCGCGCCTCTCGGGCCTGGAGCTTTCACAGCTGCCGCTGGCGGGCCTGGAGCCTTCACTGCTGGCGTCTTGGAGCCTGGAGCCTTCACCTCCGTCTTGGAGCCTGGAGCCTTGACTGCCGTCGTGGGGCCTGGAGCCTTCACTGCCGTCTTTGAGCCTGGAGCCTTCACTGCCGCCTTTGAGCCTGGAGCCTTCACTGCCGCTGCCGCTGCCGTCGATGGGCCTGGAGCCTTCCCTGCCGTCGACGGGCCTGGAGCCTTCGCTGATGCTGCCGTCGACGGGCCTGGAGCCTTCACTGCCGCTGCCGTCGATGGGCCTGGAGCCTTGACCGCCGCTGCCGTCACTGGGCCTGGAGCCTTCACTGCCGGTGGCGCCGCCTCCTCCACCTCCTCCACCTCCTCCTCGACGTCCTCTTGCGCAGGCTCCTCCTCCACCTCCTCGCCCTCGGCCGCGGGATCCTCGACCTGGGCCGCGCAGGGCCCGAGGAGGTCCCCGCGCGACACTCCGACGATGCTTGCATACTCTTCGACCAACTCGTCGTCGGTGACCTCCAGCACAGTCTGTGAGCTCGCATCATCCTGGCAGGGCCCTTGGAAGAAAAAAAAGAGGAGGAGCCTGCGCCTGCAGGCCTCCTCCTGGCAGGAGGAGGAGGATGAGGAGGAGAAGGAGGAGGAGAAGGAGGAGGGGGAGGAGATTGAAGATGAGGAGAGCAACGAGGCGGAGGAGGATAAGGAGGAGTAGAGGGAGGAGGAGGAACACATCAGGGGGGGAAGACGTCCCAGCCATTTCTTCTCTTCCCCCTTCCGTTCCTCCAACACTCCTCCTCTCCTTCTTCCTCTCACTCTCAGCTCCTCCTCCTCCGCCTGCTCCTGCTCCTCGTGCTCATCATCATCATCATCCTCATCATCATCATCATCATCATCATCATCAGCAGCAGCATCATCAACATCACCATCACCATCATCATCATCATCATCATCATCATCAGCATCAGCATCAGCATCATCATCATTATCATCATTATCATCATCAACATCATCATCATCATCATCCTCGCCCTCGAAAAGATCTCGGTTTCTGATCCCCCACGTGTCCACAGGGCTCGGTCGACTTTCTCCTGCTGAGGGGGAGTAGGGCTCGCTGGAGTCTGAGCTGAGGAGTGGGGGGATGGTGGGGAATGAGGAGTGGAATGACGAGGATGACGACGACAGCGACGAGGATCCGCTCGACGAAGCAAGAACGGATCCGAGGGAACGAGCAGTCTGCCATCGTGCAGCCCCTCCTCCGCTCCCTCGAGCGCTGCCCATTCTTCCCCAGTTATGTCAGCGTCCTCGGGCGAGCGGCAATCGAGAATGCGGAGGAGGGGTTCACCGAAAGAGAGGACGTGGACGACGTACGCAGTTTGAATTCGCTCCTCCAGGGTCGCATTGCTGAAGAACGTCGCCAACTCTTCTGGCGACACGTCGCTGTCGTCGTCGGGGGCACGCTGCTGGGTGTCGGTCTCCTAGCGATGCCCCTTGCTGCTGCTCATGCTCGTGATCGGCCCTCCTCCTCGTCAGTCTGCTCTCCTCCTCCTCCTCCTCCTCCTCCTCGTCCTGACACTCGTCGGTTCCGTCCTCGCCTCCCCCATTTACTCATCCTCCTGCTCCGCCTCGTTCTCCTCCTGCTCCGCCTCTTTCTCCTCCTGCTCCGCCTCTGTCTCCTCCTGCTCTTCCACCCCATCCTCATATTCATCCGCGTTCCTCCTGCTGCTCATCTGCGGCCGCGCTCCTGCCCATCATCAGGGTGCGTGCGCAGATAGTGCGAGTACATCATCCTCACCGTGCGGCTTTGCAAGTACCTGTCTTATAGGCTCGATCGGGCGTTTGCTTTGGGGGTATGATTTTGGATGGAGGTTCTGCGGTGGGACGGTGGGGTGAGGTTTTCGGGTGAGGTTGTGCTCCAGGCGTTTTCCCAGCTGAATTGTGTTACACTGGGGCCCTGCGGACACTGGGGGGGGGGGGGGTCTTTCGGGGTTGCTGGGGGAAGGGGCCTCGATCGTCATCGGACTCTGGCTCGCGGCACTTCGAGGCCGAGGTAACTTCACAACGCAGCGCTACCATCCTCCACCTCCTCTTCCTCATGACCCACGGTGTATCCTCACGAGCCCGCGGCATCCCCATGATGCGTTTCCCTCTTCGAGGCCCCTCCTCTTCTCCTCCTCCTCCTCCTCCGCCTCCTCCTCCTCCTTCCCCTCCTCATCATCATCCGTTTCCTTCGCCGCCTCATCCACGGGCGCTGCTGCATCCCCGCAGCGCTGCCCCGCTGCATCACCGACGCCGACGCGCTGCCCCTATCCCCCGCCTCCTCCTTCTTCTCCCCGTACCTCCCAAACCAAGGAGGGAACATGATCCCGTTCAGGCGCCTGGCCTGCGGCTTCCTGCCCTTATCCGTGCGCCAACCGTCGATGTACCTCTGGTGGAACGCCTTGTGCCACGCGTCCTGCGGCTCTCTCTCTCTCTCTCTCTCTCTCTCTCTCTCTCTCTCTCTCTCTCTCTCTCCCTCTCCCTCTTCCTCTCTCTCTCTCTCTCTCTCTCTCCCTACCCCTCCTGCCCTCATCATCATCAGCAGCATCAGCATCGCCGTCATCATCATCATCATCGTCGTGGTCACCATCATCATCCTCGCCATCATCATCATCATCATCATCATCATCATCATCATCATCAGCATCAGCATCAGCATCAGCTTCACCATGCTCACCATCATCATCACACGTCTCATCTCTCTTCCCCTCGTCCTGATCGATTGCTGTCGCTGAGGCAATCGTCGCTGCCATCGCCGAGACTGTCGCCGACATGGCTGGGACCGTCGTCGAGACCGCCGTCATCGAGGGTAGCTTCGAAACCGCTGCTCCTCCTCCTCCTCCTCCTCCTCCTCCTCCTTCCTCCTTTGGCACGCCTCCTCGTTTCCCTCCTCACTTCTCCTCTTCCTCCTTCCCCTCCTCACTTTCGCGTCATCCTCTTCCTCTTCCTCCGCATAGCTCCCATCTTCCGTATCCTAATGCCCTGCCGTTGCGGTCCATCATCAGCTTCTGGCTGTAGCGCTTGCCTGCGCCGATCATCTTGAGCGTGCTGATCAGCTTGACCTCGGCCTCGAGATGGGGGGGGGCGAAGGGAGGGGTGGAGAATCTGCAGTAAGATGCAGGAGGGACTTAGACCACACGGACGGGAACGATCAGATCACGTGGACGAGAGCGTCCTTCACCACCTCATCCTCCTACAGCATCCTCTCACCTGCTCTCCTCCCTCATAATCCTTGTTCGCTTCATCCCCCTAAATCCTCATCTCACCTGCTCACCTGCTCTCCTCCCTCATGAGGCCCTCCTTCATCCGAAAACGTTCCTGCGCCTCTAAGTTGTTCCACTCGAGTCCAAGCTCCCCCCCCCGAGCCTGCAGCTCGTCCACCTTCGGTCGATCTTCGAACTTCTCACAGCTGTAGCGGAACTCGGGGATCTTGCCTTCGAAGCCTTGACAGGCGACGGCTCATCGTTGGTCGTCGTCGAGGCCGACGTCGGAGCCATCGTCGACGCCGTTGCCAGTGCCATCGTCGGGGCCGTATCGAGGCCGTCGTCGAAGCCGTCGTCGAAAGCGTCGTCGAGGCCGTCGTCTCAGCGTCTCCTCGCCCTCATCTTCGTCCTCAGTACCCGCGTCCTCTTTGTCCTCATCCTCAGGCTCATCCTCCTCATCGCCGTCGTCTTCGTCCTCGTTCTCATCCTTATCCTCCTCGATCCTCTTCGTGGTCCTCATCCTTGGCTCACGGGCGCCTTCCAGGAACGCGTGGTCCCCGTCGAAGTCGAGGAGAGCCTCGCTCGGATGACGGCGGATTGGAGGAAAGTGGAGGAGGAAAGTAGAGAAGAATGAGGAGGAGGAGGAGGAGGAGTGGGATGAGGAGGAGGCGTTGAGTGGGACCCAGGAGGAGTGGGAGGAGCAGGAGGAGTGGGAAGAGTGGGAGGAGTGGGAGGAGTCGGATCCCAGGAGGAGGAGGAGGATCGAGGAGTGAGAGGAGGAGTGGCAGGAGGAGCGGGAGGAGGAGAGAAGAAACAGGATGAGGAGTGGGAGGAGGAGCGGGAGGAAGAGGAGTGGGAGGAGTGGGAGGGGTGGGAGGAGGAGTAGTGGGAGGAGGAGGAGTGGGAGGAGGAGACTAGAGCAGAGCCTGAGCCACCAGTTCAGCATCCACTCGAACCGTGGCCTCGAACCTGAACTTCTTCGCCTTCGGGGTCATGTCGACGGAAGGAGCCTATCGGGGAAGAGCAGCGGCAGCGGCAGCAGAACCAGCAGCCGCGGGGGCCCAGGAATTAAGGCCGAGGCCACTTGGAGGACGGGGAAGGGGGCGAATCTGAAGAAGGAGGAGGGGGAACATTTCAAAGTTAGCATCCTGCTCGTGTGCGCCCTCTTCCTGATCCTCCTGCTGATCCTGATTCTCCTCCTGACTTTTCCTCCTCCTCACTTTCTTCTTCCTCCCTCGTTCTTCCTCCTCCTCATGTTCTTCCTCCCCCTCATGTTCTTCCTTCTCCCTCGTTTCTTCCTCCTCATTTATTCCGCTCCTCCTCCTACTTTTCCTTCTCTCCTCCTCAAGCTTTTCCTCCTCCTCATTTTCTTCCTCCTCCCTCGTCTCCTCGATCCTCCTCCTCCCGTTTCTGATCTCCTCCCCCAGTTAGTCCATCCACTGCCTGACGCAGTGATGGACACGCCTGCCGCGTCCCAGGCGCGCGGCTGCGGGCGTGGCCGTACGATCGGCGCGTCGAGGTCGGTGTGCCCCTCGACCCACACGAACGTGGTGTACCTCGAGCGCTCGCAGGCGCATGATCGGCCAATCCCGCAACCCCCATGGGGGTTGCGGGATTGGCCGACGCATGGGCCCACGACCCCCGTCGATCCCAAGGAAATGCCACCCTTGCTTTAGAATGGGCACCCGGCGGCCCACGCGCGCTGGATGAGCTCTTCGCTGATGGGCCCTGGGGCCGGCCAGCCGCGCGCCCAGGGCCCTGGGACATCTGCAGGAGGCAGGCAATGTACACTCCAAGGGCGGCCAGGCGGCCAATTGAACTGCAGAGCCTCCTCGAAGCTCCGCCGCCATGGGGCTGGCTGCACCCGCGCTGGCTCTCCTGGCCACCTGGGCCCAGGCTGGGCGTGGACTGGCCAGCCCAGCGGGTCTGACCACGTGCGCGCATGTCGCGCGGAGACACGGCCGTGGCGGAGGACACGTGGAGTTCGCTCCCGCGGTCGCGAGCCACGCATATAACCCGAGGCGTTTCTCCTTTCGATCCATTGCTTTTCTGTTAGTCCTCCTCCTCCTCCTCCTCGTTTTCCTCCTTCCTCCTCTTCCTCCTACTTTTCCTCTTCCTCCTCCTCCTCCACATCCTTCCCTTCCTACCTCCACCTCCTGGGTCGACGGAAAAAGGCCTCGAGGTGCGGCCGCCGCCGCGAGCGGGGGGGCGCGGCGCCGCGCGGCGCCGCGCTCGCGAGAGTTCGGAGAACTCTCGAGCACAAATGGCTGCCCGCGCGCGCGGTCGCGCGCTGGCAAGCGGGGGGATGTCAAGGACAGGCTGTCGAGCTGGAGAAGGGGAGAGAAGAGAAATATGAGGTTGGAAAGATAAAGGAATGTTAAGCGAACCGCCGCTGCTGGCCTGGACAAGCTCATTAATGGGTCACTGCCGTCGGGGGGTGGGTGAAAGGGGGGAACAAGATGAACGCCAGGATGGGGCACCGAGTAATAACACCAGTATAGTAGTATTAATAGTCGTAGTAGTAGTCGTACTAGTAGTACTAGTAGTCGTAGTAGTAGTAGTAGTAGTAGTAGTAGTAGTAGTAGTAGTAGTAGTAGCGGTGGTAGTCGTAGTAGTAGTAGTAGTAGTAGTAGTAGTAGTAGTAGTAGTAGTAGTGGTAGTAGTAGTAGATTATTAAAATATAAAATGCCGACGCGTTCCTTCGGCCTCTTTAAAGGGCCCCAGAAATTTTCGATTTCGTTTTTGGAATTACATGCAGATTTATTAATGGTGAATAATATAGCAGCGAAGCTTAGCGGGGCGCCGCCGCGCGCGCGGCGGCGCGCCTCCGAGCTTCACTGCTAAATTTGCAAAAATACGAAAGTAGTAGCAGTAGTAGTAGTAGTAGTAGTAGTAGTAGTAGTAGTACTAGTACTAGTACTAGTACTAGTAGTAGTAGTAGTAGTAGTAGTAGTAGTAGTAGTAGTAGTAGTCGTCGTAGTCGTAGTCGTAGTCGTAGTCGTAGTCGTAGCCGTAGCCGTAGTCGTTGTAGTAGCCGTAGTAGTCGTATAGTAGTCGTCGTAGTTATAGTAGTCATGCCATGTCATAAATGCCATTAAAGACACATCATGCTAATGGGTGTGGTCTGAAAACGAAACTCACGACAGCAAAGCAAAACTCACGACATCAAAACAAAACTCACGACATCATAACAAAACTCACGACAACTTTGAGAAAAGCCACGATCTCACGACAATGCAAAATACTCACGACAAATGAGGCGTCATGAGAAACTCATGACGGTGGAGGTCAGGGGTGTGGCCTACGTTCTCAGGCGTGTAAGATGTCTAGGAAAGTGCCTATACGAAGGAGGCAGCCACAGCAGTCGTCGCGGGTGCAGCTTGTCCCAGCCAAGTCCAGCCGTCGACGAGTAGGCCCCCAGGACACGGTCAAGTTGCTCCAGAGTGAGGGGCGGAAGGGGCTCTAAGGGGTAGAGCGCCGCGCTGGACCCCCCAGGAGAGGGGTTGCCATCAGCGGCAAGACTGGCGCTCATACCTGCCCCGTGCCCAGGCAAAACAGTGTCACGACAGAGTGCCTCAAGGTCCCAGGCCTCAGGAGGTTCCTCATGCATCCTACAAGGAGCAACCCAGAGGGGCTCCCAGTCCTCCAAAATCTTGTCAAGAGCTTGAGAACCTGCAACTGGGAGGGGGGGGGGGGGCACCATCCAAAGGCTGCGAAGCGACGACCGAGGGCCCCACACTGTCACGAACGAAGCGATAGGCCGCGCTGCCGCCCTCATCCCGAGCCGCGGCCTGAGACCAGGCCTCCCAGGCCTTGGCGCAGTCTTGTTTGCCCCTGAACAGGAGAGCCTGGAGGTGGTCCCGCAGCCCCTGTAAAAAGGCATTCACTTCTTGAATGAGGCCTAGCGGGCCGTCGGCGAGGAACCTAACCAAGTCAGGAAGAGGACGGCCCCCCCAGGGTCCGAGGGCCTCCGAGTCTGGCCAGGAGACAATCTTAAAACCAGCGGCCGTGCGCCTCTGTCTGCGGAGGGCGGCCAGGTTGGGCTCTCGTCGATCTCCGGCAGCGGGCCCCAGGGCCGCCCGGCGAAAGCGCGCCGAATAGAACCTGGACCAGGATTTGCACTCCGCAGAGGTGTGTTGCCTGAGCGAATCACGCCAGGCGACTTCCAGAGGTTTGACAACGGTTGCAAATCCTTGGGGCGCGGCCTCGCCATCGCCCTTGGCTCCATTCGGCCAGGTCATGAAACTGAGCAAGGTACGCCTCAACATGCCCAAACCATTCAGCACGCGCCTCGCCGATAGCGCTCGGGAGAGCCTCGCCAATCTCCCAAGACCAGGGCAGCTTTTCGCGAGGCGCGGGCCTCACAGGGGGAGGCTTGACAAGCGGAAAGAGCAGGGGAAGCAGCGGCACGCAGACAGCGGCCTTGGCACCACGGCCAACAAACTTGACTGAGACGACAGAGTGGGTCTGCACAGGCGCGGCGGGAAGCAGTCCCACCGAGTCCACGAACTTGGCCAGGACCTCGCTGCACACCCCGAAATCGATCTAGCGAGCACCACAGGTAGGCTGGAAAGGTCGAAGCACAGCTCCGTGGACTTTGTCCGCCCAGCTCTCAACGCCCGCGGGTGCCATGTTCCAATCTCCCAAGACAACCCATGGGGCGCGCAGGGCCCCCAGGTGGACGACCAGGGCCGCCAGGGTGTCCAGGTTGTCCTCGGCGAGCCCGATGGACGTGACCAGGTGCAGGGAGATGACGTAGAGCGGGACAGGCAGCCCGATGGTGACTTTCACCGTGTGCACGCGATGGGTCGGTACGTCCAGAGTGGCCAGCTGAGCCTCAGCAACAGCTGGCAGCCGTGAGAGCACGGCCACACCTCCTGAAGAACTGAGCACCCCGTCGCCAGTACTCACCGCCTTGCCACCGTGCGTGCCCAATCCGCGCTGCGCCGCCCAGCGTCGAGCTGAGCTCCAGAGACCGTCCTGCTTGATCCTGTGCTCCTGGAGGCAGAGGCAACGCGGGACACCCGTGTCCTGGTCGTACTTCAGCCACTCCATGAGCGCCTGACAAGTTGACCACTGCGAAGAGTTGACTGACATCAATCCCAGCTTTGCAGAAACATCAATCACGGCATCCTCGTGCCGCGGCTGCTGTAGGCCCGACCAGCCAGGCTGAGGGCCATCACCCCAACCGTGTCCTCTTGGCGGCCGTGTCGCCGAGAAATTCCAACAAGCGCTTGAACTTGGCGCTGTCGGCGGCGACATCGAACCCAGCTACCGCGAACGCCGTGGTAACCTCGTCATCCTCGGGGTCAAACTCGACCTTGACGCCAGCATCGGACATGGTCTCATCCTGGCTTTCTCCTGGTGGGCCTCCGCCAGCAGCAGCAGCGGCCCCAGCCCCATGAGGAACAGCACCTGGAGGCCCAGCAGGAGCTGGAGGGGGAGCGCGAGCCTGTAGCTTGGCCCTGGCCTCCTGCGCCTTGGCGCCGACCACCTCCGTCTGGGCCGAGAAGTCGAGCCCGAAGCGGGTGGCGGCTTTGCCCAGCAAGGCCGAGAGAGTCTCGAGGCTGGCGACAGTGGCTGCGGGATCGTCCTCATCCTCATTCTTGACCTCTGGCACGAAGGCCTTGGCCTGGGCATATCTGATCGCGGCTTCGGTCTTAGCAAGAGACTCCGCATGATCAGCGATGGTTTGATTTGCGTCATCCAGCTGCTTCTGGGTCTGGGCGAGGGCGTCGCGGCAGACAGCCCCGCGGGCTTGCGCAGCTGTGAGTTGCTTCTCCTTCTTTGAGCGTCGCTGGAGCAAGTCCTGGACGCTCTTGGAGGTGAGGTCTGCAAGCTGCGGTTGCGGCTCAGGAGGAGAAGCTTCCGCATGCTGACGCAGCTCTGAGAGGTCCTTGCCAGAGCTCGCTGCAAACTCCTGAATGGCCCGCACAACCAGCTTCTTGTTCGTGGGAGGGGTCTGCGCGGTCCGCGGCAGACCATTGGCCCAGTTGCCTCTGGGAGGCGGCGGAAACCATGGGACGGCACTGTCAGGGAACCGTAACTGTTTGAGCACTCGCTGGGGCGCCCGTTGACCACAGTCACGGCACTGGTTGCGCCACATGAAATTGCCGAATCCACATCCTTTCCGAGAGCAGACCCAGGTCTTCTTCGAATAGGAGGCGGCATCCGAACTCATCGGGTTCTCGTGGGTGGCTCTGAACCGCTGCGCCACTTTCACGTGCGCGGTTCAAAAGGAAAGCAATTAGTTCGAAACCTGGAAATGGCTGAGGAGAAGGAGGAGGAGGAGGAGGAGGAGGAGGAGGAGGAGGGGCCGAGATACCATGGTCCAGAGGGGATGGGGACTGGCTCAAGGATACGGACCCTCCACTCGCCATCGCTCGGACGTCCATTCCCTGTGTTTTTGTTCGGTTTCGTGCGTGGTTCTTTCGCCAAATGATCAAGGATGCTCCTCGACAGTCCTCGCCGAAGGAAAAATGCACACGTCCGAGCGATGCCAAGTCCATGATCAACTAGACCAAGCAAAGAGGCGGAGAAGCGTCTGAAGCAGTAAGAGAAGGAGCTGGAGCTAAGACGACGGCAGAAACGAGACAACATCGGATCGATATGAATAGGAAATCTCTGAGACTCGTTGGGTTTTGGAAATGCATTGGGCACCGCGGCCGTTTCAGAGCGTTGAGGAACGGATTTACCTCAATTCTAGGCCTGTCCAAGGAATAGTAAAGGTACGTGTAATAGTACTTGCAGTAGTTTTGGCATGGATGCCATCGTTTGCGGTCAGGACGCAATAGTTGCGCGTAGATGGCATCGTTCGTCAAACGAACATGGCTGACGCCCCCTGCATCAGTTCGTGACCCCCGCCAGTAGTTCGCGCAAGAGTTCGCGCAAGCGAACTGTTGCATCTCCCACCGCTCCCCCATTTGAGTATCGTTTAATCGATCCCCGTCCCCAGCGGCGTGGCCTGGGCCCCACTGGCCGATCTGCCCCCCTAGATGGGGAGAGAGGTCGTGAAATTTGAAGCTTCGAGGGGTGTATCCCCAACTGGGGTGGTAATTTGGTGGGGGTCTCGAATCGGGAGCGCGCAAACATGGATTAGCGATCGTTGGATTTGGCGCGCGGGCGCCAAATCCATGCATCGGGGGAGGTGTCCTCCCCAAAATGCCGCCGGTGCCGCCTCGCTCGGCGGCGGAAATCCGCGATTTCCCACGGAAACGGGACCCGTCGCTAATCCACGCCCCCTTGATCCATGTTTCGGGGAGACGTAAGACCCGGGTACGGGGGACTCGGAAATCCCCGACGAGGTCGTCAAAAAAATGACGAGGCCGAGCCTGCATTTTGACGAGGCCTCCCGCTGCAGACATCCCACGCAACTCCTCCTCGTCAAAATCCGAGGCGCGGTCGTCAAAAAACGATGGCGAACCCGAGTCCCGGCAAACCCGGGTCTTACGCTCCCCCGAATGTTTGCGATCGCCTGAGAGCAGGCGCGGGGCCCCCGGCTCCTCGCAGCGAGGCGCAGGCGGCGGCCCCCAGGCCCGCCAGGACCAGGCGGCCCAGGGGCCCGCAGAAGGTGCCGTAGCCTCGGCGCCGGCAGGGCGGGCGGCGGCGGAGGGGCGACGGAAGCAGCGGACCGCAGGGAGAACGCCCGCACCCTCTCGCCTCACTTCCCCTCTCTCGCCATCGCTCGGACGTCCATTCCCTGTGTTTTTTTTTTTGGTTTCGTGCGCGGCTTTTTCGCCAAAGGATCAAGGATGCTCCTCGATGGCCCTCGCCGAAGGAAAAATGCACACGTCCGAGCGATGCAAAGCCCGCACCCTCTCGCCTCACTTCCCCTCTCGGGCGCTATTCCCTGTGTTTTGCTCGGTTTCGTGCGTGGCTTTTTCGCCAAAGGATCCAGGATGCTCCTCGATGGTCCTCGCCGAAGAAAAAAAAGCACACGTCCGAGCGATGCCAAGATCCGTGGAGGGGGGGGGGGGGGCATCGCATCGACGATCCCTTGAAAAGGGGTCACGGGCGGCGAACGTGTCCGCACCCGCGCCCTCGCGGTCTGGGCTCTGGGGAGCGATCCCGCGGATACGCGGTCGTACGGATACGCTCCGCTCGAGGCGTCCGCAAAACACGCCCTGTGTCCGCAGGGTCGCGGCACGAGGGCCCGTATCCGCGAGGCCGCGGATACGGATGCGTGTCGCCCACGACCTGGGACAACGAACTGGCAGATGAACAAGTAGCACGGACGAGCAAAGAGCAACCGGAACGGGCAACGCCACATGCGCGTGAAATCGCAGACTGTGAATCTAAAAGCAGGTCGATGAACAAACCCGGTGACTGAAAGAAAGTGTGACCTTGCTTATCCCATTCGTTGCTTCATTCACTACTCCTCCTCCAAGGGCGTCCGCGGCGACAGCGTAACCCAAAACCGACCGGATTCATCTCGAAACCAGAGCCGACGGACCGAGAGCAGCCACAAAGGACATGGCGTCACGGCACAGACGCAACGGCCCCACCGAACCGAACAAACCGAATCTAGCCGACCCACGGAGGTCAGCGCTGACCCAAGAAATCCAGGCGCACCTACAAATGTATATGTGTGTCGGATTTGTTTGGTTCTCTGTGGCCGAATGAAACCTCCATCCCGGATAGGCGAAACCTCTCATGCTCATGGGGCGTGCCTGTACTCGCTCCTACCTGTTGCCATCCTCCCTCTTCCCGTTTCTTCCCGCACTATGCTTCGAGCGCGTGACGCATGGGCGCGCGTGGCGAGCGGCTTCCACGTTCGTCGCTCGTCGCATGAAGCGCGCCCCCAGCAGCAGTCTGCGCTCCAATATAGTTCCCTGTTCTGGTCCACGCATTACACTTATTGGCGAAGGCCGTTGAAAAATTGGTCCGCTGTTGCACCGCGCTGGGAAACGACAGCGATCTCCGAATTTACAGTAGGCATGTCTAGCCAGCGAGAAACACACCTTCTTGTTTGTGCAGTTTGCAGCAGCGCGGCCAAGTTGCCCACAGCGGACACACTTCCCTGATTGGATTGCCCCTCGTTTCGCCTTATCAGCTGTTTCTTTTCCAAGCGTAGCTCGGCTCGTTCTCGACTTGGTCGTTCCGTTTCCTCAAGAGAGTCGAAAGTCCTTGCACAGTGAGATGTCCAACTTTTCTGTTTCAAACTCTCATTGGGGCACGAGCTATGGTCGCAAAGACCCCAGAAGCAAGGATGTCTTGTCCTGCAGTGTCGGCAGTCGTATGATTCTGCATGTCGACGGCATTCATCCAAAATGAAATCGCAGCTACAACGCTCTGATCTATCACTATGAAAGTTTCGGTCTGGACCCAAGAAGTTACCAGCATAGCAACAAATTGCCTGGTCCACCACTTCGCGATCCACATTGATGCCACGTCTGTTGCACTGGAATCTGGAACCCATTAATATGTCAAGCGTTTGCAAGCAAATGCTTGTGCCCAAATAGCTTGAGCCAACATAACTTGAGCCACAATGACTGCAGATCGTCCTGGGGCTATCTTGGGAGCCTCTTGGGCGCTCGTGGGGCGGTCATCATGGCCTCTTGGGCCGTCGTGGACCGTCGGGAAGCAAAAAATAGCGGACCCCAATATCTTTCGAACACTTGCAAGAAATCGATGGATGTTCTTTCTCGGGGCCTCTCTTGGGGGTCCTCTTGAGAGCCCTCTTAGGTGTTGGGGGCCTCGGCGGCCAACTTAAGGCGATGTTGGGCCTTGTTCGGTTCATCTTGGGCCATCTTGGGCCCTCTGGCAGCCATATTGGCCGTCTTGGAAGCACGTTGGGACCGCCATGGAGGCAATATGGGGTTACGTTGGCCGTCTTGTAGGCCTCTTGGAGCCCATCTTGGGCCATATTCGGGCCGTCTTGGGAGGTCATTGGGTCGTCCTGGGACCATATTGGGAGCCTCTTGGGCGCTCTTGGGCGATCATGATGGCCTCTTTAAATATGGTCCGAACACCACGGCGACCACGACGAAGACGACGACGGCAAAAACGACGACGACCACGACCACGACGACGACGACGACGATGACGACGACGACGACGACAGCGACGACCACGTCGACGACGGCGACGACGACGACAGTGGCAGCGGCGGCGTGGGCGGCGGGGCCGACGGCGGCGGCGGCGCCGCCGACGACGTCGGCGGCGGCGGCACGAATGCCAGCAAGAAGAGTACGAGAAATACAAACTCGAACGCACACAGACACAAACACAAACACCAGCACACACAAACACACACAAACGCACACACAGACACAGACACAGACACAGACACAGACACAGACACAGACACAGACACAAACACACACACACACATACACCCACAAACACAAACACCAGCAAACACACAAACTTGCACACACACACACAAACGCACAGACACAGACACAGACACAAACACAGACACAGACACACACATACACACACACACCCTAAAAAACACGTCGTCCCGTTCCTAGGCAGCGCGGGGGTGTCTCGCGGACGCGTGGATGTTGATGTTTTGTATTTGGAAACATCTTGATCGCCGCTTTAAGGCCTCATAGGGGAGCCTCTCGGGAGCCTTTTTGGGGCCTCTTGGGAGCGTCTGGGAGCGTCTTGGGAGCCTCGGGGGGGGTCCTGGCATCCCTGGTGGCTCTTGTCAGCCTGGGGGCGGAAAAATCAATTGGGATTCCCCCCATCCAGGACCCCCTCTTGGAACGGTGTTGTTGGCCTCTTGGACCGTCGTGGGGGCCTCTGGGAGCATCTTGGGAGCATCCGGGTCTCCCTTTGACTGTCTTCGAGCGGTCTTGGGAACCTCTGGGGCGATTTTCGAAGACCTCTGGGGCCGTCTTGGACTCTGGGAAGGCGAATCAAGCGAATACGCCAAAAAAGCATTTTCCGAAAAGAATTGGACGAGTTTTAGTCCTTGGGGCTCCCTCAGGGGGCGTTCTGGAGGCCTCTCGGGACGCCTTGGAGGCTTCTTGGACTGTCTTGGGGTCTCTTGGGGGTCTCCGGAAACCTCTGAGGGGCCTCTTGGGGGCTTCCTTGAGCTTCCTGGGGGCCTCTCTGGCGCAAGGGCTGCAACATCCATTCGGAGCCTTCGTCCCAGACCCCCGCTGGGAGCGGTCTTGGTGGCCTCTTGGGCTGTTTTGGGCGCTTCTTGGGACGTCTTGGAACCCTCATGGGACCTCTGGTGCGTTTTTCTGAGACCTCTGGGGCCGTCTTGGACGCTGTGAAGGCGAATCATGAGAATATGCCAATCATTTACGTTTTCAGAAGGGAATGGGATGATCTTTGCTCCTTGGGGCTCCCTTGGGGGCAGTGTAGGAAGCCTCTTGGGGCGTCTTGGGAGCCTCTTGGGGCCTCTTGAAGGCTTTTTGGGGGAGTCTTGGGGCCCTGGGGGGTCCTCTTGGAGAGGGGGCCCGAAATTTCATGTGGATTTCCCCATCTTGCGCTTCTCTTGGGCCCCTTTGGGGGCCCGTTTGGGCCGTCTGAAGCGCTTCTTGGACCGTCTTGAGGCCCTCTTGGGGCGTCTTGGGGCCCGCTTGTGCGCCTCTTCGGCAGACTTGGGGCGGTCTTCGTGGTCTCTGAGTTCGTCAAGGAAAGTACGACAGCGAGAACAATCAACATGCTGAACATTTACGTTTTACGAAGGGAATGAAACTATTTTTGCCCCTTGGGGCTCTCTTGGTTGGCCTCTTGGGGTGTATCGGGGGCTTCTTAAGCCGTCTGGAGGCCATCTTGGGCGTCTTGGAACGGCCTGTGGGCGTCTCGGGTCCCTCTTGGAGCGCCTTCGGGCTCTCTTGGCACTTTCTGGTGGCGTCTTGGGGGCCTCTGGGGGCCCCAGAGGCATGCACAACCCCATTTGTGGTAGAGGTCGCGGCCCCAGGGGACCGGGTCCCGGTGTGCCGTTATATGTATATTGTGTTTCTGAAGTTGCCAGTCAGACTGATCAGGCTTGCCTGGCTAGCCTGGCGGTTCTGGCTGGCCCCAGCCTGCTCTGTCCGCCACTGTCGCGATTTGCTGGCCTGAAACCCCGAAGCCTAGGCTACAACTTGAAACCACGACGCCACCGGACAGACGCTTCAACTGGGAAAATCGACCGATTTCAAGAAGCCCAGACGACCTTCACAACTCAAAGCAAGAACACCATGTTTTGATAACAAAAAGCGGTGTCAAACTTAGAAGCCCCACCTCAAACCAAAGGAGCACATGCTTCAACTTGAACCGTCGACCTCTTCGGTTCCACATTGCAGAACCGCGACGTCAGACCCACATTGACTCTCACATTCCTGGGGAAATATTGGGAAGCGGCACAGCCAGCACTGTTCGGCAACGCGTGTTCGATGTAGACACAGGTGCGCAGCCGCGCATACCAATCACAAAACGCCAAACTGCCCTCGAAGTCTTATAGTTGACCAGGGGCCGCGACAAAAAACCCAATCTCAATTTGGACCTCCCTTCCCTTGGTATGGTGAAAATGTGACGGGCACCGGTGGTTAACACAGTACACACCACATACCCAAGCGATATGTAATGAATCATCGCACTGCCATGCTGAACCTGATATATCGGCGTGGCACCAGAAATAAACGAAACATCAAAATTACAAGTACTGCAATATTCAAGACTTCAGTGGAAACAGCATGGGGAAACGAGTGACCGTTGGACATTTTCGGAATCGGAAATTTGGTGATGAGAAGTGCGTACCTGTGAGTACGCACGTGAATGCTCGCTGGTACGGGAAGCCATGAAGTCAAATACGCTGTTACTGTTGGTTGAGACACCATGGTGGCCTTGAGACCACGCCATCCGCGCGAACCACTTAGTGTTCCAACTTCGCAGAAGGTGTCTGGCAGGTCCAACGTAGAACGCGCTGGTGTGGAACATTGTGTCTTGTCACAAAAGACATGCTGCCATGTTGGCCGAACTAATTAGCACCTTGTGAATTTTCCGCTCTAGCTGTTCCGTAAGTATTCGGAAGGGTGTGGCCTCCTCACGGGTGGCGCGCGTTGAAGTGGCGCGTGCAAAAAACAAATGCGACAACAAACGGCCCTGGCCAGCAATATACCAGAACAAAAACGCATGACCGCGCGAGGGCTGATAGTTGTTACGAAACATGTGGACGAATTTGCTCTACATTGTTTGATACGATTTCGTGTTTTCGCGGTGCTGGGCAAACGCAGTGCCGAAAGGCACCATGCGCCGTTTTCGACAATAACGTTATTAAATGATTGCCAACATGCTCGCGCGTTTCATGGGTCCCTGGCCCACCCGCTTCGAGCTCCAGGTCGGCGGCGCGCAAATCTGGGCCATCCAATCCATGTCGCGCGAACCCTGGCCAGCGGCATAGCAGCTCCCAAACCCTGGTCCGCGGACGGCGGGGAAAGGGAGGGGGCCGGCTCTGTCAGACCGGGGAAGCCGGAGAAGACCAGCCGACCCGCGTGTGAGCGCTGCTCCCGGCTCCGAGGTTCCTGGATCTGCGTTGCCTTGTGTTGTTCCACTTGGGGGCGCTGGACCGCTCGACTGATTCCCCAGGCCAGCTTTTTTATACGCAGGATCCATTTCCTGCATTCCCACGCCGCTCATGCCGCACAGTGCGTGCACACCCACCTGTGCACCCCTGCGCGGGGCAGCGTTGAAGCCGCCGCCTCCCCGCACATGCCCGCACACCCCGATGGTCCAGACCTGGGGGGTCGCCAATCAAGACTGCCCCGCAAGGCCCGCACATGCCCGCACACGCCATGCATCCTCAAACACAAACCTGGCAGCGCACCCCATTCCTTCTCCACCTCCGGCTCATGTTATAAATCCTGCTTCTCATCATTGTCACCATCCTACTCGTATTCGTACTCGTACTCATACTGATCTTCAGTTCTCACACTCGTGATCCTAGCCGCAATCAGACTCCTCCTCCTCCTCCTCCTCCTCCGCCTCCTTTTCCTCCTCCTCCTCCTCCTCCTCCTCCTCCTCCTCCTCATCTCTCCCCCCTGCCTCCCTCCCTCCCTCATCCCTCCTCCTCCTCCTCCTTTTCCTTTTCCTCCTCCTCCTCCTCCTCCCTCCTCTCCTCCTCCTCCCTTTCCCTCCAAGAGCCAATGTCCTCCTCCACCATGTCTTCCTCCTCCTCCTCCTCCTCCTCCTCCTCCACATCCTCCTCCTCCTCCTGCTCCTGCTCTTCCTCATGCCGGCGCAGTGCTTGCACAGCTCACGTCGCCCGGTCGTGCATCCCTGGGCTTGACATCGAGCCAACGTTGCGACGGGTACCCTCACGGCCACGCACGGTGTCCGTCCATGCTCCTCCTCCTCCTCCTTCTTCCCTTGCTCCTTCTATCTCTCGTTCCTTTCTCCTCCTCCCTAGCTCCCTTCTGTCCTCCCCTCTCCCCCTCCTCCTCCTCCGTCCTCCGTCCTCCGTCCTCCTCCTCCTCCTCCTCCTCGTCCTCCGTCCTCCTCCCTCCTTCCCTCCCTCCCCGCACTCACGATATTCCTGCCTACCTCCCTTCTTTTTTCCCTTCCCACCCTCCTCGTCCTTTTCCCTCCCTCCATCCCCTCCGATCTGGCTGCGTTGGAGGTCTGGGTGGCAAGAGGCCCCCACTGGGAGGCGGGGGCTGGCGGGGCAGCACCGCCCGGCCGGCCGGCGGGGGGCCGCCGCGCGGCGGACGAGGCCGCAGCCGAGGGACCCTTGAGCCTGTCCGCGGATGATCGCCTGGGGCGCTCCGGGGCCCTCGGCCCTCCTCGGAGCATCGCTCGACCGATCGCCACTGGCCGATGGGGACCTGTGCTGCTCCCTTCGGGCTTCGCGAGGTATCTCCCCAACTGGGGGGGGGTCTGGTGGGGCCCAGGTGCCACGGCCTGGCAGGTACGGGGGTCGGTGAGACGAGACTGCCTCCCATCGGGTGCCTCGAAGAGGGGGCTACGGAGACACCAGACCTCCGACGAGGTGGTTCTGCAATGTGGGCGTGTTGCTAACATTTCGGCCTCGGGGGCCCGCTATCGGGCCCCAGGACAACAAAAAACGGATCCGGTCACCCCCCGGATAGGGGTCGGGAGCACTGGGGCCGCGGACAGAAGAAACACATCGGATGATGGGCGTGTTTGCTACCACCACCACCACCACCACCACCACCACCACCACCACCACCACCACCACCACCACTACCACCAACCACCACCACCACCACCACCACCACCACCACCACCACCACCACCACCACCACCATAAGTTGGAGGGAGGAGAGAGGAGAAGGAGGATGAGGAGGATAACGCACTGCCTTGGCGGTCACCGCGCAGGTCAAACTACCCCACCCAAGGGATCACGGAGCGGGCACACAGGCACAGCCCCAAAGCGGGCGTGGCGAGGAAGCGCAAGGAATGCAGGTCAAGGCTGGGCCTCCATAGGTCGTAACCGTAACCAAAGCGTTTCAGGGTCAAGAGGCCTGCAGGGGCCGGGGGGTTCGGAGGGTCCGACTTCCAGGCCTCCCCTCGTCAGCAGGGTGCCGACCTCTCAAACATAACATCCTGTTACACGCTGCCCTATCTTACATCTGATGGAATTCAGGCGGGCGGCAATCGACAAGGAGGTGGCTCGCCACCCCAGTGGTGCAGAAACCACATCTAATACATAGGACCGCATCCCCTGGCGCAACCCAGCACCTGTGCCCTCGCGCCGTCTCGGGCGGCACGATGCCGCAAAGTGGCATGGGGGCGGCAGGTACCGTGGTCGCGCTCAGGGAGGGCCTAGGGTTTCGCCTGTCTTGCCTTGGGCGCTTGGCCGCGGGCAGGGATGAGCGTCCCTCCTCGACCTCCTGGACAGCGCGATCCTGCTGCTCCTGGACAGGCGACCGCACCAGGGTCACGGGGTCAAAGGTGACACGCCTCCGCACACTGCGACCATCGTCAGACGAGCTAGACGAGCGAGGACGACACGTCGACCGACGCAGGTCCGACACATCGACGTCGACAAACGAGCGATGGGGCACCAGCAGGGAGGCGACTCGCGCTCCTCTCGGGGACGACAGCCTCCCCGCGCGGGGGGGGAAGAGCCGCCATCGCCATCAGCAGCTGGGCTGCTGAGCACCTTGACCACAGCTTCCCGTTCGCCAGGCGACGGGGAGGCCGCAGAAGATGGCTCAGCAGCCTGCTGCTGTATGGCATCAGGCAAGGCCGAGACGCGACCTTGCCCCTGTGAGTGCGGAAGCTGCGATGCCACGAGTCCGAGCGTACCCTCCGAAGCCCGCAGGCGAGCAGGGCAGGAGAGGGAGGAGAGACGACGAACTCCATAAATGGCCTTGGCGCCTCACTTACAGAAAGCGCACCTGCATGTACTTCGTCCTGGGATCCTCTGGAAGACGTGCCGCAAGCGGCCTGGCACTTCCACACTGGGTTCCAGCCCGAGGGCAAGGGAGCGGCGTCGTCTCCGCTTCACACGAGGACGAGCGGGGACCCCACCCGCCTCCCCGTGCAGGGACAAAGCCTTCACCGTCCAGCGAAGGCTGGTCACATAATGCTTGCAAGCAGCAGCCATGGCCTGCCGAGCAGGGCGCGAAGCACAATGAAGATCGCGCCCCGAGGTGGCCGCAAGGTCGGCCCAGCGATTGCCTCTGGCTACCTCGCTCGCGCCGCGCTGGTGACCCCATACAAAATTCAAACGACACGCCAGTGTGGAGGCCCCCGAGGTCTTCGATCTTGCCCCAGGGGGCCTCCCAAAGGTCAAGATTATTCCGACGGGGGGCTAAACACCAACTAGGGCCTTTGTCCAGCCCATCGGGGAGCCCCTTAAAGTCGGTTATTACAGTAACTGGAGGGACACAAGCTATAAGGGCTTGGAGGGCGGCGTGCATTTCAGCTCTCGGTGAGGACTGGGCGACACCAGGTAGGGTCCCATACACAGCACATTTGATGTCTCCGTCTCTTCGCTCTGATAGCTGAGCGAAACCCCACCCAGCTCTGGCAGACTCTGGCCAATACCAAATACGGCGACACGCTCCATCAGTGTAGATCCTTCCCGAGATTCCCTCTGGACTTCCGTAGAGGACATGCCACCTCCCCGCGTTGTCTCTAGGAGGTAGCTCAGGAAAACATGACCGCCCGATAAGTCCACGATCCCAAAAATAATGCCCAATTGCGCATGTATGGAACCCTCTGCGGTCTATTCGAGACGCATGTTCGCGACGGGCAGCTTCAAGAGCAGGGCATTCCCACACGATGTGATGCATAGTGCAGGAATTGTTTGCACACAGTCGACACTGGGCATCGTCCGCGTACCCGAGCTGGTGGAGACGCGCAGGCGTCCCACATGCCACCAGTGACGAACGCTCGTAGCAGTCCTGCCCCCCGATGTTCGGGAGACCAGTTCCCAGCGCGCTGCGTGCCCTGGGAGTCCTGCTGTGGGCCTGGTTCACTGGGTTGGTCGGGATCGATGTCTTCAGCAGTTTCACCGGGGGGAGACTCTCGTCCCAAGATCTCGGCAATCGGTTCCAGCGAGTATCCCGCGGGCGCTTTGGGTTTCATCGCCTCACACGAGCCATCAGGCCGCCAGGCCCACTGGGCCCACAGCCTTCTCATGGCCGATTCCTGGGCAACCGCCAATATCGTAGATGGCGCCTCCTTCCGAAAATCCAGGACTGTAAAGTGACACAGCAGCTCCTGGATGGGGATCGCCCAAAAGAGACCACCTTGTCAAACATGGGGCGCGCGAAGAGACTTTGCCTGCGACTCCGCGCCTGCGTCGTCCCGGGGGACGGCCGTACGCAGGGCTAGGCGGGTGGCGCTGGAGCGCCAGCATCAGTCGAAAACATATCCTGACCTAGTCAATCGATACCGCGTGGTCGTTTCGCTGTGTCGTATAGTGCGGGACCCGTGCGAATCCTCCAGACTTGCTCGTACATGAAAATCCGTTACAAACGACAGCCATTCCTTTGATGGAGCGCTCGAGGCGAAGCTCGGCAAGTGCACCATTGTGCGGCCCTTGTGAGATGCTCACTCGTGACACGCGCCAGCCGAAGAGGCGAGAAGCGGACACGTCGGCCCCAGTCCGAATCCATCAGAAAGCGGGCCCGCTCAAGAGGAGGTGTCAGGAAAAGGGGATTGGCGCATCATGGCCCGAGGCACACGCGCGGGCGATGGAAGGCCAGAGACGTGCTTGACGAAAGAAAAGGGGCCATGCCACCTGAGATTCCATGACCCGGGCCATGCGATCCCCCCATGGTCCTGAACCCCTGAGTGGACGCCCCCATTCCCATACATCCCAGACATCCATCGCCTCGACAAAAGAACAGGCGGCCCATGTGTTGTCACGTTCGGCCTCCTGGAGGCCGGTTTTGGGCCTCGGGACCGCCAAAACATGATTCCAGATAAAAAAACTCGCCCCAGTGAGGGGATCGAGACGTCCGGGAGCCACGCACCGATACAATCGGAGCCCAGGATGTCAGACCTCCTCACCTCGTGAACTCGCTGATTTTCCAAGTGTTCGGCCGCCCGAGGCCCTTCATCGAGCATGAGGGCCGCAACACAATCACGACGTCGGAGGCCTGGGGTCGCTGTCAACCTCGTCGTCGTCGTCCTCCTCCTCCGCCTCCTCCTCCTCCTCCTCCTCCTCCTCCTCCTCCACAAGGCACGGTGTGACATATTGGAGCTGCTGGGCACTAGGCACGATCGTGTTGTGGAGAAGGAGGAGGAGGAAGAGGAGGAGGAAACAATTCAGGAACGCGAAGGGTCAGAAGTTGTAAAGCGGTGCCGGGATGACTCACGAAGACTGCTCGCGAGCAGGAGGAGAGGAAGGTGGAGGAGGAAGAGGAGGAGCAAGTGAGAAGATGGAAGATGAGACACCGGGAGGAGGAGAATAATACAATCCTGGCGCATCCCTCCCCTCCTGTCTCTGCTACACTAAAGGCCTCCCAAATCGGGTCCGAATAGATGTGGTCGGAATATCGCGACGCATCGCCGATGAGTCGGCAACGGCGATGCATCGGCGACGTCAGCGCTGCATCGGCGACGTCGGCGTGGAGGAAATCGGGCTCCACATCGAGCTTCATCGCCGATACATCGGCGATGCGGCGCAATCCTCCGACCCCGTTTACTCGGACCCCATCTGGGAGGCCCATAGAGAGACATTTGGTTCGCGGCTTTCCGATCATGCGGTGCCAAAAATCCGCCGACCCCGTCGGCACGTGTGAAGGGTTTGTCTGTTCGAGCCGTCGTCCCCGTCAGCCGTCGTCTCCGTCGCCCTCTTTCCCTGCACCCTCTGCCTCAAGCCTGTAAGCGAGAGAAACATCCAGCAATGCCGTAATCGAGTCGAAGGGAAGCTCCTCCAATCGAGTCGAAAGGAAACCCCTTCTCTTTGTTCCCTCCCCCGTCGGGGAACAGGGTCCCGGGGGGGCTCCTGGGGGGGTCCGGGAAGAGGCAGGAGGGGGGGGTCAGATACGAAACCCATCCCTGGGGGTGATGGGGCCTCAGAAAGAACCAAGACAGGCCAGGAGTGCCCGAAGAGGCCCCCGATACGGTCCAAGAGGGCCCCCACTCACCAAACTAGAAATCAAAAACGCCTTCACGCCCTCCAGACTGCCCACGAAGCCTGCAAGACGCCCCCGGAAGCCTGCAAGAGCACTCCCGAGAAGGGCCCGACGAGGCAAAATTCATTGATTTCCCTCTTGGTTTCTTTAAGATTTGGGCGTTCTCGCCTTTTCCGCTCCCCGCCGCTCCAAGGCGGCCCAGGAGGCCCCGAAGATCGCCCCAGGACGGCCCCAAAACGTAGCACAAGACGGCTCCAACAGCGTGCCCTGACGGGGGGCCCGAACGAACATTTCGAGCCCTCGGTACCGAGCGGCGCTCAGGAGGCCCCAAAAGGTTCCCAAGAGGCCCCAAGAGGTCCACAAGAGGTCCCAGGGCACCCGAAGAAGCCCCTAGAGAGGCTCCTAAGAGGCCCCCAAGAGAGTCACAAGAGGCCCCAGAATTCCTCCCAAGAGGCCCCCGAGAGCTTTCCGAAGAGACCCCAAGAAAAATCCCTCTGGCCCACGTCAGCGTCGTCGTTGTCGCCGCCGCAGCCGTTGTCGTGGTCGTCTCCCTTGAGGGTCGACGGCACTTGCCGTAAGGCCTGCGCAATAACTTATCGAGCATCAACCTGCGAACTTAATTTTGACCCTTGAAACCGCGCACCAAATTCCATCCCGCCGAAAAACCACTCTTGCGCGACGCGCTCCGGGAACCGTGAACTCCAAGAAATTCCATCTCTCAAAGCCGCAACCCCAGACCCCCGACGTCATGATTTTTTCATTACGTCGACCCCTGGAGGTCTCAACCCATTCCCCTGGACCGGTTCCAGGATCGACGAGGCCAGTTATCGGCCAGGATCGATGAGGCCAGGATCGATCAATTCCGATGCCTCAGTGCCCTCCTTCCGCCGCAACAGCGCGGTGGCCTTGCCTTCAGCGTCGCCGAGAGGAAGTAGGGCACCAGCGCCTGCGCGCCGAGATCGGCGCTGCGCGTGGCGGAGGACTCCTCCTCACCCTCCCACTCCTCATCCTCCTCCTTTTCCTCCTTCTCCTCCTCCTACTCCTCCTCCGCCACGCGGAGCGCCGGCCCAGGCTTGCCCACCTCCCTCCTCCTGGAGGAGGAAGGTGGGCAAGCCTGGGCTGGATCGACTCGCGAGGCCAGATGGGGTCGGCAACGGATCGCATCGCGACAGAATGAGTGCGGAATCGGATAGGGATTTTATCGCCTGATATTGCGAGGAAGGCTCGCGAAGAGCACGACCACGGGGGCCGCTTCTCTTGTCTCGGCCTCGTGGGTGCAGGAGGCGGGCTGCTGCGATAGCAAGCAAGCCATTCTGACGGGGAGGGGTGTGGGCAGGTGCGTCTGTGTGTGTGTGCGTGCGTGACGGCTGTCAAAGATGAGGGGGAAGGGGGAGGCAGAAGAGAAGGAGAAGGAGGAGGAGGAGGAGGAGGAAGAGTAGCAAGAGAGGTGGGCAGATGTGGGCATATACAAGCATGACAGAGGAAAATATTGGAAGATGAGAGAGAATGAGTAGAGGAGGGTGAGTGAGGAGGAGGATGAAGAAGACCTGAACAAGCTGGAAGAAGGGAAGCGAGGATGCATTAGGAAGGACATCCTGGCTTCATGCGGAAGGGCCGGTGTAGGCTTAATTAGCCCGGGCAGCGCGAGACCGCTGGGAGCAATCCGGGCGCCTGGGCGACGGCGGCCATCAGCAGGAACGCGAACGCGACCCCGAACAAGCCCCTGCACGTGCAGGTGAGAGGAGGGGGAGAAGGGCCAAATGGGGGGGGAACATAATGGGAGGACATGGGGCCGGCTCTGGAAACCTTGAACACAAAAATGTTGCCACCTCTGGGGGGCACATGCTGTGGTTCCGCTGGCTTCCGCTGGCTTTCCGCCGCCACCCGCCGGCGGAAGGGCGGCCTCGCTTTACTTCCGCGGGCTTCCGCAGCCCTTCCGCCGCTTTCCACCGAGGAAGCCATGACACCTCCTCCGACCCTCGAAGCCGAGGCCCTTTCTGGAACGCCTTAAGCGGCACTGTGTGTGTGTTTGTGCGTGTGCGTGTGCGTGTGGGAGAGAAGCGCCGACGAAGAGGACACACGGCACGGGCAACTGGGCCGCCCATCCTCGCGCCCGCACGTTGCGCGAAGCGCGGTTCACCTCGGCCGGCCTGGAGTGGCAGCTCCCTGGGCGAGACCGCGGGACGCGGACGGCCTAGGCCCCCGGAGAGGATCAAACGGCCGACCAGCACTGGCAGAAGAGATGCCAGGCAACCACCACGCGCTGGACCCACAACAGGACGCCAAAGCAAAACTGCCTGCACTAAGAATTCAACAAAGGCAGAGAGCGCTTACATAACTGGTTGGAAAACTATTCTCGCAACTCGTGCCTCATATGTATGCTTGCTTCGGGAAATAATGCCGAGCTTTTGCTACTTCTGTTCTTTAGTAAGTCAGTTGGCCAAGACATGCCAGATTGACACAATAGAATATCGAATGCGGAACACGCGAATCTCTAGGTCCAATGCTGAAGCAGACAAGTGCGACAGTGAGGTGACCAACAGAAATTCTCAACCTGACGACGTCAGCTGCTCGTCTCTCACAAATCCAGTCCTACTTCTCCTCATCATCATCCTCCGCTTCATCCTTTCTCTCATGCTCCTACTCCGCCGCCTCCTCATGATCCTCCCTACTTATCTTCCTTCCTCAATCCTCCCTCCTTCTGAGCCCGACGAGCGCCCCATCCACTCCCCCTTCCTCATCCTTTTCCCCGCCCCTTTGCTTCTCTTCATCCTCGTCGTCATCCGTTCTCCTCCTCAAGCTTGTCCTTCTCATTCCTCCTCCTCCTCCTCCGCCTCCTCCCCTCTTCCTGCATCGTATCCTCCCAAGCCTCCTCCCTCTTTCTGAGCCTGACGACCGCCCCACCTCCATCACCACCCCACCTCCATTCTTCCTCCTCCTCCTCCTCTACCCTCCCCACCCTCCGTCCTCGTATTCCTTCTCTTCTCCTCCTGCTCCCTGGACCTCTCCTGGGGCGCGTTCTGACCAAGATTTTCGGCGCATCCAGCCGTGGCGACGAGGGCTCTCCAGGACCGGGCAGCGGCATCGGCATAGTCTCCTCCTATAACTTCCTCAACCTGGCGACCACCCTCATCAGTCCGCCTCCTCCGACTCATCGTAGGAGGGCGGCTTGAGGAGGTGAGGGAGAAGAAGTAAGGGGAAAGGGGACGAGGAATGACGATGGGGAGGGAGGGGGGGGGATGGGGAGGAGGAGGAGGAGGAGGAGGAGGAGGAGGAGGAGGAGGAAAAAGAGGAGGGAGGAGGAGAAGTGGTGGCTGAGCAGGCACGTTTCCTAGCTCCTTTCTGCACGTCAAACGGTCCTGTTGGACGAACGTTGGCAAAGCTCGCTCTATGGATGTTGATGATCGGTCACCGTGGCAAAATAATCCTCTATATCCGTCGCTCGTCTACCCTCTTCTGCTGCTCTCGTTCTCTTCTTATCTTTCTCATCCCATTGTCTGGACGACTCTGGGGGGCGATGCCCCAGGTGCGGCGGATCAACCTTCAAGGCTAAGCCCACAGAGTGGACCACATCAACTTATTGCCACCCTGCTAACTATAAACTATAACGGAGCTCTGTCGTTTCAGCCTCGCCAGAATAAACTACATGTTGCTGGGGGCTGGGTAAAGCGGTCTCACAATATGGAAAACAACCTGCTGTAATCGCGTTGCCGCGAGAATTATGTTAGCTGCCACCGTGCAATCGTCATGCCACACCTCTATCACGGAATTTCACCTGGCTCAAATTTCTCGGGGCACGTGGTCTAAGGTGCTCCTGTAGCCAGGCGACGGAATCGTTAGCACAATTCCTCATCAATCACGCTGCGCTAGCATTTTCTGACATCGTCATGCGACTGTGCACTTATCGAAAGCTAAACGAGGGCTGCTAAAACCGTGGCTGCTAAAACGGCCCTCCCAGAAGAAAAAAACAACTTCCTGGAATGAAGCGCGGCACGCGCAACAGCCAACGGGCTTCTTCCCGGAAGGGCGAAGACAACTTCCGGCCACGGATTTTAACAGCCACGGCTTTAGCCACGGATTTAGCAGCCACGGATTTAGCCACGGCCCGGAGGTCGATTTTAACAGCCACGGATTTAGCAGCCCTCGACCGGCTTCCGAACTTACTCGGCAATCGCATATACTGCCATGCTGCCACCTGGCGGGCTGGTCGCCGGCCGACGCGGGAAGGGGGCCCAGTCCCAAGTTCAAAGGCAATGCAGCCTCGACGTTTTTTTTTTTTTTTTTTTTTTTTTTGTTTCGTTGCCAAGATCTGTCAACATGGGCGCTCTGTCGCCCACCCTGCAAGATGCGAGGGGCGCTCTGACAACATGGGCGCTCTGACAACATGGGCGCTCTGACAACATGGGCGCTCTGACAACATGGGCGCTCTGACAACATGGGCGCTCTGACAACATGGGCGCTCTGTCGCCCACGCTGCAAGATGCGGGGCGGGAGCGGGACAGGGCGCGCACCCGCGCGACGGGGCGGAACGCCACCTTGGCCTCGGCAGCGCGCTCACTTTGCCAACACATCGAGATACCGCTGTGGCGCGGAGCACAGTCTTCGCACGCAGCTCCGTCGACGCGCGAGCGAACGAACATGCCGCCCTCGCCACAACGCCGCGCAAATTCCGCCCGGAAATGGCGCTTCCGCTTTAGCGCGGCGCGAGCTTGCCACTCGCCAAGTTTTGGGGCACCGCGCGGACGGGCGATTTGTTGCCCTCGCCCAAAGTCCGTGCGCATTGCGCTCGGAAATGGCGTTCCCGCGCGGGTGCGGAGCATGGTGCTGTCGCCGACAACGTGAAAGCGGCAGCGGGGCCGCGCGAGAGCGGGCGAAGTGCTGACCTCGCCTAAGCATCGTGCAGCTTGCACGTGAAAAAGGCATTGCTGTGCCGGCGCGGAGCATATTTCGTCCTCACCGCGCCCATTGGAAGTTTTACTGCTCCCGCGCCTGCGCGGCCTGGGTCAATTTACGTCGCCAAGCCGTCCGAAGCGGGACCGCGCGCAAGCGCCTTCAGCAATGCGTTCCAACACCGATACCAAGTTGTGTCACACTTGAATGTAATGTTATGGGAAGGAGGGTGCGCATGTGCGGGGCGCTCTTACTCGCTCGACCTGGCTAACCTGACTCGTACTCACACTCTTCCTCCTCTTCCTCCTCCTCCTCCTCCTTCTCTTCCTCCTCTGTCTCCTCGTTTTCCTCCTCATCTTCCACCTCCTCCGTCCCTGCCAAGTCGTTGGTACTTGGACTGCGCGCGAGGGCTGTCCGCTCACTAATCAGGTGGGAACGCGTCCCAGTCACCAGGTCGTGCCACAGATCACTGTTATTCGTATCAACATGGTACTGGTGGAAATGTGGGAATTGGCGGGGCCCGCTGACTCGTCCGACCTGGCTAACTTGGCTCGTACTCATCATCATCGCCCTCCTTCTCCAGCTCCTCCCTTCTCCTCGGCTGACCCCCCCACACCCCCGAGCCGCTGGGCGGGGGCCCCGTCCTGTCTGGCAGCAACAGCCCCAGCAAGCGCCCCACCGTGGGCTTCCCCGGCGCGGCCTTCCCCGCAGCTCCGCATGGCCCGCCGCCTCCTCCTCCTCCTCCTCCTCCTCCTTCCTCCTCGTCCACGTCCGCATCATCTTCCACCCTCCATGCTCCTCCCACCACTCCCTCCTCATCCTTCTCCTCCTCCTGAATCTTCCTCGTCCTCCTCCTGCTCCTCCTCTGCCGTCTCCTCACACCTCCCCCTTTCCTCCTCGTCCTGTTCCTCCTCATGATACCCCCCCCTGCTTCTCCAACCTCCACGTCCTCCACCCCCCCTTTCCCTCGTCCCTTCCCCCTTCTGCCCTTTCGACAACCGCCTCCTCCCCTGTCCCCCTTCCTCTGCGCGACCCACCTCCTCAAGCTCCTCATTCCCTACTCCCCCCCCCCCCAGGTTCTCGCGTCTTGAAAAAACTATGTTGCTTCGAACGATCCCCACCGAAATCTTCGGCGGACGTCCCGAGCCGAGTCTGGTACTGCTTGTTACTGAGTCTGTAGGGGGCATGCCGCGTTTGATAAGACGCGGTTATTCGGCCGCTGCTGCATTCTACTCCATCGCGTCTTGTTCGGAACTGTTCTGTTCTAGGGTGGCGAACCTTACATCTTACATCGGCTCTCATGTTGCGTTTGCCACGGCGGCCGTGATCGATCGCTGATGTAGTCTACAATATTCAGCTATACTAGATTCGCTTGTGTTCTGTCTGGTGCGCTGTATTATGCTATGTTTGGATCGCGATGTGCCAGCGTTACGCCGTGACGTTTCTTACGCTTGATACGTCGCCAAATCGGTCGCTGCTGCGCCTCTTTGTTCCTGTGGATAGCCTGGCCTCGGCACGCACGTCGCGTTCGGCAGGGCGCTGCTAATCGGCCGCTGCTTAGTTCTTTCTGTTCGAATCAGCCAAGTGCGATGCTGGAGCAGTTGAGTATGATACATTGTGCTCTGTTGGGTTCTCTGCTCAGACGCTCTAACACATCATGTCCTGCTGCGTCGTGTCACGTTAACTTCTCTCGTATAGAAATTATGCTCAACAGCTCCAGATTGTGTTTTGTCATGTGCGAACTAAGGTCTTACTATAATATGTTATGACCGCGTGTGTTGGTACAGTCTGTCTTTCTCTATTAAAGAATACAGTGCGACAATCTGGGGCTGGTCTCTTATATGCACTCGTATGGGTTGATGGTTGATGCTGGTGCTGCAATATTACTTTAATGCTGCACATCAGCACGTGTTGTTGCACACTCTTCTCCACACTTAAACTGTAATGCGCGCGCTACTGTCTGTTGGTACTCGTTCTAATGCAATGCCAATTCAAATGCAATCACAACCTCAATTGTGTTGTATACAGCTGTCTGCTCGGTTCCGGTATGGTCGATTGGAGTTTTATGTGGTGCGTGGCAAGTTGCAATACTCTGTTATGGCATGATAGTATCTCTCAGTGCTGCTCTATCTCGGCACGACATGTCACAAACGCGACCGTAGTGGCAGCAGTAAGAGAACACTACTACCATGTGTTGATTATGCCCCGCACTGTCGCAATATATGTTCTGGTTTGTTATTATCTGCTATACCATGTGAGGCCGCCATGTGTCAGGCTATATTTTGTTGAGAAGCGCGGTGCTATGATCTGTTAGATAGAAATATGTGATACAATGCCAGTCTGGTATGTCATGTTCTGGTGTAGTATGAGATGTGAAATAAAATATGCGATGCGCATCCGTGCTAATCGTCAAACCAACACGAAATACGATGCTGGGTTCTGCTTTGTTATACTCGGTTATGCACCACTATGTCACGGTATGGTATACTTTGTAACGGCATGATGTGTGCCGTGATGCTGTGATATGTGATGTCCCCTCTACAGTGGTGTATTGAACCAGGCGCTGGTATGTACTGTTATGGGCTGCCATGTTCTGTAAGGTCCATTCCACTATGTTATGGTATGACGGCTATGTAATGGTAATCGTTGTGGCAATGCTATGTGCTTGTATGATATGTTGCATGCGCTGTCCTAGTGGTAGCAATGGTGGAATGCTATGGTATGCCATGTGACGCGAATCTAGTCTACAGTACGCTGCGATACGCTATGCTCAAGTATGCGGTGCTGTACTAAGAAGTTACATGTGCATGGCATGATATGGCATGGCATTTTCAGTTATGGCCTGGATGGTGTGTATAGTATGGTATGATGTTTAGTAAACGGTTATGGCCAATAAATGCGATTCGGTTATGGCATGGTATATCCAACAATTGTTATGTCATCGCGCGTGTGTTATGACACGAATCCCCGTTGTTGATGTGTAAGCATAACGGAAATGATCCACGCCCTCTTGCTCATGCGACGTGACGCGTGGACGGCGTGACGCCTCCCCCTCTGCGTTGTCTGGTGTGCACGATGTTGTGATCCGTCGAGGACGAGAGGCGGGACACTCAAGGACATTCGGAACCCTGCGGGGTCTGGCGACCGGCACATGGTGTCTTTCTTCGTTCGTCGGGAACGCGAGGCGGGACACGCAGAGACGCTTGGGATCTTGTGGGGTCTGGCGACCCGGGCATGCAGGGTGGGCGGGCTGGACATATTTTTCTCAAAGCTATCAGTCCAACCTGTCGGATGGGGAGCACGGCGTTGTACCTCCTGGGGGCCCTCACCTGGCACCAGGGCAGTCGAAAACCGTCTCCAGATTACGCTACCGAGGAACCCCACATACTTAATTTAAATCTTATGTGCTTGCTTAAGTTTATAAAATATGCGCAATTCTGCGTTCTCAGCCCTCGTCGCGAATGTTCCCCTCTGTGTCATCCAAAGCCGTATTGCTTGAACCTCCTCCTTTTTCCTAGCCTTCTATCCTCCATCAAGGACAGATTCGAACCAGCCAGCGGCCGCGCTCAGGGACCACCCCCTGCGCACCCCCTATGGTGTCTAGAAAGTGCCACGCCTGCTATGCCTGGACGACTGGCACGGATAGCGGCCGCGCTCAGGGACCACCCCCTGCGCACCCCCTATGGTGTCGAGAAAGTGCCACGCCTGCTATGCCTGGACGACTGGCACGGATAGGGCCGCGCTCGGGGGCCACCCCCTGCGCACCCCCTATGGTGTCGAGAAAGTGCCACGCCTGCTATGCCTGGACGACTGGCACGGATAGCGGCCGCGCTCAGGGACCACCCCCTGCGCACCCCCTATGGTGTCGAGAAAGTGCCACGCCTGCTATGCCTGGACGACTGGCACGGATAGCGGCCGCGCTCAGGGACCACCCCCTGCGCACCCCCTATGGTGTCGAGAAAGTGCCACGCCTGCTATGCCTGGACGACTGGCACGGATAGCGGCCGCGCTCAGGGACCACCCCTGCGCACCCCCTATGGTGTCGAGAAAGTGCCACGCCTGCTATGCCTGGACGACTGGCACGGATAGCGGCCGCGCTCAGGGACCACCCCCTGCGCACCCCCTATGGTGCAGAGAAAGTGCCACGCCTGCTATGCCTGGACGACTGGCACGGATAGCGGCCGCGCTCAGGGACCACCCCCTGCGCCACCCTATGCCTGGACGACTGGTGTCTGCGCACCCCCTATGAGAAAGTGCCACGCCTGCTATGCCTGGACGACTGGCACGGATAGGGGCCGCGCTCAGGGACCACCCCCTGCGCACCCCCTTATGGTGACGAGAAAGTGCTACGCCTGCTATGCCTAGACGGCTGGCACGGATAGCGGCCGCGCTCAGGGACCACCCTCTGCGCACCCCCTATGTGTCGAGAAAGTGCCACGCCTGCTATGCCTGGACGACTGGCACGGATAGCGGCCGCGCTCAGGGACCACCCCCTGCGCACCCCCTATGGTGTCGAGAAAGTGCCACGCCTGCTATGCCTGGACGACTGGCACGGATAGCGGCCGCGCTCAGGGACCACCCCCTGCGCACCCCCTTATGGTGTCGAGAAAGTGCCACGCCTGCTATGCCTGGACGACTGACACGGATAGCGGCCGCGCTCAGGGGCCACCCCCTGCGCACCCCCTATGGTGTCGAGAAAGTGCCACGCCTGCTATGCCTAGACGACGGCGGGAGCGGCGGAATTTGGCAGAAAGCTGGCGGCGGAACCGACGACGGAAGCGTGAAACCACGAAGCGGAAGCAGGCGGAAGCTAACAAGCGCCTGTGGATCCCGAGCGCCACAGGCCACGATCGAGCACGACTGCAAGTTCCCGAAGCCGCACAACCTCGACTGGCGCCAGACCAAACTGGCTCGCCGAACCGAGCTTGCCAAGGAGCACGCGATCATGCAAAGCGAGCAGATCGTCAGAGGCGGCGCCCTCGAGCTGGGCACTATGCAAGCGCTGCTGGGCAAGATCGAGCAAGGCGCGGGCGTCCCCGATGCCGTTCTGATGGTCGGGCCCACCCACGGCGGCCGTCGCCTGGGCTCGAGAGGGCCAGAGCGCGGACGAACCCGCCGCCCAGCATTCCGAGGAGCAGAAGCGCTGGGCCGAGAGAGCCCACGAGGCCAGGCACGTCCTGATCTGCGTACAGTCCGAGGCGCCCGCGCAATATACCTACCTCCAGGCCGGTGGTTGCGACAATTGCCCCTGCCCCAAGGTGCCTCCAGTTTTTCGCTCCGTTTCGGAGCAAATCCTCGAGGCCCCCTGGGCAGGGGGGCGCTTGTAGAAACGCATGCGAATGTCTCGAAGATCGGCGGGGGCGTCGCGGTGAAGCACCGCGACGCCCTCAAACGGCCGCCCGAGAACGCCAAACACCTACACCTCACGATTTCTGGAGGGGGGGGGTAGGGTCCACTTTGCTCGGGGGCTGCCGAACGAAGTGAACCCCGCCCTCCTCCTCAGAAATCGCGCGCGCGCGCGTGTGTGTGTGTGTGTGTGTGTGTGTGTGTGTGTGTGTGTGTGTGTGTGTGTGTGTGTGTGTGTGTGTGTGTGTGTGTGTGTGTGTGTGTGTGTGTGTGTGTGTGTGTGTGTGTGTGTGTGTGTGTGTGTGTGTGTGTGTGTGTGTGTGTGTGGTGTGTGTGTGTGTGTGTGTGTGTGTGTGTGTGTGTGTGTGTGTGTGTGTGTGTGTGTGTGTGTGTGTGTGTGTGTGTGTGTGTGTGTGTGTGTGTGTGTGTGTGTGTGTGTGTGTGTGTGTGTGTGTGTGTGTGTGTGTGTGTGTGTGTGTGTGTGTGTGTGTGTGTGTGTGTGTCGTGTGGCGTGTGCGTGTGGCGGGGGGGGGTATGGGTAGGGCTCGCATGTGGCCTCCTAAGGCCGCCGCGAGGATCCTCCGCAAGCTCGGCGCCATTGGCCCTGGCGAGACCTGCCTTGCGAGGAACAACGAGATGTTCCAGGGCGACGCCTGGTCCTGCGGCCTGTGGACAAGTCGCTGGGTCGAGCGCGCCCTGCGCAAGATCCGAGGCGAGGGCCGCCAAGCGCCCGCGATTATCAACACGATGTGCGCACGAGGCAACGAGTGGATCAACAAGCTCAAGGAAGCCAGCGACAACGACTTGGCCATGGCCAAGGCAAAGGCCAAGAGCAAGGCCAACTCCAAGCCGTTCAAGGACCCCACGGCGTTCGAGCCGAAGCACGCCACCATCGAGGAAGCACGGGCTGCCACACAGTCCTGCACCAAGTGCCTCCCGTGCAAGGACGGCTCCAAATGGTGCCGAGCCTGCGTGGGCGAGTGCTTCAAAGTCGTACGCAAGAGAGGTTTTTGGCCAGGAGCGCCAAGGACCTCTCTTGCGCAGGCCATTTGTAGCCACGGGACTCGAGCTCTGTCGAGTAAGTTGTGTGGCGAGATCTACATGGGGTCAGTCTACACGGGCGCCCAAACTCGAGATCTGTCGGGTCAGTTTTGTGTTAAGGTTAACAAGGCCAATGTACACGAGCGCCCTGACTCGAGATTTGTCGAGTCAGTTGTGGGCCAAGATTTACAAGGTCAGTGTACACGAGCGCCCTGGCTCGAGATCTGTCAAATCACTTGTGTGCCAAGATCTACAAGGTCAGTCTACATGAGCGCCCAGACTCGAGATCTGTCGAGTCAGTATTGCGCCAAGGTCTACAAGGTCAGTGTACACGAGCGCCCAAACTCGAGTTCTGTCGAGTCAGTATTGTACCAAGATCTACAAGGTCAGTGTACACGAGAGCCCAAGATCGTCATCAATATCCTCATCATTAACCACAGCATCATCATCATCATTATCATCATCATCATCATCATCATCATCATCATCATCATCATCATCATCATCATCATCATCATCATCATCATCATCATCCGCCGGGAAAATAGTCGATTTTCCCCGCCAGGCCCCGGACTTTATTTCCCCCGGGATTATTATCGGGGGCAGAGGGCTACCATCCCTGACGAAACAACAATGCAACATGCACCTCGCAGCTAACTATGGATGATGCGCGGCCACCCCGCGATCACTGTCAAATGGTTTCGACAGGGACCGCGGGGGTGGTGGCGCGTGGCCTGCTGCGCGCAGGCCCACCAAACACAATGATGGGCGTTGGTTTTCGACGAGGATGGTGGGCCGACATGTTTCCCGATGTGCGCTGAGGAGCACCACTCCGCACGTGCCCCGAACGTGGCGCACCTCGAGCGGCTGGAGTGTGCGGCACACCTGGCGCACTCGGAGCATGTGGCGCATTTGGCGCACCAGGCATGCCTGGCACGCTCGGGCCCCAGGGGTGCCTGGCGTGCGCGGCGCCCCTGGCACGCGTGGCGCACCTCGCCCAAGCGTCGCGCACCTGGGGTGGGCTTTGGTTCCCAGTAGCTGTCCATCCAAAGACGACCGCTGAACATGCTCAGGCTCGGGTGTTATGTGTTGGGAGGGCGGGTGGGAGTGAGCTAAACGGCTTGCGGGCGGGTAGGTAGCTTGACCCCTCCCCCTGCCCCCTCCCCCTGGGTCTGGACGGGGGGGCGGCGAGCGGTCACAGCGTCCAAGATGACCCCAGGTGGCTCCAAGAGGATCTAAGGGAGCCTGAGATGACCTCCAAGATGGCTCCAGATAGTTCCAGATGGCTTCCAACATACTACAAGAGATCCCAAGACGGCTCCAAGACGGCTACAAAAGGCCACGGAGCCTCCCAGAGCCCAAACTCAGTCAAAACCTTAGGAACACAAATGATAATTGCCTTCTCACCTGATGGCCATCCGAGGCCTCAAGATGGTTTCAAGAGTGCCCAAGAGAGCCCCAAGAGGGGCCCAAGAGCGCCCCCATATGGGTCCAAGTGGCGAGTTCAAGGCTTCCGAGGAGCACGACCAATCAGGCCCCCCCTTTTTGTGATCGACCTCCTCCAAGATAGCCCCAAGCCGGTGCAAGTTGGCTGAAGATGGCCTCCAACATGCCCCCAAAGAACCCCGATCGGGTCGGGCGAAAGGGGGGGATAGCAAAGGGGGGGTTTGAGAATCAGCTCACGTAGCTGATTTCCCCGGCGCCTCCCGGCGCCGGAGGCGGCCATGTATCGAGGAATGGGCCCCTCGGTGAGGCCGAAACCAGCTGCATGCAGCAAATTTCGTAACCCCCCCTTTCCCAATCCCCCCCCTTTCGCCCGGCCCGACCCGAGAGGGCGCCAAGATGGCTCCGAAGGGCCTCCGGGTCTCCCGAGGACCGCCCCCGAGAGAGCCCGCAGCCCTCCCCCACGGCTCGGGGAGCGAAGCCCCCGGGAAGGCGTTCTGGTCAAACTCGTTGTCGCCGTCGTGCCGGCCTGGGCATCGTGCCTGGATGGGCAGGTGGGGATTTTTTTTGTTATATATATATATATATATATATGTACATATATATATATACATATATATATATATATATATAAAGAAACAAACAAAACAAACAAAAAAAACAAAAGCCGCAGGCGGAAGCGCCAGCGGCAGGCGGTCACGGTCGGGCTGCGGCCGCGACGAGGGGGCGGGCGCGCGCGGGGCCGCGGTCAGGCGGCGGGCAGCGGCGACCCAGGGCGTCTGAGAAGCCAGGGCGAACTGGTGGGGATACGCGAAGCGTCTAGAACAAAAACATCAACATACACTTGCGGATGTCAGCGGGCGTTTCGTGGGTCCGTGCGGACTTCTCAGTCTTCCCGCCTGCCCCGCGAGGCTCGCCAGTGGGCGGCGCCAGAGATGCCGCGCGGGGCGCGGTCGCCGCCGCCTCGTGCGCTGGCGGGCGTCTGGATAAAGAGCCAGCCGCCGGCCCCAGGCTCCAGCATCGGGAGGGACAAGCAAGCACGCGCACAACTATGAGCTGGTTTTTCAAAATAGCGAAAAAAACATGGGGGAGCAGATGGGGAATTGAGGGGCACAGGAACTCCAGGAAGTGAAAACATTCACGCATTTTCCTCCCTCGACCCCGGAAGTACTTGGCGCCGCAGTGACCTAGCCTTCGCTAGCGGCGCGGGGGCTGACGGCATCACATGCCACCGCAGGGGGGGAATAGGAAAATCTGGCCTCCGAGAGGGGGCGCGTCTGACGCGAGAGCGCCGTGAAGCGCCAGGCTGACCAATCACATGGTCAACCCCCAGACCCCCCCTGCGCGGTACCCTGAGGCCGCTGAGAAATCAACGCGATGCAAAGACAGTGACAAGGACAGCGGCAGTCAGCACTGAAGTGCACGTGGATACTGTGCGGCAGGAGAAGACGCGACTGTGAAGCAAGGAGGAAGAAAGAAGGAGGAATAGTACTGACGGAAGAGGGAAGAGGATAGGAAGCTACATATGGAACTCCGCTGGACACCGAAGATTCACGGGTGCCCGACGACCTGCCTGGGAGTTCAGCCGCCCCTCAGCAGGGGCTCATTGGCCCAGCATCCAAAACAAAACGTCGGAATGGCCCGGCCTGTGCTGGTGTGCGCGCTCTTGCCGCGTAGACTGCTACCCTGGGGCCCTGGAGGGCACTAGTAGACAAAGTCCAAAAGCTGGAGGCCGGCAGGGGTGGAGGAGGGAACCGCGAAGCTGTGGTGATGCTGCGTGCACACTCCCTGCGCTACCCATGCTGACTCCTCCACCCTCTACCCCTCTCCTCCCTGCTGCACATGACATCCATTCGTGGCAGGAGCGCCGGGCGATACGAAATCCAGCAACTTCGTATCAAGAGCATGTCAATCTAAACGGTCGCCGTCTGGGTAGTTACAAGTTCCCGTTTACTCCTCCTCCCTCTACTCCTCTCCTCCCTGCACCCCCGTACTTCCTATGCGAAAGGAATCACGCATGAACAACCGGGACATCAATCACATGTCTGCTCCTAAATCTATGGAGTTCCTGGAAGGTGTGTCGATCCATTTGACTACCTACCAGACCTCCCCAACCCAACCCGAAGACCCGAACTTGATCCGAATTTCGGGTTGGGGGGGTACGGGTTCCATGTGTTTCTACAATGTTCCCCGACCCCCCCCCACCCCCACTGGAAATGGAGGGCAAATGGAAGCCTTCTGGTTGGGTATGGATGGTTTGGTGGGTGGTGCACAGCACCCCCCTGCGGGCACGCCGTTCGGGCCGCGCCGCCGGGCGCCGCGGCAGCGGCGGCGGCGGCGAGGGCCGCCAGGCTGCGGCGCCAGGGCCAGCGCTGGCGGGCGGGCGTGGGGGGATGGGCGAGCGGGGGTTCCCGGACCAACCTCGAGTCGTGAACAGATGACGAGATGACTACCTACCAGACCACCCCAACCTAACCCGAAGACCCGAATTTCGGGTTGGGGGGGTTAAGGGTTCCACATGTGTTTTTTCTATGTTTCCCGACCCCCCCCCACTGGAAATCGAGGGTAAATCTGAGCCTTCGGGTTGGGTTGGGGTGGTTTGGTGGGTGGTGACGAGACGGCAGGTTGCTCGCTATTGTCAGCCTCCGGGGGCTCTCACGGGGCCTCGGGGCCATCAAGAGGTACTCAGGATGAGGAGCCGACCTCGGCGAGGAGGGGTCGGCACATATGCGGGTCGACGCTACGCGAGAGAGCAACAACAAAACATGACGTCGGGGGTCTGGGGCGGCGGCAAGCGTCACTTTTCCGCCCCTCGGGGGCGCTTGGCCCGGGGCGGCTGGAAAATTTTGGATTCCCGAAACGGTGCGGCGACAGACCGCGCGGTGACCCAGGAACCCCAAGAGACCTCACCGCACGGTCCGTCAACGCACGGTTTTGGGACCCTGGAGGCCCCAGTCGCCCGCGACGTCCTCGGAGAACGACCCGAGTCCCAAAACCGCGCGGTGACCCCGAATCCCCACCGACTCGCCACACAGTGTGGTCACCACCCCGTTTGGGGGCCCCCGATGGAGAACGGATGCCCCTGCGGTGGGCGCCTGTCCCCTGGGGGGGGGGCGACGTGGAAGTTCGCAGGCTGTCCGGCCGTGCTGGGGCGAGCGGCCCCGACGGCGAGCAATCCATATATATATATATATATATACGTATTTATACATATATATATATATATATGTATATATATACACACATACATACACACATTATATATATGTATATATTACACCGTTTGTCGGCCGCACAGCCTCATTTTGCTTGTCTCTCTGTCTCTCTGTGTCTCTCTCTCTCTCTCCCTTTTTTTCCTCTCTCTCTCTCTCTCTATATATATATATGTTGCTCCACAACCCTTCGGCGCAGTGCGCGGAAGTGCGGAAGGCCGGCAGGCTGTGTGAATGAAACGAGCAATTGTCCAGTCGTTGTACGCCCACAGAGGCCTAAACACTCGCGCAACACCCCGTCTTGGTAGGGATCAGCACTCGCCGAAATGCTGATCCCTGCCAAAACTGCCAGTGGGAGAAGGATCACTTTTTCCCTACATAGGCTCTGCCTAGAAGGGTTTTTGCTCGGTTTGCTTAAAAGGCCGGGCAGAGAAATGCGCCCCGGGCGGTTCCCCCGGCATCCGCCCCGCGGTTCCCCCAGGATCTGCCCAGCGGTTCCCCCAGTTACGTCCCCTGGGCTCACCCAGCTTAGCTTAGCTTAGCTTAGCTTAGCTAAACTTAGCTTAGCTAAACTTAGCTTAGCTTATCTCATATTAGCTTAGCTAACTTAGCTTTGCCTAGCCTAGCCGAGCCCAGCTTTGCTGAGTTTAGCTTAGCGTAGCTTAGCTTACCTTAGCCCATCTCATCTTAGCTTGGCTTATCTCAGCCTAGCTGAGCTTAGCTTGGCTTCGCCCAGCTTAGCCTAGCAAGGTTTACTTTACCTTATTTTAGCTTAGCGCAGCGTAGCGCAACGCAGCACTAGCACAGCACAGCATAGCGAAGCCTATCATATCATACCATAGCATAGCTCAACTAAACATAGCACAACATAGCACAGCGCAGCATAGCATAGCATAACATACCACAGCATTGATTCCCATAGCGCAACACTGCATAGCATATCACATCATAACGTAGCATAGCGCAGCATAACATAGCATAGCATAGCATAGCATAGCATAGCGCACCATACCATGCCATAACATAGCCTAGTATGCCATATCGCAGCATATCATAGCATTGCATAGCATAGCGCAGCAGAGCATATCACAGCATAGCACAGCACAGCATAACATAGCACAGCATAGCCTAGCATAACACAGCGCAGCCGAGCATACCCTAGCATGGGATAGCATTGCATAGCGCAGCATAGCATAGCATAGCATCGCATAGCGCAGGAGTAGGCGGCATGCATATGCAGGTGTAAATGTAATTGTACCTGTCGGTGTAGATGTAGATGTTGCTTTCCTAGATGCTCCAACTCCTAGGTAGGGTCGCACTGGGATATTTCACAACTCGCAAACCCAGCGACAGCCTGCCAGCGCGTTCTTTGAACACGGCAACCGTGGTCACGAGACTCTCGAAAGCAAAGTCTGGCCGGCGGAAAGTCTCGAGTTGCACACTCGAGCAGCACAGTGTCAGTC
Organism: Prorocentrum cordatum; assembly: GCA_963575745.1. Lineage (NCBI taxonomy): Eukaryota > Dinophyceae > Prorocentrales > Prorocentraceae > Prorocentrum > Prorocentrum cordatum. The sequence continues at coordinate 712,185 of CAUYUJ010012891.1, read as the reverse complement.
GGCCAGCTCCCAGAGTCATTTGTTTTGGGATGGGCAGGGAGGGCCAAGAGCGCTACTTGCAGAGACAAATGTTGAGAACAAAGGGCGCCCTTCCTCTGCAAGCTGGACAAGAAGTGCACGCGCGAAATTGCTCCACAACCCTTCGGCACAGTGCGCGGAAGGGCGGGAAGCCGGCAGGCTGTGTGAATGAAATGAGCAATTGTCCAGTCGTTGTGCGCCCACAAGAGGCCTAAGCACTCGCGCAACACCCCGTTTTGGTAGGGATCAGCACCCGCGGAAGTGCGAATCCCGGCAAAAATTGCCACTGGGGGAAGGGATCACTTTTTCACAACTCGCAAACGAGGCAGCGACAGCCTGCCAGCACGTTCTTTGAACACGGCAACCGTGGTCTCGAGACCCTCGGAAAGCAAAATCTGGCCGGCGGAAGGTCTCGAGTTGCACGCTCGATTAGCACAGTGTCAGCCGGCCAGCTCCCATATCCCATATGCATGGGTCGGCGAGAGGGCGAGGCAGGGACTGGGCAGGGAGGGAACGAGCCTTAGAAACAGAGAAGCTCCCTGAACAAACAAGTGGAAACTGATTTGTATTTCTGCAGCTTAGCGGGAATCAGCTTGCCAATCTGTCGCATGAGACGGCCTTGCTTCATATGGCGAAGGGCGCTGTTCCAAGCCTTCCAGCGCCCGCGCGACTGAATCTGGCCCTCAGGACGAAGGCCGAGCGCAGCATCAGTGGATGGCCCGCCATGGCGCGCCATGCGCGGTGCGAGGCGGAGGGCGCCAAGACTGCAGGCGTCGAAGACAGCCTTGCAGCGGCGCTCATACTCCGCCAAGGACAGGCCGAACAAAGGCACGGAGCGGCATCGCTTCGCTGCCAGCTTGGCAAGGAGGCCAGCCACCTGGTTGCGGCCGGCCTTCTTGGAGGCCGCATCCCTGGAGACCACGGTGTCGTCCTGCTCCCCGGCTTTGGTCGCGGGCCGCCGCGAAGCCCCCCCATCGTCGCCCTCCGAGGACTGTGCTATCATGATGGTGGCATGGGGGTTAGCCGGCGCCACGCAGGCACGAAGGAGCCACCTTGGTATCGTTCGCGGTGATCTGGCACACCTCGCCCGGTCGCAAGTACCCGTCGAACTGAGCCATCATGGCCTGCGCGGCGCTGAGGTCGGCCATGTCGCCGGTGTCGCAGGCAAGAAAAAGAGCTTGCTGTGGCATGGGGTCTCGTGAAATGTCTTTCATGCGTTTCTGCCAGCCGCGCAGCGCGGCGCGGGCGAGCTGCAGCGCGGTCGGGTCCTTCAGGTTGCTGCGCCGCACGTGCGCGGCCCCGTGCACGGCGACCCGAGCGTCGTATATGCCCCTGCCGTCGAACCACAAGTGGTCCAGGTAGACCTCCAGGCTGGCGTCGACCGCGGCCCCTGCCAGGGCGCTGAGACCGCGCTCGTTGGCGGGGCCCTTGAACTTCTCGTAGGCGCCCTGATAGCGAGTCTGGGTCGTTGGCGGCACCGATTGCGCTCGCAAGTATCCTGCGGAGCGCGGGCCGTCCCCGACGGCCTGTCAGCCTGCGCCCCGCTGCTTGGCGTTGGCCGCCCACTCTTGCGGCGAGCCAGGCGGGCGCGAGCCGTCGGCGGCCCTGAGTGGCTGCTGGAGGTCGTGCTGGCAGGCGCGCGCCAGCTCCACATCCCAGTGACTGGACAGCGCGCCACGGCCATGCTGAGCGGATGCCCCGCGAGGAGCCACTGAAGCAAGGATCACAGCCTAGTGGCGGCAGAGTGACGGAGGATACTTCCCAGCCGATGTGGTCTTCCATGCTGCGGCCCCTGGGGCATGTGATGCGATGCTTGATGATGACGCAGAGCACGACGGGATAACGACTTTACATGAAGATGTTCATGGTGATGGCCACCCTCGCAGCGGCGTAACAGCAGCAACAAATCGTCGATGTCGGCAACGATAAGACTTGGCTTGATTTGACGTAAGTACATCCATACGCACAGCAATCGTAGCGAACGGTCGCATGATGCTGTTGAGAAAGAAACTGTTGTAAAGGGCCCCACTTCCAGATCCGAGAGCAGGCGGTTTTCTCGAGCGACCAACGTATATTCTAGCGACGACAAAGGCGCATACTAAATACTGTCCGGGTAGCGCACAGCTGCCCGATTCGTGCGTGCTTTCCCCGAGAAATGCTAGTAGCCTGACTCCAGAATGTACAAAGAGTACCGACATGAACGTGCCACATCTTCCTGCTGGCAATCCATCTTTTCAACACGGAGTGTCAAACGGAGCGGCGATATGCAACCCTGCGCTGTGGCTGGCCGCGGACAGCCCGCCGCAGCCAGAAGACACCTCTAGCATGGCCCGCTGCGATGCTGGGTGAGGCTGAGGAGGGGCAAGGTTGGGACATGGACTGTGGAGGCCTTCGCGCGATTGGGAGACAGGAGGGGCATAGCGGCTTATGTCTCGCGGCGGCCGGCCGCGGGCTGCGCGCCCGACGCGCGCCAGCCTCATGTAGCACTGCTGGCGGGTCAGGCTGGAAATGCGCCCCTGGGGCGGCGCTAAGCTGCGCCGGTGCTGCCGCGGGCGCCCGAGCTGAGCTGCCTCGGGGACGCAGGCGAGCGTCGCTGCTGAATAGGCTGAAGTGGGAGCGGCCAACACCTGGTTGCCCTCCAAGATCTTCTCGATGTCGCGGGCATGCCCGTGTCGAACAGCGCCTGGCCGAAGCAAGCTGGCGGCGGCCGGGCGCCTGTCCGCGTCTGCGGGGTTGCGGGCCGACTCTGCGTAGCGCTGCTGCCGGGAGATCTCGCGCGCGAGCTGGTACGAGGCTGCGACGCGGCAGTTCCGCCCCAGGGCCCATCTCAAAGCTGAGCACGGCCCCCATGCCCCCCATCGACAGGACCTCCCTGCCGTAGAAGGCAGGGTCACGGCCGGCGAAGCGCAGCTCGAGAAGCTGGGCGCCAGACTCCTTCTCATGGATGGCGGCGTCGGACTGCCAAGCGCCGCAGACGACCCTGTGCCGCCGGTCGGCGGCAAGGAGCTCATCCTCCAGCGG
>CAUYUJ010012891.1:699146-701646 GCA_963575745.1 Prorocentrum cordatum | reverse complement strand
GATTTTCTGCTCCGTTTCATCAGCATTTCTCTCACCGCATCAGAAGTGCGCTGCCTCACGCTCTCGTCATGAACGCATTCAGCCACCAAAAGCTGCACAATATCAAGATGTGAAGATCCCGTTTTAATTCTGATCTGCAATTCTTTGGCAACTGAACGCAAAAGCGTGGTGTTCAGCATGGTGGGGTAATTTTTGAGAGCAAATTCTACAACCGTGAATGCTTCCGTCAACGTGAAAACTATCTGATGGTCCGTCGTCACAGGCAGAAACCCCAACCCGTATTCCCATATTTCATACTGGTCAAGGGACGCGGGAGCTGTAATCAAAAGTGGGTTTGCGCCTTCCCCCAAAGAAAAAATGACAGAAACGTGCTCGTCTGTGATATTCACTGTGTCCATTTGCATCAACAAGAGTGCCCTCGGGGCCGCCAGCAATACGTAAAAGAATTTGCTCCTGTCTGCAGAGCTCAAAATGCAATGCGTCTGGAATCCGTCGGCCCACGCACGATGGGCAAACAGCGTGCAGATTCTTCCTGCTTTTGGCATCAAAAATGTCAAACACGTGAGCGGCAATTTGCACGCCTCCAACGAACCAATGCAAACGACAAAACGTTTCGAAACTATCCCATGTAATGTTCGGGGGGGGGGGGGGCAAGAGACGGGCAGGCGGCTTGAACGTTTTACCGCGCCGTCGACGGCACGCGGGCAATACCAAACGGTAAAAAAAACAACAAAGGGTACTTTGACAACAGCGACAAATCTTCGACGGCAGCACTGTCCCAGGAGCTTCCTGTAGATATTGCTGGTCTTTCGCAGGACGGCGAAAAAAAAAACCCTCATTACCTCTTTGCGAAAGCCCTGAAAACAACTGTTTTGCAAGACGGAACAATGAGGCCCCACAGCGGCCCGAATTCAGAATGTCGAGCTGTTGCTCAGTCCGCCCGTTCTCCTGTCCCCGCTGGCGTCTCGCACCAAAAGCCCCGCTTCGAAAGCGCGCCACAATTCGGTGACAACAAATTCTTCGTGGGTCGGCGGATGGGCAAACTGATCAGATAACGCAGACATCCACAAAGAGCTCCATTGATCTTCGGGGACTTCATGAAGAACTAAGAACAACATGCATTGACTAAGCTCGAATATGTGAGGCTTTGTGGATGACCATCCCTTCCGCCCGTCGATTAACCTCTGTGGATCGAAATGAAGAAAATCTCGGTCAGGTGCGCGGTGCGCTCGAAATGTGTCGGCATGCACAGAAGCATTCGCTGGCGCTGACGAAATATCAGCAGCGGTAAGATCCACATGATTCAGGTTGCTGTATCTGTGCGAAGCGCTTGATACAGCGGCCGACATCAATCCCATATCGCTTCTGCTCTTATGACGAGCGGCCCGCTGCTCGTTGTCCCGTGCATCGTTGAAATACATCTGGCGGCGGCGGGAGAGGGGGGTGACAAGGGAACGCCATGACCAACAAAGAGTAAGCGCAACGTCGTACGTTCAAGAATGCGGCTTTCATCATTCAAAAACTGCTCAAGCAGAGATAGTCATCGTAGTGTCCATTGTTGTTGCGGCGAAACAACGATAGGTGTAGTGCTAATGTAAGGGTGTAAGGATGTAGTGTTAGTTGTGGTGCTAGTTGTAATGCTAGCTTGGCAATATTCATACCAATGCAAGTAGCACTAGTAGTAATAGTAGTCGTAGACGTCGTCGTCGTAGTACTAGTAGTAGGAGTAGTAGAAGTAGTAGCAATAGTAGTAGTAGTAGTAGTAGTAGTAGTAGTAGTAGTAGTAGTAGTAGTAGTAGTGGTAGCAGAAGCAGCAGTGGCAACGAAAATCGTAGAAGTAGTGCCAATAATACTAATAATGCAAGTGCCAGAGTACTTCTCCGTGAACATGGAAAAATAAGAGCAGCAACAGTCCCAGCCCTAACACTAACAACAGACCAGACGTCGCGGTAGTAGTAGTACTGGTACTGGTAGTATCAGTAGTAGTACGACTTCTAACTATATTGTGGCAATGGGTAAGCCCCGTCAACTTTTTCGCAGTAGAAGACCACATCGAAGTATAAGTAGCACTAATATTTGCAGTGGTAGCAGTAACGGGGGCACGTGTAGTAGTGGAAGCCGTAGTAGCACTAAGGCTGGCCGAAGTAGTATTGAACTAACGAACGGTAGAGATGGTGGTAGCAGTAGCGCAAGTAGTAGTAGTAGTAGTAGTAGTAGTAGTAGTAGTAGTAGTAGTAGTAATAGTAGTAGTAGTAGTTGTAGTAGTAGTAGCAGTAGTAGTAGTAGTAGTCGTAGTCGTAGTAGTGGTAGTAGTAGGGCTAGTCGTAGCAGTCGTAGTAGTAGTAGTAGGAGTAATAATAGTAGTAATAGTAGTAGCAGTAGAGGTAGTAGTAATAGTTAGTAGTAGTAGTAGTAACAGTGATAGTAGTAGTAGTAGTAGTAGTAGTAGCAGTAGTAGTCGTAGTAGTAGTAGTAGTAGTAGTGGTGGTAGTAGTAGTGG
>CAUYUJ010012891.1:684146-696646 GCA_963575745.1 Prorocentrum cordatum | reverse complement strand
GCTGTAATCGTAGTAATGGCAATTTTACTAGTAGCAGCACTGTCAGCTGGAGTCGTAATACTACTTGCAACGGCGAGGGGAGGTTGTGCTGCGGAAGAAATAATAGCAAAAGGGGTAAACGCAAAAAGAAAGACACGTCGAAAAAAATCGTACTTGTTGTAGTAGTACCCGTCGACGCAACAGCCGTTGATGAAATAGTAGTAGCGGTCGTAACCGTGCATATGTCGAAGCCGCAATGATAAACGAAGCAGTCGCTTTAGTAGTAATAACGGTAGTGGAATAAGTGCTGCTAGGCTTGGTCGTAGCAGTAGTCGCCCAGGTCGTTGCGATAGTACTACTAAACGTATAAATCACAAGATCACCAAAAATAGAAGTAATAATCGTAATAGTACATGGCAATGCTCGCCGAAAACCGTGTAATAGAGTTCGCGGCAAAACTGATTCTGGTAGTACTAGTGCTAATACTAGTACTAGTTGAAGTATTAGTAATAGTAGCAGTAGTGATAGTAGTAGTAGTAGTAATAAGATTCGCAGAATTAGTTGTAGGAGTGGTATAGATAGCGGTCGCCGCAGTAGTACTAGTAGTAGCAGTAGCAGTACTAGTAATAGCAATCGTACTAGTAGCACTAGCACCAGTAGTAATAGTAGTGATAATAGTAATAGTAATAGTGGTCTTACAAGTACTAGTAGTAGTGATAATAATGGAAGTAGTAGTAGTAATACTAAGGGTAGTAGTAATTAGAGAAGCAATAGTTTTACCAGTAATGTTGGTCGTATTTTGCAGCAGTCGCCGTCATATCTGTGTGGCCGCGAAAAAAAGACACAAAAACTACCAGTAGTAGCAGTACTATTAATTGCACTAGTAGCAGCGGCTGGCACAGCAGTAAAAATTAAAAAGTGAAACATCCAAAATCGTAGTAGTAGCAGTAGTAATAATATTAGTAGTAGTAGTCGTAGGAGGAGGAGGAAAAGTAGGAGTAGTAGTAGTAGTAGTAGTAGTAGAACTACGATTACTATACCGACTACTACAACAACTATTACTACTACTACTACTACTACTACTACTACGACTACGACTATGACTACTACTACGACTAGTACTACGACTACGACTATTACTACTATTACTTTTACTACTAATACTACTACTACTACTACTACTACTACTACTACTACTACTACTACTACTACTGTTAGTACTACTACTATGAGTACTTCTACCTCTACGACTACATCTACTACTGCCACTACTGTTACTGTTACTGTTACTGTTACTGTTACTGTTACTACTAGTACTACTACTACTACTACTAGCACTACTAGTACTATTACTACTATTACTATTACTACTACTACTACTACTACTACTACTACTACTACTACTACTACTAGTACTACTACTAGTACTACTACTACTATTACGACGACTACTACTACTATCACTACGAGTACTACTAGTACTACTACCACTACTACTACTACTACTACTACTACCACTGCTACCACTACTATACTAGGACTACAAGTTGCTGTTCCAGCAACAACGACATTAGAAGTAATAGTACAAATGGAAGCGGTATGAAACCCAATTATCGTAATCATGATGTTAGTATCCATTGTAGTGGTTCCCGTCGCACGAATGGTAGTAGTAGTAGTAGTGGTGGTAGTAATAGCAGTCTGAGTCGTAGTAACAGTAGTAGTAGTAGTACGAGTAGTAGTAGTAGTAGTAGTTGTTGTTGTTGTTGGTGTCGCTGCTGTAGTGGTAACCGTAGTAGTCGCAGTAAACAGTAATCGTCGTAGGGTTGGCATAAATACTGTTCGGGGTAATAATCGGAAACGTCGGGATGGTAGCAGTGGCGGTACAGCTAGCAATACTAGTGGTTCGTACTAGTAATGGTACGAGTACCAGGGCTACTAGTAGTACTACTTTTACTACGAATACCAGTAGTAGCAGAAGTAATGTTGGTGATCCAAGTACGAGTAACAGTAATAGTAATACTATTCGTAGTAGAAGTAAAGGTCGAAGACGTAGAAGTAGCAGCAGGAGCAGTAGTAATGGTGGTAATCGTGATAGTAGTGGTGGTGGTGGTAGTGGTGTTAGTCGTAGTAGTAGTGGTAGTAGCAGTAGTACGAGTGGCATTACTAGAAGTAGAACTAGTAGTCGCAGTAGTGGTAGTAGAAGCACTACTACTGGTACTTCTACTACTACTACTACTACTAATAATAATAATAAGGATACTACTCCTACCACTACTAATAATCATAATGATATTAATGCTTCTACTATTACTGGTAGTAGTAGTAACAGTAATAGTAGTAGTAGTAGTAGTAGTAGTAATAGTAGTAGTAGTAGTAATAGTAGTAGTAGAGATGGTAATAATAGTAGTAGTAGTAATACTAATGGTAGTAGTAGTAGTAGTAGTAGTAGTAGTAGTAGTAGTCCTACTCGATCTAGTCGTATTAGACGTAGTAGTAGTAGCAGTAGTAGTACTAGTGGTAGTGGTGGTAGAAATGGTAGTAGTGGTAATAATAAAAGTGGTAGTCGCAGTGGTAGTCGTAGTAGTAGTAGTAGTAGTAGTAGTAGTAGTAGTAGTAGTTTGACTAGTAATAGTAAAAGTAGTAGTAGTAGTAGTTGTTGTTGTTGTAGTGGTAGAAGTAGTACCAGTAATAGGCGTGGTGACACTAACAATAATATAAGGCGTCGTTGCAACAACCATATCATGAATAGTCGTAACAGGAGCAGCAATGTAGTCGTAGTAGTAGTCGCAATATCATAGTGCTGGCGTCAACCCTACTTCTCCCAATAATGCTGCCAATAATGGCACCAGCAGTCGTGATAACGATAATGGTAGTAATTAAGCTTCTGACTTGGAAATTGTAGTGACGGCGGCAATGGCAATGTCTGGCAGGTTAGCATAAGGTTTGCCTCATCTGTGCCACTAGGAGCGTTCTTCCTCATTCATTACATTGGTAATCATATCCTGCTGGCAACGCTCATGTTTACCCTCGACCTCCGCATTGGCACAATTGATGCCAATCGGACTTGCGGCACATGACATGCAAGCGGACATCAGAAGGGGAAACCAGAGAGCAGGAGGACAACAACGACGGCTCCCACAACATTTGTGAAAATATCCGCCACCGTGCTCTTCGGCGCAGGGCGGGCGATTCCTCAAACACGGGCGGCGGGGGGGCTGAAAACAGAAACTGGCTCGGCCTACTCTTGGCTCGTTGAAGCTTCTCGCGCGACGCTGGGGAGGGCAATTGTCGGACATCCCTCGCGAGGACCGCGGTGCCCAAAACTCTCCGCGCCAGCAGGCACCGAAAAGACCGCGCGAAGCTCCAAAGAACGCCCAGTAGGCCCTCCGACAGGCAACCCTTCAAGAAGCCTCCAGCAGCCTTCAAGGGTCCTCCGCAGAATGTCCCGAGAGACCAAACACGAACTTGTTCTATTGCTTTTGAAATATGCGCGCCTTCTCGGCCGTCGGACTTCCAAGACTGCCGCAGAAGATCGAAAGACCGCCCCGAGACGGCCCAAGACGCCTCGGGCCGGCTCCCGACACAGACCAAGAGAACCCCGAGACGGCCCGAGGGGCGCCCAAAACGGCCCCAGAAAATCCCAAGACGGGCTTAAGATGGGGCCGCGGGGACTAAAAGCAATCTCTGATTCCGAACCTTCAGCTCCTAGACGCACGCGCGACGCCACAAGAGACTTCCAAAACGGACCTGAGAAACCACCAAGAAGGATTAAACAAGACCCACGAGGTGTCATAACGACTTCAGCAAAGGATTTAAACTTGTCCCCGAAAGGCCCCCGATAGGCCAACAACCAGAGATCCCAAACAACATTCACGAGGCCTCTGAACCATCACCCATGCGCGGTGGCGGAACGGGCCGAAGGCCATTAGATAACGTCGACTGGCAACGCAAGACAAAATAAAATCTCAAATTGGCGCGGAGGGGAACAAAAAAAGACACTCCTCCAAACTGAGGGAGCTTGCCATGTGCTGGTGCAGTGCCTTTGCGTACGCGACCAACTGCGATGACACCTTGTAGTCGCACGATTGAAGCAAATTGAACGGCTCTCTAAAGCACACGCTGTATCGAATGGTGAGAATCTTAACCAAGGCCGCGTGCACTGGATTCTGCGACGACTCCAAACGCAATATGAGTTGCCAGGCAGCTCGGGCTTCGTTCACGCATTGCTCTTGAACGGCTCTCGAATCTGATAGTAGACGGCACCAAGACCAAGGCCACATTCGCGGAATAAGGGAATATATGTCCGCAGCTTTGGGCGCGTTAGCGATTTGAGACGCATTCTGTTTTTTTGTTCACCCGCTCGAACCTACGTTATCAAACGGTGTTCTTGCTTGAGGGTTGCGTAGCCCCGCGTTTTCGATGTTTCTTTTCGTGTGCTTGAGATGCCCCGCATATGACCTCCGTTTTCTTCTTTGTCGAGCGTTTTGGGGCTTCGGACAACTTGAAAATCCCCCAGTGACCGCCCAATACTGCACCCCTGGGCCGATATGATCGGACAGCGGCCAAGACAGCAACATGACGTGTCGAATTACATTAATTGTTCGGGCATGCGTTCTCAGAGGACCCGCGCCACTGCATGCGACCCCTCGCACGTTACAGAAACTACGCTGTCAGCGTTAATGGTTTTCGTTGTTGCGCGAAGGCGCGCGAGAAAACCCACGACCGCCTCAAAACTATAACGAGCTTCCAAGACCGCTCCGCCGATGGTCACAAAAGGATTTGGACATCAATTGGGCCCAGACCAACCCCGCATGGCACAAATACAGCCCCAGGACAAGAAACGCGAGCGAACGCGGAGGATAAGGGGGGGGAGGACAGAGAGGAGGAGGAGGGGGAGGAGAAGAGGAGGGGGAGGAGGAAGAAGAGGAAAGAGGAGAGAGAGAAGAAGGAGGAGGAGGATGAGGAGCACAAATGGAGGAGGGTGAAGGGGGGAAAAGCGCGTTCAGAAGGCATGGGACGGTGATTCGCCGTAGGCGTCATCGATACAGTTGCTTTGCGTGCTCAATGGCCTGTCTGACATGCACAACCAGCAACAGCTGATCATCCAGATCATACTGAACTTCTTTGCCCCACAACACGTCAAACGTTGGAACGTCCTCGACCAGGCCGAGATACGGGAAGACACTTGGGTTAGACAGGGCGTCGCGAAGAGTTGGTAGTATCATCGAATGTATCCAATCCTTGCAAGATGATTAGCCCATCACCGATGCACACGTGAGACACAGCCGCTCCACTCATTCGCGCAACTCGGCCTCCCCCCTGATCCCTTGGAAGCCTCAAAGTGGATCCATGATTGACCATGGGGGGTCCAACTAAGGCCTACAGGAGCTCCAATGCGGCCACGACGGCGTCCAGTATCGACCAGTGGAAGCACAAACACAGGAGTCTTCCTGCTGCTACTGCTGCTGCTGTTCCTCTTCCTTTTCCTCCTCTCCCTCCTCCTCCTCCTCCTCCCCCTCCTCCTCCTCCTCTCCCCCCGTCCTCCTCCATCGCCCTCCTCCCCCATCTCCCTCCGCCGTCCTCCTCATCCTAACCTCCTCGCCGTCCTGCTCATCATGGGTTCCCTGGTCCTCCTACCCCGTCCTGCTCCTGCTGGTGCTCTTCCTGCTACTCCCGTTGCTGCTCTTGCTCGTATTCCTACTCCTGCTCTGTGTCTCCCCCCTGGTCCTCCTGCTTCTCCTCCTACTCCTCCTCCTCCTCCTCCTCCTCCTCCTCCTTTTCCTGCTCGTTTTAGTCCTCCTCATCCTCGCGCCTGCCCTCATCAATGACAAACGCCTGTGTCTCACGGTGGCTCAACTGCGGCGGCACGTTTACGAGGCCGGTCCTGCACGCTGCTCCACATGATGTGGTACCGAAGACATGACAGTGCATCGCTGTGGACTTTGATGAAAGCCCCATGGTGTTGCCGTACACGCCGAAAAATAACAAGTTGCGAACGCAAGCACTGTTGGTTCCACGAATCCATTAATATGCAAAGAACAACGTGCTTAAACGAAAACTCCTTGACATCTATGGGGCTGTTCTTGTCGACGTGGGCCCGAGCATGCGCGGCTGCCGTGAAAGGATCTACGCCCGCCATGCGAAATTGAATGATCAGTGCTGCCAACATCAAGTGCCATATTGTATCTAGAAAGCTGTTGCCGTCATAGAGGGTGTACCACCTCCTCGTTTCTACTTTTTGGCCCGCCCCTTGTTTGATGAAGTCCGTGGCAGCGCCTTTGGGCACACGGCGTGCGCGTCTCCAGGTCCTCTAAGCAACAGCCCTTTCATCTCTCAAGGTGTTCTCATGGTCACGGACCGTACTCGGGTCATTTTGTCGGGCCGCGGACTGGGAACCCGCCCAAGCACTGCTCGCTAGAAAGCCTCCAGAGGTCACCAAGGGAACCCAGACAAGCCCCAGGATGCACCAACGTTTGCCCATGACGCTTCGGACAGCCAAGTGCCCTTCCCTCCTGCCCAAAACCGAATGAATATCTACAGCTCTCCATCAGAAGCCCCGAAAGTTCCCCCAAGGATGTTTTGGGAGGCTCGCCGCGATACACCGTCAGTCATCAACGACGCGTCACGCCCAAAACGCAGGCAAGGCGGCGGGACTGGCCGAAGGCCACGTGATATCGAAGGAGTCGTTTCACATGAGCGGGACTGCATAGCAAACTGTCGACAGGAGCCCCCGTGTCACGAGCGATCGCAGGAATGTAATCCATAAAGATGGGGTGGGTTGGTGCTCGAGACAATATTATTTCCATTGTTTCCCGCAGTTCCCTCAAGAACTTTCCCGAGCCGTACGGAGCCCTGCGAAACTTATGGACTATGAGCAGATTGCACGAGCATCGAAACGAATGGGATACAGCCCTGAAGGAATTGTTGTACAAATTCGAAAGCCGATGCGGCGGATCGCGCAAGAAGAAAACGCGCACTCCGCAACTCATCAGAAACCAAAACAGGGAATAACCTTCAGATCCCTCGTCGGCAATCCGCCCGCCCCCCAACGTCGGGGAACGAAATGTGCCAATCATTATGTGTGGCCCTCGAGGCCAAGGGGCATGCAATCCAACCTTCCTTATCGGATTTTGGAGAGCGTCCGTCCCAACCTCCCTCATTGGAATTCGTCATCCCCCACGCGTGGGAATATAGTAGAGGTTTCTTTCTTATTCAGGGGTGGGGTTGCGATCTGGCTTCTAGAGGCCCAGACTCAGAAAGCCAACCTTTCGTTTCGGAGTTTGGAGAGTTCGGGGGGCTTCTAAAGGACCAGGAAATGTCCAACCCAAGCGTCCGTATCGGAACGCTTCGGATGTTCAGAAAGACCAGGGCGATGTCCAATTCACCGAGGCCCTCGGGGCCCCGCGTCAAAGCGTCGGATGCGGCGAGAAACCTGCTACATAAATACCAACACGCGTGCACCTGGCGACCCTGCCCCCTTTGGCCACAATGCAGGGTCCAATGCCCATTCTGAGTTCCCTGACGTCCGATCCCAATTGAAGAATTGACCAGTGCCCCTGTCAAATACTCTCACCGTGCGATCAGTCGGCGTGTCGATCTGGAGAGGGACCCACAATTTCGTGCTCTTTGTTGGAACGACCGATAGAAGCGACCAAAACAATGATATTGCCAACGATTTCGTAGCGGTGCCAACAGGTTTTGCAGGAGGGCGTTTTTTCTTGTCGGCTTCAGTCTGCATAGCCTTGCGCAGATAATCCATGGCACCTGACTTGTCGTGAACTGATGACTGGTCGGCTAATATAGCAATTGGGCACACGCAAAATAACCCATTCGTCTGGAAATGAACACATAATATTGGCAGAGAGGATACCCGCGATGCATCAAAACTAACGGCGTCTCCGATAACAAACTCTGGGGGCGGAGATGTGAATATATGCGCAAGGGTGCGCCTTGCTTTAAGCAAGTACGATGTCACAACCTTCCTGACAACGCAAGCATGGAACTTCGAATATGCGCCAGCATGTGCCACGTCCTTGGTGGACGCAGACGCAAAAGACGAGATTTCAAAGACGGCAAGATGAGATTCTAAAAACGTTTTCTTCCTCGTCCTCCTCCTCCTCCTCCTCCTCCTTTTCCTGCTCCTTCTCCTCTTCCTCCTCCTCCTCCTCCTCCTCCTCCTCCTCCCCAATCATGATTTTCGCATGTTTCTTGCCAGTTCTGCCTCATGCTCCGCCCCGATCTTTCCTACCCGTTACGCTATGAAAATGTGCGCCAAACGTTGAGCGTTGTCATGCTCGTGGGGCCCACTTTCTCATTCAAAAACCTCATCGTCGGCGCCCTCCGTTCCCCCTGTTTGCTCAACGGTGGTGGGATTTCGAGTTTGGGACTTGGGAGTTGGGATCTCTTTCGAAGCGGATCCAGCGCGCATCGACGAAAGCCCCAGAAGAGCGCAATGCGCCAGAAACAAAATATAATTTATCACATCCGCCAATCCTTGAACAATACGTCTTCCGCAGCTGCGTACCCTGTCCGTTTGCACAAAAACTTGTTCGACGCGATAATGTCTTTATCCTCACCTCGGAAAGCTTTGCGAACCCCTGCGGACACATCAGATGGCAAACTGATGACAGGGAAGGTCGATGATAATCTACCACCCCAGCCATTATTCTCAACTAGCTCGGCGAGCTGGCGCAACCACGATCGACACAGCGTTTTGGCGGACACCGACAAAGACGAATTCCGCATGACAGCGAACAGGAGCAAACTGAAGTCGATATTCTCGCTGAAAACATCCAGGCGCGGGGCAGAAACGCCCATGGAATGCCAAGAGTGCCCTGCATGCAAATGTCCTAACACTGCAAGGACGTGGAAAGTATTTACTTTGAAATGCTCCACCTTCACGCAGACCCCTGGAACGATCTCTAATTCAAAACTTGCGGGCGCACACGACACCAACGCAGTGAGCAAGACGAGTATGGCCGATACCAATTCACCAGACCTTGATTTCCATTGCAATAGCCAGGATCCGCCACCGTGCCCTTCGGCACGGAGCGGGCGCATTCCCCCCTTTTAATCCCTGATGGCGCCCCCACAATTCAAGAAACCACCGAGACGGTCAAGAAGGCATCCAAAACAGCCCTTGACGGTGTTGTGCGTGAGAAAATGGGCGCAACAAGACCTCAAGAAGCTTCCAAGAGGGCCCAGCGAAATCACGAGCGGTTTCGAACAAGCTCCAAAAAAACACCCGAGAGCTCATCATCGTTGATTCCCAGTGATGTCGGACGGATGTACGCCTTGTCGCAACTGCGGTTCATCAATGTTGCCAGATGGATTCAACTACCGCCCAAGGCGCGACCAAGACGCGGACCAAGACGGAACAACGCGACCCGACGAAACAACAAGGAAACAAAAGGCGCCAGAGCCAAACAGCTAAGCCAAACGCTCCAGAAAACCTCCAGGAAACTCCCAAGAAGCAGCCATGGGGAAGCGCTCCCAAGAAGGCACAACATACACAACAAATTAAGCTATGCCCAAAAGGTTCCAGACAAGTCCCCGAGATCCCAACCAACGTCCATAACATCCGCGAGGCCTGAGACACGCCATCCAAACACGGTGTCGAGAAAAGCCGTAGGCAGATAGATAGAAGACCAAATATGAACAACACCGACCCCATGAACATGGAGAATGAAAGCGCACTGTGGTCCATGCCCGAACGTGCATCTCCAGCTAGCCGTGACGTGCTACGTCTCGGACGAATCAAATGTTCATACCCAATGTCAAGAGATTGAATGAAACACCAAAGTGACTTGTTGGTGACGCTCAATGTGCTCGTGAGATTCTTCTGCCCTGGCAGTCCGCACTCCGACGCAACTTCGAAGAAACTAGGGAAGCGCACGGGCAACACCTGATTGACCAGACGCCCCACGACGCCCCGTCCCCGCCCCAAATTCCCAGAAACCAACCGCGAAAGGATGAACCATTCATCAACTGGAAGTTTGTTCGGCCTCTCCTGGACCTGCCCGAACAACGCTGGTGACTGCACAAGAGAAGCCCATTAAATCTAGCACAAGACCACGAGATCTTCCCTTCGCACGCCATACCTATATAACGAGATCTGCTTTTTCAGAAAATCAAAAAAAAAGTTAGTAGGGGCCACCACTGGCCGACGGGCGATCCTCACCACAACGATTTTTCAAACTGCCCGACGCTCCTCGGATGGGACTTCGTCGGAAACGTCAAGAGTGCCGCCTCACGTCGCCACAATGCACATAGTGGAAGCACAAAAAACACACACACAAAAAGCAAGGAAAATAGGAGAAAGAAGTTCCTCAGGAGGAAGCGGATAAAGAAACTAGAGAATGGCGCGGGAACCAGCAGTCAAATGAAGAAGGGCGTTTCGAGCGGCGCGGGCGGCAGCCACAGCATACGTGGCCCAACGCAGACACTGACATGAGACGAGCATACACCTTCTCAATAGGGACGGATATCTCCGCGATTGGAACTGGGAATTCGCCACCGCGCTCCTGCGCGCGGAAACGGCGTGCCCTCAGGCCCCATTCTCTCCTGCATATCCGCAGTGGCTCACGTGAGTTCGGCGTCGCGAAACGATCAACCACAAATGACCCAAGGCGGGGGGCCCTGGAAGGCCAGAGAAAAACTCGCTCCACGTGCCATCGGGCCCGCGATGCGTCTCATCAATACCTTCGCTCTAGACATTTACGTGTTAGCAATGATGTCCCCCAATCGTTTTGTTGCGATATGTCCCCCACAGTCTTGCCCGATTTCGGCCACAATGCCACATCCCTTGGGGGCCCTCTGAGGCTTTCGCGCAAGGCGCACAAATTGCACGGGTAATGCGGCGGCCCTTCAGATGAGTGGACCTTCGCTCCAAACAATGCCCTGGTAACAAAATTGTTCCCCACAATCGTGTTACCGAAATAACCCTCCCCTCCCCCCCCATTGCGGCGTTAACGAAATTGCCCCCCAAGGTGTGGCCACTATGGGTTACGAGCCATGTGGCAGGTTCCGCGGCATATCGGGGGCCTCAGCGCATTTCCCACAGATCCCACCCAGAACTAGCCTTCAAGGATACCCCGAGAAGCTCATAACAATTACCCACCGATTGCCCAAGAGGCCTTACACCCGCAGCCCAGGCACGGCAGAGGAGGAGGCCACAAGGCAATGGATATGTGAATACTCAGCCACGGGAGCGGTACATCAAACCATTTCCATTCGTATAACACACTGGATGCGCATGGTAGGTCGGTGATCGTTCTCGCATCAATACAACTGGGCAAAACGTGTTGCAAAATCGCAGGGCGGACGGGCCACCTCAATGCTGGCCTCAACGAATCTATAATGCGTTCGAGAATGTCCTGGGTTGTGGGCGCGCCAGACGCGGCGGCTCGTTCGTACAGTCGGAGTCGAAAGTGGAAAGCATCTGTCGAAGCCTGGTCTCGCAATGTAATAAAAACATCCGCGTGTTCTTGCAAGTCTGTTGGCACTGCAATCAATGACGCCATTTGGGCCAACGCAGCTGGTCTACCGTGACCCCTCGTCTTGGAGACGCTAGAAAGCGGGGGGGGGGGGGACAAAATAACGCCGATCCGCGCTAGCACCCACGGATGAACCTTCGCGCAACGACAAACAACTGGGCTGGACCCCCAGTCTCGATGAAGCTGGTCTACGCGAGCATGCCAGCACTCTGCACTGGGTCCACTTGCGGAGGAGGAGGAAGAGGAAGAGAAGGCAAAAGGAAAGAACGAACAAGAAAAAGAAGCAAGGAGGAAGGGGAGGAGGAAGAGGAGGAAAAGAGAGAGGAGGACAAGGAGGAGAGAAGGACAGATGAGGAATCCGAAATGGTTCCCAGTGCAATCATATCAGTCAAGTAAACTCGCAAAGAATTTCACGTGCAACGCCGAAAGAGTTAAATAGGCAGGACATAGGAGAAAACCCAATCCGAATCGGATGGGGTCAGATAGGACGAGCTTGAACGAAGCGCATCTTCTGGGACGTCCCACCCCTCCCGCTCATCCGTTGCCATGGCGAAGATATCCTTTGTACACGCGCAGTCGGACATCATAGCACGGCAACGCAGAAGAGGGCATCGCATGGCAGGAACAGCATGCGGAACGTGCGGAAGCCCGACGATGACTTCACCAATGCAGTGAACAGAACATATACACGTGCGGATTGGAAAACGCATCTCGACAACATGTGTTTTCCCAATATTGTGAAAAACACCAAACCAAGCTGCAAGACTCGGACCAAGCGGAAGTCCGAAAATGAGGCCGACGACGAGGACGACGGCGACCACGAGAGGACGATGATGGCGACAACGGAGACGACGATGATGTCATCGGCCGAACGAACTACAGTATGCCTGTTGGTGATCAGGCCGCGCTGCACACGATTTTTGTTCACACTGCCCACGGAACCCCGAATCTGGCGCAGTGTCCGAAAACTCAAGGCCCCACCAACGGCAAGATGGAAATGCAGCCGTGCTCCGTTTGAGCGGCAAC
>CAUYUJ010012891.1:659146-681646 GCA_963575745.1 Prorocentrum cordatum | reverse complement strand
TACTACTACTACGACGACTACTACTACCACTACTACTACTACTTCTACTACTACGACTACAACTACTACTATTACCAAAACTACTACTACTACTACTACTAGTATCCCTACTCCTACTACTACTTCTACTACTACTATTGCCACGATTACTATTACTATCAGTATTACTACTACTACTACTACTACTACTCCTACTACTACTACTACTACTACTACACTACTACTGCTACTACTACTACTACTACTACTACTACTACTATTACTACTACTACTACTACTACTCCTACTGCTTCTTGTTTTACTTCTACTACTACTTCCACTACTACATCTGAAATTCCCGACGGTGGCTGGCGGAGACGCCACAGGCGTTGAAGTCCGAGGGGGGGGGGAAGAGGGAAAGGATGGAGAGAGAGGGCTTGAAGGCCCTTAAAGAGGGGGGTGTGCCCATCCAAAGGAACGGGCACACCCCCCCCCTCAGGGGGGGGTGTGCCCGTTCCTTCGGATAATGTTCGCTATAGTCATTTCAGACGCTGCTGGTGTGACATGTATGACATGCCCGACCAAGATATACAAACAGGATGTGTCACAATAGTGATGTTCTTCGTATGTCCGTTCTTGTCGTCATGATCGCCAACGCCATGCCGCCCCCCTCGCCCGCGCACGCACACACACACACACACACACACACACAACAACAAAAAACTTACGAGGTGCACGGCTTCGGCGCCACCCTCGCGGCATTACAACGCCACCATCAACATCTTTGTCTGCTCTAAAACAACACACATGAAACAATCATAGTCGAGTCTGAACCTACAACACGCTCATGTCAAAACATTCGTGTTCCTCTGGACTGGCACGGTGGCGGGATCTTGCCGCAGGCAGGGAAGAATGTCACACCATCTGCTCCAGTAGCGGTCTTGCGCCTCCTGCTCCGCGCTGGCTGCCGTCGCGCGACTCTCAGCCGCAGTCGCGCGCGCCTCGGCCGTTGCCGCGCGCGCCTCGGCCGCTGCTGCGCGGTCCTCGGCCGCGGCCGCACGGCCCGCGGCCTCGGCCAGGCGAGCTTCGGCGTCGGCGAGGGCCACTCGGGCGGCGTCGCGGTCTCTCGCCGCTCGGCTCCCGCCGCTGGGGCCGCTCGGCCTTTTCCGCTTCGCAGGCAAAGACGCCATTGCAAATGCCAAAGGCGCGGCGCAACTGAAGGCACCGTCCGCTCTGCCGAGCCACAGGGGTCAGGAGGGTGGGGTGATGATGACCCTCCACGCCTAAAACGCAACGCAACACAATGCCCTGCATCTCATCACGGTGTCGCGGCGAGTCCTCACAAGGGCACCAGGGAACAGAGAGAGGAGGGGTGGAGGGGAGGAGGAGGAGGAGGAGGAGGAGGAAAAGGAGGAGGAGGACAAGGAGGAGACGAGGGGAGTGGGGGGGAGGGAGGGCAACAGGAGGAAGCGGGGGAGAAGATAGGGAGGAGGGGGGGAGAAACAAAGAGGAGGATTACTACGGATGAGACAGGAGAAAAAAGGGCACGGTCACAGTCGAGGGCTGCCCACGATGCCCTTCTTCCAAGACGATCCCGAAGAATCCTGGAGAACCCATGGAAGTCGCAAGCCGTCAAGAACATCAACACGCTTGCAACAGGAGATAGACCGACAGCGGATGATAAAAGAAAGGACGGGGCAAGGAGAAGGGAGGGGTTGAGGTGGAAGAAGCGAAGCAAGGGGACTGCGAGAGGACGGAAGAAGGGTAGACAGACTAAACGCGGGAAAGAGAGTGGGGCAGGAGGAGGACAAGGCGGAGGGACAAACGTGGTATGATGATGAAAATGAAGAGGATAAGGATGGGGAGGAAGAGGACGACGGATGAGGAGGTTGAGGAGGAATAGGAGGAGGAGGAGGAGGAAGAGGAGGAGGAGAGGGAGGACGAGGGGATAATGGCTCATGGGGGGGGGGGGGGGGGGAAGGCATTCCCAAGGATGCATACTCAAAGAACACGCTCGTCACCCCCAGAAATGGAGGTTCTCTCAGCTAGAACCCCCCCTGCTTGCGAAACGTTTTCCACGCTGCGCACGCTGGGCCGTCTACCAGCAGTTCGCTGCCAGGCGGGCCCCTCAAAGCAAGGAAGGGGAGAAGGAAGAGGAGGGTGAGGAGGAGGAGGAACAGGAGGAGGAAGAGAAAAGGGAGGAGGACGCGGGGCAAAACGCAGGAGGAGGAGGATGATGAGAAGGGCCAAAAGGGCCTCCCGTTCGTGCCAAGAGCGCCCCCCGTTCGTGCCAAGAGGGCCCCTCAAAACAAAGAGAGGAGGGAGGAGGAGGAGGAGGAGGAGGAGGAAGAAGAGGAGGAGGAGGAGGGGGAGGAGGAGAAGGAGGAGGAGGAGAGCGCAGGAGGAGAAGGAGGAGAAGGAGGAGGAGGAGGAGGAGAGGCTTTTTTTTTACTCGACGAGTGGGGCCATGTCCCAAGCTGATGCGTGTCAGCAAACGTGTATATTGAAGGCGGCCCGTCGCTGGATCGGGCTTCGCCTGCCTGTCCTATCCTGGACAGCTATGCAGGCGAGTGCGCACGGCGATGCTGCGACGCCGAGGCGGGGGTCAGACTGCATGCGAGGGTGAATTGCGCCTCTCTCGGAGGCCCCGTGCACCATGCTGCACAGGGATGGAAAAAGGACAGAGTGGCATTTAGCGCTGGCCAATGCGGGGCCGCCCTATTCGTCGAAGTCAAGCGGACAGAAGCAGAAGAGAGGGGCCAGCGCAGACACCGTGACAGCGTATATTGCGGACACCGTGACAGCGTATATCTGAGAGATGAAAGAGAAGGAGGAGCAGGAGGAGCGCAGCGCCCAGCGAGCGTTTCCCGCCCGCGCCGCGCGGCGCGAACATGCAACGTTCGGGCGCCGCCGCTCAGGCTGCGGCGCCTAGGGCGGCGAGCATCTTGAGGTCCAGGCATTTCAGCGGGTAAAACAAGACGAAGCTGGCGAGGAGGAGGCCGCCAATGCAGAGCATGCAGTAGGCGAAGCCGACAGGCGATGCTAATATTGGTCAAGAGTTGACGAATGACACCGAAAACGCGACGCGCTGCAGGCTGCAGCGCGCCGCCCTCCTCTCGCATGGGAGGCTTGAGAAAATCCTGACGGCAAACTTGCCATTCAGCGAGCCGCCGACCGTCGAAAGTTCAACTGGCCCAAAAGACCCAATTTGCTACACAGCCAAATCCACAAAGCAGGTTGCCTTGGCACGGCTAGATTCCTCAAAGTAGGTTGCCTGCCAACCTCGAACGGCAAGAACAGCAGGCTGGTCTATGAGACCTCTGCACCTTCATATTGAGCCACAGCATCATTCGGTCTATGAGACCCCCTGCTTCCTCATTACCCTGGCGGCTGAGGAGGAGAAGGGCCAAGAGGGCCCCCCGCCCGTGCCAAGAGGGCCCCTCGTTCGTATCAAGAGGGCCCCTCAGAGCAGAGAGGAAGAGAAAGAGAAGAAGAAGGAGGAACATTACGCGGGAGGAGGAGGAGGAGGAGGACAGAAACCAAAAGAGCGCCCCGTTCGTGCCAAGAGGGCCCCTCAGAGCAGCGAGAAGGAGGAGGAGGAGGAGGAGGAGAAAGAGGAGGAGGAGGAGGAGAAGGAGGAGGAGGAGGAGGAGGAGGAGAAGGAGAAGAAGGGAAACGCAGAAGGAGGAAAAGAAGGGCCAAAAAGGCCTCCCGTTCGTGCCAAGAGGGCCTCGCGCTCGTGCTTAGAGGGTTTAGGGTTTAGGGTTTAGGGAGGAGGAGGAGGAGGAGGAGGAGGAGGAGGAGGAGGAGGAGGGGCAGCAGCAGCAGCAGCAGCAACACGAGCAGAAGGAGGAAAAGGAAGAGGAGAACGCAGGAGGAGGAGAAGAAAGAGGAAAACGGCCACGAAAGCCCCCCGTTGGTGCCAAGAGGCCCTCCCATTCGTGCCAAGAGGGCCCTCCGTCCGTTCAAGGAGAACGCGCGCGGAGCGCAAGCAACTTTCTTGTGTGCGAAGGACAATCATTGAAATCTCGCGCGGAGCGCGAGAGATTTTGTAGTTTGCAAGGGGCAATCCTTGAAGATCGCGCGGGGCGCTGGCGATCTTTACGATGTTTAAGCGGCATCCTAGCAGTTGGCCCGCTCCTGGCTCTCAGATGGCAAACAAAAAACACGCGCGATCATCAAACGCGTTGAAACGGGGGACGTGGCTGAACCGCGATTGCCGCGCACGGCTGGTCAAATTTGAGCACAGTTTGTGTCGAAATGGGGATGGGATACTTGAGCGCAGCGTTCAAAAAAACGGGGAAGGGGCCATGCCTCACAGCCACGCCCCCCCCTCCCTCTCCCGGCCTTTCCTCCCGCTCAGGCGCGCAGAGCTGACCACCGCTGACGCTGCCACCACCAGCTCCTGGACCACTGCGAATCATCTGGCACGGTCTGCCTGGGCGCCAGCGATTCATCCAAAAACGTTTGCAAAACAAAACAGTCGGCGACTAAATTTTTAGTCGGCGACTAAAAATTTAGTCGCCGACTAAATTTTTAGTCGCCGACTAGAATGTCAAGGCGCGTGACATTTTTTTTTTTGCCAGGCCGAGTAATTTTTCAGAACGACTAAAGTTTTCACAAGGGAAAAATTAAGACAAAACGACTAAAAATTCTGTCGTGCGCGACTAAAAATCTAGCCAAATCGACTAAATTTTGTGCACGGCCGACTAAATTTTTTACGAACGACAAAATTTACTCAAATCAACCGCATTCAATCATCGCCGACTCAAAATTTAGTCGGCGACTAAAAATTTAGTCGATAGCACTGCGCGATTGATAATGTAACCGTCGCGACTGAATTTTTAGTCGGCGACTAAATTTTGAGTCGGCGTCAGAAAAACTGTTTTTTGTCGGCGACCAAATTTTCAGTCGCCGATGCAAAATTTAGCCGCCGACAAATGAACAACTTAACCGCTGCCAGTCAAGATCGCGACCGCTACGTATTCGCATTTGCAATCAGCCGCGGGTAATCCCGTGTCGGCGACAAAGACACTTGGAGATT
The DNA here is from genome assembly GCA_963575745.1 of Prorocentrum cordatum. Classification (NCBI taxonomy): domain Eukaryota; class Dinophyceae; order Prorocentrales; family Prorocentraceae; genus Prorocentrum; species Prorocentrum cordatum. Next base: position 676,623 of record CAUYUJ010012891.1, on the reverse strand, counting down.
CCCGCGCCGTCATGAAAACCCGTCAGCTCTCGAGGCGCGCATTTGCGCGCGCCCCATCACGCCGTTCGGCTCCATCGCAGGCCCCCCAAGCTGCGTTCACGCGCGCTCACGACGCCCATCTCGGCACGCCCTCGCACGCTTCGTGCCCCTCAATGGCCCCACCGAAGACTCCAATGACACCGCCCACGTGCGTCACACACCTTAAGCCTTTTTGCGGTTTCGGGAACTCTGCTGAAAGGCCGAACGGCCGCTTCCACATGTGGGCTCCCCGACAATGTCGGCACGCCAGTCACACGTTCCGTGGCCGCATAGGAGTTCCACCGAACGCCCTAGCGGCCGCGTACACGTGCAACTCCGCCACCCATTACGCCACGCCCCTCACACGCTTCATGGTCTCTCCATCGATAGCCCCTGTGGCTGCGTCCACATGCGCAGCCGCCACTCATTTCGGCACGCCCCTCACACGCTTCCTGGCCCAATGCGTAATTTCACTGAGCGCCGCAGCGGCCGAGTTCACATGCGTTCCCGTCACCCGTTTTGACGCACCCCTTCGCGCGTTTCGAGGCACTCCCGCACGGACATCGAATTGAGGAGGTAGATTGCACCACATAACAGCAAACGCATTGAAAATGCACTATGCGGCCTCTGCGGACTATACATATCCACTGTCGCTGGCCAGGTCCATCCTGGGCTCGGAAGCGGCGCATACACACCCATGGCTAAGCCAGGGAGGCAAATGCACCGCTCCTGGGCCCAGTGGATATGCATATATATATATATATATATATATATATATATATCGTCGCCCTATCGGGGGCTGTTGGCGGCAATCGGGGGCGCCCCCCATGCGCGCTGGGGATTGCAGGTGTAGTGTTGCGGGGTGCCCATCGGAGGATTGGTTTTCAAACCTGAGGGCGCCACGGAGTCCCAGCCCCTACGTCTTAAAAGAAAACGCATTCCTGTCCGCGTAAGCGCCGTGCGCTTGAATCGAGCGGTTGGGGCGCAATGCGTTGGTCCCCGCCATATGAACAAAAAAACAAATCCTGTCCGCGTAGGCGCCCTGTGTTTGAGTTCAGGTGTCGTGGCGTGCTGCGCTGGCCCCCGTCCCATGCACAAAAACACGGATGCGAAAATGCAACAATAGCACGGTTGTTGGCCAAGTGCCAAGAAGTTGGGCCTCATAGGGGTCTGTTTGAAACGTCGGACTCCTTTTGGGGCCGTCTTGGAATGTTCTTGGGCCCGCTTGAAAAGCCTTCGGGGTGATCTTATTGCACGTTGTGTTTTCTTGAGCCAGCTTGGAGGCAATCGTGGCTTGTCGAAGTGTTCTTGGATGCATATTGAGCCATCTCAGACAGTCTAACTACCCGCGGAACTGCCCGTGCTGGCCCAGAAAGGGGGAGGGGAAGTGGCAAATCCTTCCCCGAAGTGTAAGACGTCGGTTGGAAGAGGAAACTGTCCACACCAAAGCGCCCATTGCGCTGGTGGGTTTATCACTGCGGTTGGGAAACCAACCCCGCATCACTGCCAGACGGCCGACCTGCTGAACATCCAACGCGGCCACTATGGCATCCCATGACGGCCAAACACACGCTTTCACCTTCCTGCTCGTCCGCCTCCCCCTCTTCCTGCTACTGTTCCTCCCTGCTGCTCCTCCTCCTCACACGCCATTTCCTCCTCCAGTTCGTTCTCTTACTCCTCCTCCGCCACCTCGTCCTCCCCCCTTCCTCCTCCTCCTCCTCCTCCTCCTCCACCTCCTCCTCCTCCTCCTCCTCGTCCTTCTCCTCCTCCTCCTACTCTTTTTCCTACTCATCCTCCTACTTCTCCTCCCCCCTTCCTCCTCCTCATCCTCCTCCTCCTCCTCCTCATCCTTCTCCTCCTCCTCCTCTTCCTCCTCCTCTTCCTCCTCCTCCTCCTCCTCCTTCTCCACCTCCTCCCCGCCTCCTCCTCCCCCTTCTCCTCCTCCTCCTCCTCCTCCTCCTCCTCTCCTCCTCCCCTCCTCCTCCCCCTCCTCCTCCTCCTCCTCCTCTCCTCCTCCTCCTCCTCCCTCTCCACCTCCTCTTCCGTCTCCCTCCCTCCTCCACCCCCTTCTTCTTCTCCTCTCCCCCGCCCTCCTTCTCCTCCTCCTCCTCCTCCCTCTCCTCTCCCCCTCCCCCTCCTCCTTCTCCTCCTCCTCCTCCTTCTCCTCTTCCTCCTCCCTTCTCCTTCTCCTCTTCCTTTTCCGCCTCCTCCTCCTCCTTCTCCTCCTCCTCCTCCTCCTCCTCCTCCTCCTCCCAGCAATGGCCTCCGTTCTACCCCTTGCTTCGGGTTGAAACACGTGCATCATTCCCTCACACCCTCCGCTGCTGATGCAGCCAACGCGGAATCCTCGAAGGAACAATAACAAAACTTCGCTGAGGGCAGGGATTAGAAATGCGGGGGAAACGGGCATGAGAAGAAAGACAAACAACGGAAGGAGGACGAGACCTTCTGCCAGCTGCCACTTGTTTCGCCAACACGCGCGTTACGGAGCAATCTTCGCGTTGGGCACAGGTGGCATCGACAAAATCCACGTCCAATGTTCCAGTGGGACCCCCGAGCGATGGGGGTCTCAAGGCAGGGTGCCAACTGCAGAAAAACTGCAGGGTGACGCACCCTCCCGAGATTCAGCGCTCGGAGGAAGGAAGCAGGCTGGAGGGATGGGAAAGGAGGGGGGAGGCAAGGGGGAGGAAGGAGGAAGGAGTAGGAGGGAGGAGGACAAGAAGGGTAAGGAAGAAGATGTGGAAGAGGAGGACAAGGACCAGCAGTAGCAGCAGCAGCAGAAGAAAAAACACCAGAAGGCCCGAGCGGGGGAAGAGAAGGATGAGGAGGAGAAGGGGAAGAAGAGGAGGAGGAGGAGGTGAAGGAGGAGAGGGGAGAAGGGAGGAGGCAGGAGGACGAGGACGGAAAAAGAGGGAGGACGGACAACAAGGAAAAGAGAACGAAAGAGGAGGGAGCGGAGAAGGAAGGGAGAAAGAGGAGGAGAAGGGAGAAAGGAGGAGGGCAAGGAGGAAAGGAGATAACTGTCCGCACCAGAGGGTCGGGAGACCTCTCCAAAAAAACTGGCCGATTGACCTGCCCAAAGCCTGGGAGAATTCCCCAGACGGCTCGCGACGAATGGCAGGGAAAGAGGCGGCGCCTTCCTCCTTCACGCTCTCCGCGTTTCTCATCCTCCTCCTCCTCCTCCTCCTCCTCCTCCACCTCCTCCTCCTCCTCCTCCTCCGTCTCCTTATCCTCCTGACTACTCCTGTTGCTGCTGCTGCTGCTACTACAGGACGTTTCCGCGGCAACGCCTCCCCCACCTCCTTGTCCTCGTCCTCCTCCTCGCATTGCTCCTTCTTCTCTTCCTCCTCCTCCTCCTCCTTCTTCTCCTCCTTTCCCTCCTCCTCCTCCTCCTCCTTCTCCTCCTCCTCCTCCTCCTCCTCCTCCTCCTCCCTCCTCCTCTCTTCTCCTCCATCTCCTCCTCCTCCTCCTTCTCCTCCTCCTCCTCCTCTTCCCCGCCTTCCTCATCCTCCTCATCCTTCCTCCCCTCCTCCTCTTTCCCTTTCACCGCCTCATCCTCCTCGTTCTCCGCCTGCCCCCTCTTCCTCCTCCTCCTCCTCCTCCTCCTGCTCCTTCTTTTCCTCCTCCTTCTGTTCCTCCTCCTCCTCCTTCTCCTTCCGTTCCTCTCTCCTCCTCCTCCCGTCCAGCTGTCTCGTGGAAGGAAGGTTTCATGAGAAAAAGGCAGCGAGACAGTGGTGGCTCAAATCGGCTCGACACGTCCTGGGATCCAAACGCATCAATTTTCCGAGTCGCGTCGGGCCGTGGCAGCGAGGAGGCGCCTGGAAGGCCGAAGCGGCAACCCATGCCTAACGCGTTCTTCCTCTGAGCCCTACCGTCCCGCCCTGTCGGACTACTCCGCTTGGCGTGACTGTCGGGTTGGGCGCCCGTACGTTTGAAGCCGCGCCGTCAGACCTGCGTCTCACTGCACTTCCGCTGAACCTCAGTCCACCACCGTGCCTTTCGGCACGGAGTGAGAAATTCACAAGGCTTGGCACAATCCCACGAGCGTCAAGGCTTTGCTCTAAGACACTCCCATGAGCGTCACGGCACGCACCGAAGAAAACACCATGACGGACCCAGACGGCACTAAGCTGACCCCAAGAAGGCCCAACAAGACCGTGGACATCCACAAGAAGAGGTCTCCTCGACGCTCGAACAGGTCTCCTGGAAGCTCCACTCAAGGGAAGGCCCGTAGACCCTGAAATCGTTGATTCCCTTTCCATGGCTGCAGGGCGTTCGCCTTTTTTACTTCTTGATTCAAGGCCCTTCTAAAACTGCCAAAGAGACCGCCACGACCCACGACAGCCCATCAGGCATTGGAGATAGACCCGCGGCGGCTCAAGCAAGCCACAAAACGGTCCAAGGCATGCCCAAGACGGCCCCCCAACAAACTCGAAGGCCTCCAAGAAGTGACCTCCACACGAAAAAACACAACCCTCCCGTCCCATAAAGCCTCCACGAGGCCTCTGTGAGGCCGCAAAGGTCCCACGAGGCCCCCTGGGGACCCCGAGAGCGCGCGAATTGATCGCAGAGAAGCTTCAACATTGTCCCGCAGGACGCCCCTGAGGCTTCCAAACTGCCTCCATAGCACTTCCGATATCCAATCCAACATCTATGAGGCCCTTGAATCACGAGCCAGGCACGGCCGTGAAATAGGCCGAAGGCTTTGTAATACTCGTTGCTGCCCTGGGACTCGGACCGCCCAGCTGGCGCCTCCTCCTCTTCCTCGTCTTCCGCCGCCTTTGCGGCCTCCTCCTCCTCCTCTTCCTCCTCTGCCTCACTCGCAACTCCGTCGGCACCAGGGGGGCCAAGAGCCGTCGCAGCTGGAAAGGCCCCAGCGCCCTGGCTTCCGTGGGCCTGGAAGGGAGAGCTGGGCCCAACAAGTGAGTGGGTCCGATAAATGAGGGACTGTGCTAAGTATTGCACGAAATTGGCACGAAGGTGAAGGCGAGGGGGGATGACACCAAATAAAGGGGTCAGGCAACGGAGACGATGACAAGGTAGAAGGTCCTTCAGAAACTGCATCGGAGACGAAGCGGACGCCGTTGGGACAATGACGGAGGAGACGGAGGAAGAGGAGGAGGAGAAGGAGGACGGGGAGGAGGAGGAGGAGGAGGAGGAGGAGGACGACGACGACGACGAGGACGAAGGAGGAGGAGGAGGAAGAAGAAAACGGGGAGAAGGAGGAGGACGACGACGACGACGAAAAGAACGAGCATGTGGGGAGAAACAGCGGGTCGGCTGAAAACCGTCAAAAAAAACAGAAGACGAAACCGACGAGGGACAAGGGAAAGAGGGAGAAAGGAGGAGGGGGGATGATAATTGGCGAACCGGGGCAGGAAGACGACATCAGTTGAGGGGATGCGAAACATAGAACAGAACCCCTGGCGGGCCACGACGGAAAGATCCGAAAAAACGTGGAGGACGAACGAGGGTGCTCGTAGCGAACGTCAGGGCATGGGGAGCCACGGGGGGGCAAGTAATGATTTTTCCCAGGTGCGGTTGAAAGAGTGGAGGTAGATTTGAAGGGATGGGATAGGCCTCTGGCGGCGCCGAGTCGATCTCAAGGGCGGCACTGCCAGCGGGGGCTGTCTTACCCTGCTCATCGCTGTCCGGTTTCTTATCCTGTTCCTTCGCCTCTCTCTGCTCCTTCTTGTCCTGCCCATCCTTATCCTTTAGCTCCTTTTCCTTGGCTTTTTTTCTCTTGTGCTCCTTCTTCTCATCATCCTTCTTCACAGGTTTTGCCGCTTCCTTGGGTTTCCCATGCTTTTTCTTCAGCTCGCCGTTGTTCTTCTCCTTCTCCGCATCTCTCTGCGCTTTGAGCTCCTTCAATTCTTTTGCTATTGCCGCTGCTTTTTTTTTCTCTTCCTTCAATTTCTTCCCCATCTCCTCTTCCACTTTCTGTGTCGCCTCCCGCTCTGCCTTTCTGATTGCCTCGACTGCGGCGACCTCGGCCGCCGCCGCGTCACCCTCAAGACCGCTGGCCTTGTGGAGCGAGGAACCCCGCACTCTCTCGATGGCTTTCTTCACCTTGCTCTGCCCCAGCAGCGTCAATTGGCTCCAGAACGGGTTCCCCTCGTAATCCCATTTCATCTCTACCGAAGCCAGCTCGGCAAACTCTTCCTGGGTAGGGTGGCGATTAACAGAAAAAACATGCAGCTTTCACTACGTCCGCCCCTGTGTGGGGTAATACATACTGGAGGTGTAACAGACGAACCATTTCAGTGATGACCGTGCCCGCCTCTTGTTCCTCCTCGCCCTTCTCCCCCACCCCTCCCAAAATCCTCTTCAAAATTTTCCTCCCTGTCACCCTGGTCGCCGCCAGCGTCCTTCAGAGTAGGCGGCGGCAGCCCTGAAACCATCGCTGGAGGTAAGAATTGCGCGCCATTGGGGCCGCGTTTGTGGGCCCTTCAATGGGGCCCCCGTGGGGCCACGATACTTTCGTGGGGCGCGCCAACATTTACATGACACCCAAGATAACGACCGTGGGAAGATGGGGAGAAGTGCGAGGAGGACGTGGGGGACGAGGAAACAACGCATGAAGCAAGCTGGGGCGTTACCTCCAGATGAAATTTCCCAAGATCAACGTCGCAGGCGCGCGCCTCTTTCGAGCATACGGCGTTGTACGAGCGGCGCGGCGTTAATTCAAAAACCCAAGGATGGAAAACCCGTTGAAAAAAAACAATGGCACAATTCATTCTGCGATGTGAACAGCGGCCACATCAAAATCGACGATGCACAACTGCCCGCTCAAAATAATCCAGGCGCGCGCGCGCGTTCACGGTTGGCCCACGTCGGATATAAGGAACGGCTTACTCGGATCAGCCCACGCGCGCCCCTCGATTTGCCACTGTTGTGTATGGCGTTTCTTACCAGTCGGGGCGAAGATACATCGAAAACCAAATTGTCAAACACCCAATGTAAAATCCCATTCTCACATCAGAAAAAACTTGCACCTCGACGTTGGATAGAAAAACTGCTTACTCAGAGCAGCCCACGCGCGCTCCCCAATCTGTCACTGTTGTGTCTGGCGTTCCTATACAGTAGGAGCGATGTTACATCGAGAACCACATTTTGTAAAAACCCAATGTAAAACTTCACTTTCAGATCAGAAGAAGCTTGCACCTCAACGTGGGATATACGGAACTGCTTACTCGAATCAGCCCACGCGTGCGCGCGCGTCGATCTGCCACTACTGTGTATGGCGTTCTCTACAGTGGGAGCGATGTTACATCGAGAACCACATTTTGTGAAAACCCAATGCCAAACTTCATTTTCAGATCAAAAAAGCGTGCGCCTCAACGTGGGATATAAGGATTTGCTTACTCGGATTAGCCCATGCGCGCGCGTTCCCGAATCTCCCAACGCTGCGTACGACGTTCTATACTGAAGCAGCGATGTTGCATTGAAAACTGAATGGTGAAAACCCAATGTAAAATTTCATTCTCGGATCAAAAGAAGCTTGCACCTCGACGTGGAACATAAAGAATTCCTCAGTCGGATCAGCCCACGCGCCTGCGCGCGCGCTCCCCGATCTGCGACTGCTGCGTGTGGCGTTCTATGCAGTGGGGACGATTTTCCATCGAATACCAAATGGCGAAACCCAAATGTTGAGCTTGATTCTCAAATCAGGAGAAGCTTGCACCTGAAGGTGGGATAAAAGGAATTGCTTACTCGGATCCGCCCACGCGCGCGCGCGCGCTCCTCGATCTGCTGCCGCTGCGTATGACATTGTGTACAGTCGCAGCGGTGTTACATCGAAAACCAAATTGTGACAACCCAGTGTAAAATTTCATTCTCAGTTCAGAAGAAGGTTGCACCTCAACGTGGGACATCTGGCACCGCTTACTCGTTCAACCCACGCGCGCTCGTTCCCAAATCTGCCAGCGCTGCGCATGACGATCTATACTGAGGCAGCAAGGTTGCATCAAAAATCAAATGGTGAAAACCCAATGTAAAATTTCATTTTCAGACCAGAAGAAACTTGCACCTCAACGTGGGAAATGAGGAACAGCTCACTCGGATCAGCCCGCACGCGCACTCCCCGATCCGCGACTGCTGCGCATGACGTCGTGTACAGTGGGAGCGACGTTACATCGAAAAACACATTGCGAAAACCCCATGTAAAAGTTCGTTCTCATATCAGAAGAAACTTGCACCTCAAGGTGGGATATGAAGAGCTGAATATTCGGATCATCCCACGCGCGCGCGCGCTGTCTGATCTGCCACTGATGCGCATGACGTTCTATACAGTGGCAGCGATGTCACATCGAAAACCAAATGGCGAAAACCCAATGTAAAATTTCATTCTCGGATCAGAAGGCTCTTCAACGTAGGATATAAGGAACTGCATGCTCGAATCAGAGCGCGCGCGCTCTCCGATCTGCCACGGCTGCGCACGACATCCTGCACAGTGGCAGCGATGTTACATTGAAAACCAAATGGTGAAAAGCCAAGTTTAAATTTCATTCTCAGCTCAGAAGAAGCTTGCACTTCGACGTGGTATATAAGGCATCGCTTACTCGTTCAGCCCACGCGCGCGCGTTCCCAAATCTGCCAGCGCTGCGTACGACGATCTGTACGGAGGCAGCAATTTTGCATCGAAAATCAAATGGTGAAAACCCTATGTAAAATGTCATTCTCAGACCAGAAGAAGCTTGCACCTCAACGTGGGATATGAGGAACTGCTCACTCGGATCAGCCCGCGCGCGCGCGCTCCCCGATCTGCCGTTGCTGCGTGCGACGTCCTGCACAGCGGCAACAATTTTACGCCAAAAACCAAATGGCGCAAACCCAATGTAAAATTTCGTTCTCAGGTCAGAAGAAGCTTGCACCTCAACGTGGAATGTAGAGAAGGCCTACTCGGATCAGCCCGCGCGCGCGCGCTCCCTGGACTGCCACTGCCGCGCATGGCGTTGTCTACAGTGGGAGCGATGTTACATCGAAAACCCAATGGCGAAAACCCAATGTAGAATTTCATTCTCAGATCAAAAGGAGCTTGCACCTCAACGTAGGATATAAGGAAGTGCTCACTTGGTTCAGCATACGCGTTTTCCCCGATCTGCCACTGCTGCGCATGACGTCCTGCACAGTGGCAGCGACGTTACATCGAAACCCAAATGGCGAACGCCAAATGTACACTGTCAGTCTCAAGACACAAGAACTTTGCACCTCAACGAGGGATGTAAGGAACTGCTTACTCGGATTAGCTCACGCGCGCGCCCCCCGATCTGCCACTGCTGCGAATGACTTTTTATGCGTTGACAGCGATGTCACGTCGAAAACCAAATGGGGAAAACCCACTGTGAAATTTGCATTTTCGGATCAGAAGAAATTTGCGCCGCAACATTAATTTTTATGGAGGCCTACTCGGGTCAGCCCACGCGCGCGTGCGCGCGCGCGCTCCCCGAACTGCCACCACCGCCCATGACGTCCGAGACAGAGACAGCGATGTTACATCGAAAACCAAATTGTGAAAACCCAATGTAAAATTTCATTCTTAGATTAGAAGAACCTGGCGCTCGACCGTGTCATGTAAAGAACTGCTTACTCGGATTAGCCCACGCGCGCGCGCGCGCGCGCGCTCGCGCTCCCCGAACTGCAACCACCGCCTATGACGTCCGAGACAGAGGCAGCGATGTTACATCAAAAACCAAATTGTGAAAACCCAATGTAAAATTTCATTCTCAGATCAGAAGAACCTGGCGCTCAAACGTGTCATGTAAAGAACTGCTTACTCAGATTAGCCCACGCGCGCGCGCGCGCGCGCTCCCCGATCTGCCACTGCCGACTATGACGTCCCAGACAGAAGCAGCGATGTTAAATCGAAAACCAAATTGTCAAAACCCAATGTAGAATTTCATTCTCAGAACAGAAGAAGCTTGCACGCCAACGTGTGATATAGGGAAGTGCTTACTCGGATTAGCCCACGCGCGCGCGCGCGCGCGCGCCACCCGAACTGCCACTGCCGCCTGTGACGTCCTAGACAGAAGCAGCGATGTTACACTGAAACCCAGATGATGAAAACCCAATGTAAAATTTCATTCTCAGATCAGAAGAACCTGGCGCTCGACCGTGTCATGTAAAGAACTGCTTACTCGGATTAGCCCACGCGCGCGCGCGCGCGCGCTCGCGCTCCCCGAACTGCAACCACCGCCTATGACGTCCGAGACAGAGGCAGCGATGTTACATCGAAAACCAAATTGTGAAAACCCAATGTAAAATTCCATTCTCAGATCAGAAGAACCTGGCGCTCAAACGTGTCATGTAAAGAACTGCTTACTCAGATTAGCCCACGCGCGCGCGCGCGCGCTCCCCGATCTGCCACTGCCGCCTATGACGTCCCAGACAGAAGCAGCGATGTTAAATCGAAAACCAAGTTGTCAAAACCCAATGTAGAAATTTCATTCTCAGAACAGAAGAAGCTTGCACGCCAACGTGTGATATAGGGAAGTGCTTACTCGGATCACCCACGCGCGCGCGCGCGCGCGCGCCCCCCCCCGAACTGCCATGCCGCCTATGACGTCCTAGACAGAAGCAGCGATGTTACACTGAAACCCAAATTGTGAAAACCCAATGTAAAATTTCATTCTCAGAACAGAAGAACCTGGCGCTCGACCGTGTCATGTAAAGAACTGCTTACTCGGATTAGCCCACGCGCGCGCGCGCGCGCGCGCGCTCCCCGAACTGCAACCACCGCCTATGACGTCCAAGACAGAGGCAGCGATGTTACATCGAAAACCAAATTGTGAAAACCCAATGTAAAATTCCATTCTCAGATCAGAAGAACCTGGCGCTCAAACGTGTCATGTAAAGAACTGCTTACTCAGATTAGCCCAAGCGCACGCGCGCGCGCGCGCTCCCCGATCTGCCACTGCCGCCTATGACGTCCCAGACAGAAGCAGCGATGTTAAATCGAAAACCAAGTTGTCAAAACCCAATGTAGAATTTCATTCTCAGATCAGAAGAAGCTTGCACGCCAACGTGTGATATAGGGAACTGTTTACTCGGATCAGCCCACGCGCGCGCGCGCGCGCGCTCCCCGAACTGCAACCACCGCCTATGACGTCCGAGACAGAAGCAGCGATGTTACACTGAAACCCAAATTGTGAAAACCCAATCTAAAATTTCATTCTCAGATCAGAAGAACCTGGCGCTCGACCGTGTCATGTAAAGAACTGCTTACTCGGATTAGCCCACGCGCGCGCGCGCGCGCGCTCCCCGAACTGCAACCACCGCCTATGACGTCCGAGACAGAGGCAGCGATGTTACATCGAAAACCAAATTGTGAAAACCCAATGTAAAATTCCATTCTCAGATCAGAAGAACCTGGCGCTCGACCGTGTCATGTAAAGAACTGCTTACTCAGATTAGCCTACCCGCGCGCGCGCGCGCGCGCGCTCCCCGATCTGCCACTGCCGCCTATGACGTCCCAGACAGAAGCGGCGATGTTAAATCGAAAACCAAGTTGTCAAAACCCAATGTAGAATTTCATTCTCAGATCAGAAGAAGCTTGCACGCCAACGTGTGATATAGGGAAGTGCTTACTCGGATCAGCCCACGCGCGCGCGCGCTCGCGCGCGCGCGCGCGCGCGCCCCCCCGAACTAGCCACAACTGCCGCATATGCGACCACTAGACAGAAAAGCAGCGATGTTACACTTGAATCCGTGTAATTGTGAAAACCCAATAAATATTTCATTCTCAGATCAAAGAACCCTGGCGCGAAACGTGTCATGTAAAAATCCGCTTACGCCGGGAGTAGCCCACGCGCGCGCGCGCGCTCGCGCTCGCCCGAACTGCAAAAAAACTACCGCCTATGACGTCTGAGCAGAGCAGCGTATTGGGTTACATCGAAACTCAAAATTGTGACAATCCCAATGTAAAATTCCCATTCTCAGATCAGAAGACCTGGCGCCCAACGTTCATGGTAAAGAAACTGCTTACTCAGATTAGTCCACGCCCGCGCGCGCGCGCGCGCGCATCGGCCGATCTGGCCATTGCGCCTATGACGCCCAGACAGAAGCAAGCGATGTTAAATCGAAAAACGATAGTTGTAAAACCCTAATAAATGTAGAATTTTCATTCTCAGATCAGAAGAAGGCTGCTCGCCAACCCCCACCACGGGAAGTGCTTTACTCGATCTAACACGGCGCCGCGCGCGCGCGCGCGCGCGCCCCCGAACTGCCCACTGCCTCCTAGACGTCCTTAGACAGAAGCAGCGAATGTTACACTGAAACACAACTTGTGAAAAACCAATGAAAAAGTTCATCCTCAAATCAGAAAACCTGCCGCGATTGCCGTTCATGTAAAGAACAGCTTACTTCGATTAGCCCACCGGCGCGCGCGCGCGCGCCGCTCCGCGCTCCCCGAATACGCAAAACCACCGCCTATACGCCGAGACAGAGCAGCGATGTTACATTCGAAAACCAGATTGTGAAAACCCTGAACCAATGTAAAATTCCATTCCGAGATCAGAAAGAACCTGGCGCTCGACCGTGTCATGTAAAAAAACTGCTGACACAAGATTACCCACTGCCCGCGCCGCGCGCGCGCGCGCTCCCCGATCTGCCACTTCCGCCAATGACGTCACAGACAGAAGCAGCGATGTTAAATCGAAAACCAAGTTGTCAAAACCCAATGTAGAATTTCATTCTCAGATCAGAAGAAGCTTGCACGCCAACGTGTGATACAGAGAAGTGCTTACTCGGATCAACCCACGCGCGCGCGCGCGCGCGCGCCCCTCGAACTGCCACTGCCGCCCATGACGTCCTAGACAGAAGCAGCGATGTTACACTGAAACCCAAATTGTGAAAACCCAATGTACAATTTCATTCTCAGATCAGACGAACCTGGCGCTCGACCGTGTCATGTAAAGACCTGCTTACTCGGATTAACCCACGCGCGCGCGCGCGCGCGCTCCCCGAACTGCAACCACCGCCTATGACGTCCGAGACAGAGGCAGCGATGTTACATCGAAAACCAAATTGTGAAAACCCAATGTAAAATTCCATTCTCAGATCAGAAGAACCTGGCGCTCAAACGTGTCATGTAAAGAACTGCTTACTCAGATTAGCCCAAGCGCACGCGCGCGCGCGCGCTCCCCGATCTGCCACTGCCGCCTATGACGTCCCAGACAGAAGCAGCGATGTTAAATCGAAAACCAAGTTGTCAAAACCCAATGTAGAATTTCATTCTCAGATCAGAAGAAGCTTGCACGCCAACGTGTGATATAGGGAACTGTTTACTCGGATCAGCCCACGCGCGCGCGCGCGCGCGCTCCCCGAACTGCAACCACCGCCTATGACGTCCGAGACAGAAGCAGCGATGTTACACTGAAACCCAAATTGTGAAAACCCAATCTAAAATTTCATTCTCAGATCAGAAGAACCTGGCGCTCGACCGTGTCATGTAAAAGAAACGCTTACCGGATTAGCCCACGCCGCGCGCGTGCGCGCTACACCCCCGAACGGCTAACCCACCGCCGATGAACGTCCGAACAGAAGGCAGCGATGTTACATCGAAAACCAAAATTGTGAAAACCCAATGTAAAATTTCATTCTCAGATAGAAAGAACCTGGCGCTCAAAGACGTGTCCAATGAAAGAACTGCTTCTCAGATTACCCACCGCGCGCGCGCGCGGCGCAGGCGCGGCGCGCGCTCCCCGATCTGCCACTGCCGCCTATGACGTCCCAGACAGAAGCAGCGATGTTAAATCGAAAACCAAGTTGTCAAAACCCAATGTAGAATTTCATTCTCGGATCAGAAGAAGCTTGCACGCCAACGTGTGATATAGGGAAGTGCTTACTCGGATCAGCCCACGCGCGCGCGCGCGCGCCCCTCGAACTGCCACTGCCGCCTATGACGTCCTAGACAGAAGCAGCGATGCTACACTGAAACCCAAATTGTGAAAACCCAATGTAAAATGTCATTCTCAGATCAGAAGAACCTGGCGCTCGACCGTGATCCTAGTGAGTAGTAGTAGTGGTAGTAGTAGTAGTAGTAGTAGTAGTAGTAGCAGTACTAGTAACAGTCATAATAGCGGCTAACGGCCACTACTACTACTACTACCGCTACTACTACTACCATTATTCACTAGGACTATGTTACGATCACCACTACTACGACTACAACAACAACTACTACTACGACTACTACTATTTCTACTACTACTCCTACTACGGTTACTACTTATAGTAGTATTGCTGATAGTAGCGGTGCTACTACTGCTGCTCACTGCTTGCAGTGGTAGTAGCGTCAGTAATGGTATTCGTACTGCTACTACTACCACTAGTGTTAATACGAGTAGTGAGTTTCCACTGCTACTACTACCACAAGTACATGTAGTAATAACCGTGGTACCCGACGAAGTTTAAATAGTAGTAGTAGTAGTAGTAGTCGCAGTAGTAGCAGCAGTAGTAGTAGTAGTAGCAGTAATAGTAGTAGTAGTAGGAGTAGTAGTAGTAGCAGCAAAAGTAGTAATACAAGCAACAGTAATAGCACTACTGCTATTACTAGTATTAGTTCCACTACTAGTTTCAGTGATATTACTGATAGTAGTAGTGGCAGTATTAGTAATAGTGATAATCGTAGTAGTAGTAGTAGTAGTCGTAGTAGTCGTAGTAGTAGTAGTAGTAGCTGTAGTAGTAGTAGTAGTAGTAGTAGTAGTAGTAGTAGTAGTAGTAGTAATAGTAGTAGTAGTAGTTGTAGTAGTAGTACTGGTGGTAGTCGCAGTAGTAGTAGTACTAGTAGTAGTAGTAGTAGCAGTAGTAGTAGTAGTCGTAGCGGCAGTAGTCGTAGCGGCAGTAGTCGTAGCGGCATGAGCCGTAGTAGCAGCAGCAGTAGCAGTAGTAGAAATACTACTTGTAGTACTAGCAGTAGTAGTACGAGGAGGAGGAGAATAAGGAGTGCCACTACTACTTCTAGTAGTACTGATCTTAGTGCTAATACTAAAATCACATTAATTCCAGGGGTAATGCTAGTTTCACTACTAGTAACATTACTACCACTACTACTACTACTACTACTACTGCTGCTGCTACTACTACTACTACTGCTACTACTACTTCCACTACTACTACAACTACTTCCACTACTACTTCTTCCACTACTATTACTAATAATACTGGTACTTGTACTAGTACTGCTAGTAGGTATAGTACGGCTAGCTAGCGCTAGTACTGATAGCTAGTACTAGTACTGATACCAGGTTTATTACTAGTACTACTCCTAGTGATAGAGCACCAGCACTAGCACGATTACAAGTACTAGCACGAATACCAATACCAGTAGTCGTACATGCAATATTATTGATATTAGCTCCGACGCTACTACTAGTAGTACTACTAGTAGTAGTAGTGGAAGTAGTACTAGTAGTGGTACTAGTAATAACACTAGTGCTAATACTCGTAATACTACTGGTAGAACTAGTCCTAGTAGTAGTAGTAGTAGTAGTAGTAGTAGTATCAGTACTCGTAGTCGTAGTAGTAGTAGTAGTAGTAGTAGTAATAGTAGTAGTAGTGGTAGTAGTCGTAGTCGTAGTCTAGTAGTAGTAGTAGCAATAGTAGTTGTAGTAGTAAAAGTAACAACAGTAGTAAGAGTATGAGTAGAAGTAGGAGTAATAATAGCCGTAGCAGTAGTACTAGTACTAGTAGTAGTAGTAGTAGTAGTAGTAGTAGTAGTCGAAGTAGTAGTAGTAGTAATAGTAGTAGCAGCAGTAGTCGTAATACATGTAATAACAATATTAGTAGTAGCAGTAACATTAGTAGCAGTAGTAACCGTAGTGATGAAGTACTAGTACTACTACCAGTACTGATACAAGTACTAGTAGTAGTAGTAGTAATAGTAGTAGTAGTAGCAGCAGTAGTAGTAGTAGTAGTAGTAGTAGGAGTAGTAGTAGTAGTAGTAGTAGTAGCAGCAATATTATTATTATTGGTAGTAGTAGTAGTAATACTAGTAATAATACTAGTACTAGTACTTGTAATAGTGATAGTAGTAGTAGTACTAGTAGTAGTAGTAGTAGAAATAGTAGGAGGAGTAGGAGCAGCAGTAGTAGTAGTAGTACTACTAGTGGTACTAGTAGTACTAGTACTAGTAGTAGTGGTAGTAGTAGTAGTAGTGGTAGCAGTAGCAGTAGCAGTAGTAGTGGTAGTAGTAGTAGTAGTAGTAATAGTGATAGTAATAGTATTAGTTATAGTAGTGATAGTAGTGATACTGTAGGATAGTATGAGTTGTTATAGGTTGATGTATATAGTAGGATGTAGTATGATGTAGTAGTAGTAGTAGTAGTAATAGTTGTTGTAGTTGTAATAGTAGTAGTAGTCGTAGTAGTAGTAGTGGTAGTAGTAGTAGTAGTAGTAGTAGTAGTAGTAGTAGTAGTAGTAGTAGTAGTAGTAGTAGTAGTAGTAGTGGTAGTAGTAGGAGTAGTAGTAGTAGTAGGAGTATAGTAGTAGTAGTAGGGGTACATAAGTTAAGGAGTAGTAAGTAGGTAAATAGTGTAGTATAGTAAAAAGTAATATTGAAGTGGTAGAGTTTACTAGATAGTAGTAATAGTAGTAGTAGTAGTAGTAGAAGTAGTAGTAGTAGTAGTAGTAGTAGTAGTAGTAGTAGTAGTACCACTACTACTACTAGCAGTAGCAACAACAGTCAATAGTAACACTTGTGGGGGCCCCGCGCGACTCGCAAAATACGACTGCTGCAGCTCAAGAAGCCATGAAATCGCACCGAGAAGAATCCTGGCGAACCAAACATCGACGCCATCTGCCCCGAAAGGTCCCCGAGATGGACCCTGAAGTTTCACGGGTGGCCCAACACTTGCTGGCGCCACCGCCTGGCGAACCCCCGAAGGATGGGATCTGCCTTTGAGGGGGCCCCCTGAAAGCCCACCCTGGCAATCCAAGCGAACGGCCCAAAAACCTCGCGTCCAGAATCCATCCAACATGAACAGACGGGGGGGGCGGCAACGAAGCGACGGTTGCGGCACATGGCCCCCAAGTCTCCTCGTCGTCGGCGCCC
The DNA here is from genome assembly GCA_963575745.1 of Prorocentrum cordatum. NCBI lineage: Eukaryota > Dinophyceae > Prorocentrales > Prorocentraceae > Prorocentrum > Prorocentrum cordatum. The sequence continues at coordinate 659,555 of CAUYUJ010012891.1, read as the reverse complement.
TCCCGCTGCAACATGCTGAAGAACGTGGCGGGGTCGTCGCGCTTCATGCCCAGGGAGTTGATCCATGCGGGGATCGTCACGGGAGCGTTGTCTGCAAGGCGGGGGGGAACGCCCGGGAGAGAACTGCTCCCGCTGCCGCCCTCGTCGGAATCGCTGCCGCGGTCGCTGAGGATTTGCTTCCGCTCCTTCCTAGGCGGCGTGATGTAGCTTTTTGTCGCCTGCCCTGGGCTCAGCAACCTCTTGCGGGGCTCCTTCTCGCGGTAGTTGCCCGCGCTGCTGGGCTCGCCCTTGGTCCTGGAGCTGTGTTTCGTGCGGCTGCTGTCCTTCTTGGCGGATCCTTTCTTCTCCTGGCGGCTCCGATTCTCCTCGGAACCGCCGCTCCTCTCGCGGCTCGCCCCCTTCCTCGAGC
>CAUYUJ010012891.1:629146-646646 GCA_963575745.1 Prorocentrum cordatum | reverse complement strand
AGAGCAACCAGAGGGGGACGGGCCACGGGAAGCGCGCGCGAACGATTCCCAGGGCGTTCGTGGCCGAAAGATGCGGCACCTCCCACTTCAAGCAGTGACGGCGGAGACGACAACAACGACGGCGACAGAACAACTGCAAACCTGCTCCCACCTTCGGACGGCAGGAAGCCGGCTGGATCCTCCCTGAATTGGGCTCAAATTTGAGGCTCCATCAGCGCTCCACCCGCCAGGAGGAGGAGAAGAAAAAAGAGCAGGAGGAGGAGGAGCCAGAGGCAGAGGCAGAGAAGGAGGAGGAGGAGGACAACGAGAAGCCAGAGGCAGAGGAGGAGGAGGAGGAGAAGGAGAAGCCAGGGTTAGTCTCCATCATCCTTCCTCGCAGGGAGGAGAACGAAGAGAGGAGGAGGAGGAAGAAGAAGAAGAAGAGGAGGAGGGAGCATCAACCCTCCTGTCTGCTCTGCCGTCATCGACGTGGCAAGCTCACGCGGCCCCTTTCTGCAGCCTCCGAGCCCCAGCTCTGGCTCCTCGAAATCATCCCCACCTCAAGGCCCTCACTGCTTCCTTCTTGTTCGCCTCCTCCTCCTCCTCCTCCTCCTCCTTCTCCTACTCGTTCCGAATCGGCCCGTGGGCTCCACCCGCGATCCCAAGATCTTCCAAACTTATTCAAAACAACTGCCATCACGCTGCGGGTGAACGCGAAAAGTTGGGAATGGCCTTCAGAAGCTAGGGTACTTGGGGAAAGATAGCGAAGGGGAGAAGGACGAGAAACTCGAGAAGGAAGATTGATGGTAACGGCAAAACAAGATCATGACGAGGAGGGCGAGGAGCAGAGTGCAAAAGCAGAGGAGAAGGAGGGGCGGGAGAACGTGGAGGAAGAGCAGGGCGCATGAAATAAGGGAGGAGGGGGAGGTGGGTGGGGGGGGGGGCGGGGGGGGCGGGGAGGAAAAAGACACTAATTCGTGTGAGGCAGACCGCCACGCACGCGAGAAAGGACAGGGAGGTTGACGCGAGCGTTGAAAAACAGGGACGACGGAAAGAGGGAACGAGGATAATCAGATGAAAGGCCAGATTGATGAGAATGAGGCAGAAGGGGTCGGAGTGCGAATGCGGAGGCGCTGCAAGCGTGATAAAATTCCGATGCGAATGGGAAAGTGGTGAAGAGTATGTGGGCACATGTTGTTTCTTTTCCTTGCCGACCCAGACAACGTCCGAACGGAGCGGAGCCAGCAAAAAGGCACACCTGCAGCAGCAGCAACAGTGGAACAAACATGTCATGACGCCAGTCTAGCGACTGCTTGCGCGAACCCAACCAATACACCGCGAAATAGCGCAAGCAAGCTTGCGATTGCTTGCGCGAACCCAACCAAAGCACAGCGAAAACAACGCAAACAAACTTGCGATTGCTTGCGCGAACCTAACCGAAACACCGCGAAAAGAACGCAAGCGAACTTGCAAAACGCGTTGAGCCAGGCTGAGGCCGCTTGCAAATCAAAGCTTCGTATTCTGGCCCTGAACCAAGCTTAGCGAGTGCAGAGGCCACGGGACGTTCAAATGTGAGAAAAAGGTTTCCGAATGGCCCCCATCGTCAAAACAAAGGCAGGGTCGGCGCAGTCCAGAAAGTCGCGCCAGCCAGCAACATGTCCACCCGCGAACCGACAGCGATCAACAACGCGACGACGTCCCAGCTGCGACAATCAGCAACGCAGCAGGCATCACCGCCGAAGCTGACGTTACCTTCGCTTTGCGCGGCGAATCTCGACACGACTTGCGCGAACGGGAACAACCAGATGTTGGACTAAATTTTTTGTTAGCGATTCAATTTCTGGGTAATCAATTTTGTAGATGATCTCCTTTTCAAATGGGGGCCTCGGTGTCTTCGCGATAACCGTGGCTGATGTCGACCTCGCTGAACCTCCAGCGCTCTTTGTGGCGGGCGGCGCGGGCGACCTCGCCGGGCTCGACGGCCGGGAGATGCAGCGCGTAGCCCAGCATGGAGGAGTCCGACGCGAAGGCCACCAGGCTCCACGGCGCGCCGAGGTAGGCCTGACAGAGGAAGACGAGCCCTTTGATGGCGCGGAGCTCGGTCGTCAGGGCAGCTGAGAATCGGCCAGTCCTCGGCCCAAAGTCCACGATGAAGCCGTAGACGTGATCCAGCGCAGCCAGGGCGCAACGGGCCAGCATGAAGTTGTTCACCGCGTGCCCGGCGACGCGCCGCATGGCGTGGCCAGAAGCCACCCCGCGCCTGATGAGATACTCCAGCGCCAGGTAGAGGCGCCAGGCCCGCTGGCGGCGATGGCGGATGACGCGCTGGCCGTCCCTGAAGTCAACAGCAGCCCCGACAGTTTCAGCGACGTCGGCAGGCTCGACCACTTCATGGTCGGTGAGGTGGCGATCCCGAACAGTATCCTGCGCCGCGGCCAGCCCAGTGCCAGCAGCTGCAGGCGCCAGGCCGATCAGGGTGCGCGTCCCTCGCGAAGCAGGCGCGGGCCAGCGTCGGGTCCGACCGCGTTGTCCAAGGCGATGCTGAGCACTTGCTGGCAGAAGAACAAGCGCCAGGACCAACCGATGGGCAGCCCACAGAACCCTGGATACACGCGCGAGTCGCCGCTCACGGGCTCCCAGGACTGCGAGGTCTCGTCGTGGACGTGGGCGTGGCCGTGCCAGCTCGCCTCCTGGGAGAAATCGAAGCCGAAGTTGGAAGCCAGGTCCTGGTCCACGAACTGGTAAAACGCATCCTTCAGGTCCACCCCGCTGATCGGGGGGGCAACCGGCGAGGGGTCGACGCCATCAGCGGTCAGGGCGTCGTCGGACAGATCGAGGAAGCCGAGAGCACCAGCGGAGCCGAGCTCCACGCGGGGCGGCCGTTGATGGAAGGCGCCGGGCTCGCCGGGCTCGCGGCCGTCGATCACGAGGCGGATGTCGCCATTCTTCTTGGCAACAAAGAAGCAGCCGACACGGCGGGCGATACGGCGTCGGAAAGAAACGAGCCCGAGTCGGTGAAGCGCCCGGATGAAGCCCCGCCTCTAAGTCGAGCTGAAGCGCAGGCGCCCCAATACGGGCGGATCTGCGGAATCTCACCTGCGTCCACCATCCGGTCGATGTCCGCGGCGGCCCTGTAGATGGTCAGCGTCTCGCGGCCCAGCAACTTGCGAGCCGCGAGCCTCGGGTGGAAGACGAGGCCGCAGAGGGCGAGGCTCAGCCGAGCCGCGAAGCACCGCGAGCTTCGCAGAATCGTAAGGCGCCATGTTGGCACTCTCGGAGGAATACACGTCCTTGCTCTTGATCAGGTCGAGATAGGCCTGCTGAGCGGCGGTGGGCGGCCGCGAGCCGTGTCGGGCCACCCGGCGATGAAGCCGCTGAAGGATGTCACGCTGGGGCCCAGAGGCCGCGACATCTCTGGGCGCGAATGGCCCCCGAGGGGCCTTGGAGGAGCCGTTGAGCGCGTTCAAGGCATGCGAGCACTCATTGACCCTCCTCACCACCGAGGCAGAGGCCCGCCTGCGGTGAGAACCAGCCTTGCCAGCAGTAGGCAAGGGGAAAGGATCGCGCTGCCGATGTCCCGGCCGATGCACGCCACGCCGAGGGCGCGCGCGATGTCGCCTGCCAAGGCCGCGGGGACCACGATGTCGCCTGCGCCAGGGCGATGTCTGGCGCGGGCGGGCTCTCCCCGCGGCCTGCCCCCAGGAGGGGGCTAGCCACCGTCGCCGCCGGCGGGGCCGTCCGCGCCCCGGCCTCGGCCGCCACCGCGGCCGCCACCTCGCCCGTTGCCGCCGCGGCCTCGTCCCCCGCCAGGGGGGCCGTCGCCGCCGGCAGAGCCAGGGCCGCGGCCTCGGCCGGCGGCATGGTCCTGCCCCTCGGCGCACAGGCGTTCCTGCTTCATGGTCTGGGCGCGGCCGCGCTGCACGGTGCTGACCCAGTACTGGTACTTGGTCGTGATGATGCCGCCGCTCTCGCTGATACCTGAGGACAGGAGCATGTCCATGCCGCTCATGTCTGGGTTCTTCGGGTTCTTCCGAACGGCGCTCTCGATCTGGTGGAGAAACTGAGTCAACAGCTCGGCCCACGCCAAGTTGTAGACATTCAGCTGGTCGAAGCACAGCACGTGGGTCATCGCCTCGGAGATGCGGCGGTGAGTGCGGGCCAAGCCCGACTGACGCCCGACGCCACTCTTGCTCGCGAAGTCCAGGTGGCGCGACATCCACTCGTACCCTTCGCCGCGCAGCGAAGCAACGAACTCGGGTACGAGTCGCTCTCCCTGGAAAGGCCAACCTGGCACCGACTCGACCGAGGACGCGGAGACGGCGTCAATCATGGACACGAAGCGCGCCCATTGACCCGCGCGTCTCCCACTAGTCGCGAGTCGCGGCCGGCCCCAGCTCGCTTCTGACGCAGCCAGTCGTCGTGGCTGCCGGGAGCGACCGAGGCTACCGCGACCCACTCGTCGTCGATCAGTGCCATGGCCACCGCGCCGTCGGGTGACTGGATGAAGGAGTCGCGGTCGGCGGTGATGGCTGTCGGCAGCTCGTCGTTGAATCCAGCGTGCGCAGGGTCTGCCACTCTCCAGGCGGCCTGAACAGGCAGGGCGGCGCCTGCGCTGGTGATCCCGAAGATGTCCAGCAAGACGACAGCCCGTGCACGTATCTGCTCCAGTTCGGCAGGCTGCAAGGGGTCGAGAACATTGGCTTGCCGAGCATACTGAGCGGGAGTGGCCATGTCCCGTTCAAAAACTATGATCCGATGAGCGTTGAGGTCGGCCACCTGCACACTCAGGTCGGGAGTGCAAATGATCCAGCGGCCAGGCACAGGTTCGGGCTTCAGCAGCACGCGATGATGCCAGTGGAAGCCATTTTTGTCTTCGAATATATATATATATATTTATATATATATATGAGAGAGAGAGAAAGAGAGACACACTGTCGCTCTGCATTGTCGGGACATCGTACTCCAGCAGCCGCCATCTTAGCTTCTCAGAGCTCGAAGGGAAGCGGGCGTGTGAGGGCCGGGGCCCCGAGGCATAGCTGCTGGCTGTGTGGTATCTGGAGTAATCTCCTGCGGGCCGGGAAGGACTAGAGGCTGTACCTGATGCAGGCGGCTCCACGTGGAACCGATGGGCACACCGAGGGTAACGCACAAGAGGCCGAACACAAGGACGGACGCGTAGCCGAAACCTGTGGCAGGAGGGTCGACGCAGTTGAAATCGCAGCTCGGGCAGACCTGCTGGGTCAGCCGGTCGGGGCCGCACCTGTCGAGCTGGCTCTGCAAGACAGCCAGCACCTTCTCGTCAGCTGTTGGGGCCTCGAAGAAGCACACACAGGTGTGGGCTGGCGCTGAAGCCAGGCGAGAGACCAGGGCGAAGGCTCCGGCGTTGGCCACTCTGGTCAACCCTCGTGCGAGCCACTCCATGCACTGTCGCGGTGCGCGGCGGGGCTGGCAGGCGAGCACTCTTGAGCCAAGAACGCGACTTACAGAGACAATTGTTGAGAACAAAGGGCGCCCTTCCTCTGCAAGCTGGACAAAAAGTGCACACACGAAATTTCTGTGAGCCTCTGACCTCCAATCCGCTGCCAACCTCGGCCCCGCGCAATTGCGCGGGTCACTCTCTGTGAGGTCACTCTTAAGAGTGACCCCACAGAACACTGACCCCAGGCAATTCGTGACCCTGCGCGGCCTGCAGATCGCTGCGCGCAGTGCGGCAGTGGCGGGCCGCATGCCTGGGTTGGGCCCCCCTGCGCCCCCCCGAACGCCGCGCGCGAACCACAGGTCCGTCCGTCGAAGGTTCACCCCCACGCGCAGTCGACTACACCCAAGCATCCGATGTGGTCTCGGGAAGTCCCGACCCGTTCCACAGGGTCGGTTTTTCATCCGGACTCGTTCTCTAACGGTCCCGCGGCCCGGCGAGGGTCGTCCAGGAGGCCGAAGACGGTTGAAAGCCTTCCGTCGCTACTTTTGCTCACGGCGCGGGCATTTCCCCGCTGGCGGCTGGCGGCCACGATGGCCCCCGCAGGCCCCTGGCTGTCGCCGTGGCCGCTGTAGCCGCCAGCCGTGGCCGCCGTCGCCGCCGCCCCTCGCCGATGGCACGTCGGGGCCGTCGCGGTCGCCGTCTTCGGCCGCCGCCGCCTTCGGCATGAACGAGGAAAAGCGACATCACCACGACCAGGGACCAGCAGCGGGAGGAGCCAGCGGGGGGGCCCTAGTGGTGTGCCCCTCCCCCCTCCCGCTAGGCACATCCCTCGATTTACCCCAGCTTGGGGAGGCATCGTGGACTTCCTCGCTGGAGATGGCCCCCCTTGTCTGGTGCAGGCGGTGTCTCTTCCTTAAGATCCGATGCCGTGTCTTCACCTACACGGGGTCCCCCGAATAGTCCCGACCCCTTCCCCAGGACCAGCTCTTCCTCCCGAGCCGCTCCTTTACAAAAGCCCGGGGTCTGGCAAGGGCAACCAAGGAGGCCCCAACACGGCCCAAAATGCCGCCCATCCTCTTTTATCCACGACCCGCGCATGCCCGGAGGAGGAGGAGGAGGAGGAGAAGGAGGAGGAGGAGGAGGAGGAGGAGGAGGAGGAGGGGGAGGAGGAGGAGAGGGGGAGGAGGAGAGGAACAGGAGGAGGAGGAAAAAGGAACAGGAGGAGGAGGAGGAGGAGGAGGAGGAGGAACAGGAGGAGGAGGAGGAGGAGGAGGAGGAGGAGGAGGAGGAGGAGGAGGAAGAGGAAGACGAGGAGTGGCCGCCGCCGCAGACCGCCGCCGCCGCCGGCCCTGGCCTGCAGGCCCCGCCGAGCGGGTGGCGTCAGCCGCGCCGCTCGGGGCGCGGGCCGGCGCCGCGCGGGGGCGCCCCGGCCGCGGGGGCCCTGGCGGGTCGCCAGGGCGTCGCCTCGCGGGCCGCGGGCGAGCTCTCGGTGGTGTGCTCGTGTCGCCGCCACCACCATAGAAGCAGGAGGGGGAGGGGGTCCTCCTCCTCCTTCCCCATCCACTCCAACCTCCTCCTCCAGGAAGACCTCCTCCTCCTCCTCCTCCTCCTCCCTCCTCCTCCTGCTCCACCTCCTCCACCTCCACCTCCTCCTCCTCCTCCTCCTCCTCCTCCTCCTCCTCCTCCTCCTCCTCCTCCTCCTCCTCCCTCTCCTCCTCCTGGGCCGCGGGCGAGCTCTCGATGGCGGGCTTGTTTTCCACCGCCGCCACCAGAAGCAGGAAGGGGAGGGGGTCCTCCTCCTCCTCTTCTTCCTCCTCCTCCTCCTCATCCTCCGCACCCCCTTCCCCCCTCCAACTCGTGGTGGTGGTGGTAAAAAAAAACGAGGGCTGGGAAAGGGATCGCGAACGGCGCGCATGTCCGTATACGAGCGCCCTCGCGGTCTCGATTCTGGGGCGCGATCCCGCGGGTACGCGGTCGCACGGATAGGCGCTCCGCGAGCGCGGGCATTCGCGGCAAAACGCCCTCTGTCCGCGAAGTCGCGGCCCAATGGGCCGGGCCCGCGAGGCCGCGGATACGGATACGGAGCGGAAGGAGGGACGGAAGGAAGGGGAAAGGAGCGAGGTGTTCTGGAGGATGGACTGGAGGGCAAGGCCAGGAGGGAGGGAGGGAGACAGGGAGGGAGATCTCTGGGGCCTGGAACGTTCAACAACCGGAATAATGAGCTGATCCTCGGGAAAGCCCAAGGGGCTGGGGCCCGTTCTGTCTGGATCCTGCGTGGAAGTTTCAGATATGTGTTTAGTTTGTTGTTTGTTTGTTTGTGGCGCGCTTTGACAAGGATTTCGAAGCGAATCAAACCACGGCGACGTGTAAAAAACAGTGGTATCAGCATCAGAGTGAAGGGGCCGAAAAGTCATTCATTGTCCCTTGGTGCGTGGATGGAACTCGTGGTGAGAATTCTGCTTGTTGTGTTGTTGAAGTGTCATTCCTGAAGAATGATTATTGTTGATCCCCCCACCCGGTGCACATTGATTTTTTTCGATTGAAGTACCCCTCCCGGGGCTCGCAGCCGGTTTTTTACCAGGCAAAGTCTTGAAGGTCAAACTGTGTCGTTGGTCCCCGGTTTACCACAACAGCGGCTCCCGCCTGGTACTTCCTCAACATGTATTGAAGAATCGCGCTTTCGCTTGGGACTGCCTGGCAGCTTACCACCGAATCGCGACTCCAGCCGGATACTGCCTAACAGTGTATTGCAGAATCGCGCTTCCGCTAAGGATTTCACCGCAACTTGCCACCGAACCGCTTCGCTTGATATTTCCTTACAACGTATTCAGATGCCAGTCCTCGACGCTCAGGAATCGCGCTGCCGCTACATATTGCCTGGCGGTTCAACCAGGACTCACGCTTCAACGACCCGCCCACTCGACCCGCCCGTCGGGGCCTGCCCGCCCGACCATCCCGTTAATGACTGCCGTCGCCGCTCGTTGCCCTTCGCCTGCCTTCGATGCCCCCCGCTGCCCGCACTGGTTCCGCGGTCGCCTTCGCTCGCTGCCCTTCGTGGCCCCGTTGCTGCCCTCAGTGGCCCCGCTGTCGCCCTTTGTGACCCCACAGTCTATGCCCTTCGTGGACCACGCTCGCACGCGCCCCTTCGTGGCCCGTGGCCCCCTCGCTGCCCTTTGTGGCCCCTTTGCTGCCCTCAGTGGCCCCGCTGCCGCCCTTTGTGGCGAATGCCCTTCGTGGCCCCCGCTCGCTCGCGCCCGCCGTGGCCCCATATGCATGCCCTTCGTGGCCCCGCTGTCGCCCTTTGTGACACCCTCGCTGCCCTTCGTGGCCCCGCTGCTGCCCTCAGCGGCCCCGTCGCTGCCCTCTGTGGCCTCGGATGTTATGCCCTTCGTGGCCCACGCTGGCTTTTCTCACGATTTACTTGGGAATCGCGCTATCGCTCGAGACTTACTCGCGATTCATGCAGGACCCACGCTTCAGCAACCCGCCTGCTCAACCTCGTCGCCTGGGCCCGCCTTCCCGACCTGCCCGCTATGGGTCTGCCCACCCGATCTGCCCGTCTGGTTCTACCGATTGTTTTCTGTTCCTTGCCCCCCTCCTGCGAATTTCTCTCGTGCTCCATTCTTCTCCCTCCCCCTTCCAACCGTCCTCTCTTCCCTTGTTTTAGGGACTGCACTAAATACACGTGGCATGTAAGGAAGATGTACCCTCAAGGGGGTACGATCGAAGACGACGATGGCGGGTACCAAGGGTTTGCGATATACATACTGATTGGCACGTGAGCAGATAGGAGCGAACACTATCAAAATGATTGTTGTTGTTCCCCGCCCCCTGACCAAATTCCCCGCCCCATTCGATCCCCGTCAGGATTGAGGATAATACGTAGCACCCCGCAGATGCGGATAAGAATGAAGGGGGCGGTGGGGACGTCGCCATATGTTCACAAATTATGCAACGAGCCCGCGACAGGCGCTGATTTTCTCGTTACAGCAATGTGGGTGGGTCGCGGGTGGGTCGCCAATGGGTCGCGGGTGGGTCGTTGTTGGGTCGCGTGTGGGTCGCGGGTGTAGAGGGCAGAACATTCACCCAATGATAACCCCGACAAGCGAAGCCGTTTAGTAAACGCACACAAGGAATGAATCGAACAGGACAAAGGAAGCCATTTAGGAAACGTCAATTGTCGGGTCCGGGTGGTTTTTCCTCCCTTGAGGGTGGGTCGCAGGGTAGGTCGCGGGTGGGTCGCGGGGTGCATGGGTCGTGGGGTGGGTCGCAGGTGGCTCGCGGATGGGTCGCGGATGGGTCGTGGGGTGGGTCGCGGGTGGGTCGCCGGGTGGGTCGCTGGTGGGTCGCGGGTGGGTCGCGGTTGGGTCGCGGGGTGGGTCGCGGGTGGGTCGCGGGTTTGGTCGCGGGTGGGTCGCGGGTGGGGTCGCGGGGTGGGTCGCGGGGTGGGTCGCGGGGTGGGTCGCGGGTGGGTCGCGGGTGGGACGATGACAAGAACAAACAACAACATCAACAACAACAACAACAATCATTTTACCCACATGCGCGATGTTTCCGCACGAAGCATGCGACCATCAATGGTAACCATCCCCATCATGGGGGACTATTGTTCTATTATTGTTCTATAGCGGGGTCCGTTGCTCCCATTCCCAGATCTCCCGCCCAAGGAGGTTTTGCAAACACCTCCTCCGAGGAAATTCAACATATCCCGCCTCGAGAACGCATGCCCGCGACTTGCTGCGCCGATGCGAGACCGCCAGTGGAGCCTTAGCCATGGGCAAAGCACAATGAAATATCGAGCGACAGGATTGCCTTGGTGGGGATGGGGGCTGTCAGCGGCGAGGCAAGGACCTGGCCCTGAATAGAAAGGGAGAACATCTCGAGCAGGGCCGCTGTTGTTGCTGCGAGCGGCGCCAATGCTGAAGAGAGTAGGGCGCTAGTCCAGTGCACAACAAAAGGAGGTCTCGAGCGGGAACGCTGGTTTTGTTGGGACGGCGGATGGCGGCGGCGAGGAGGAACACCGCCTTGAATATTGAAGGGAGGAAGTCTCGAGCGGGAACCGTGGTTTTGTCGGGATGGGGGCTGCCGGCGGCGAAGAACAGCCCCGTCCTCAGGATAAAAGGACGAAGCCTCAAGCGGGAGCGTTGTTGCTGCTGGGAGCGGCGCCAATGCAAACAAAGCATCCGGGCGAAGGACCCAGACACATGCAGTTGTGAGTAACGCGTTGTGGGTGCCGCCTTCGGTGGAGCTCCCTATGGGGCCACGAAACGCGTGGGGGCCGTGCCATAAAGGGTGGGTGCCACGAAACGCTGTACTGGGTGTGGAGGACGCATGTGGTACCCCAGTGGGGAGGGGGGCACGGGAGGAGGAGACGCGGGGACCGTTTCTTCAAAACGAGGACCCAACACCACAGGATTGTTGAGAAACAAATCTCGAGCGGGAGCGTTGTCGTTGCTGGGGGCGGCGCCGATGAGCGAAAGAGTATCGCGCCAATCCAAGGTAAAACGGGAGGACGTCCCGAGCGGTAGCGCTGGACTTGTTGGGACGGCGGTTTTCGGCGGTGAGCAAGAGCACCGCCTTGAGTTGATTATCCAGGCGAAGGACGCAACCATCTGTAGTTGTGAGTAACGCCTTGTGGGTACCGCTTTCGGTGGAACTCCTTATGAGGCCACGAAACGCGTGACGGACGTGCCGTAGGGTGGGGGAGACGCATGCGGGCGGTGCCACTGGGGCCTTCGGTGGGGTTCCCCATGGGCCACGAAACGCTGTCCTGCGTGTGGCTGACGCATGCGGGCGGTGCCCCTCGCCGGAGCTCCCGATGAGGCCACGAAACGCTGTATTGGTTAAGGGAAACACATGCGGGCGGTGCCGCCGGGGTCTTTCTGTGGAACTCCCTACGGGGCCACGAAACGCTGCACTGGGTGGTGGCCGACGCATGCGGGCGGTACCACTGGGGGCTTTCTGTGGAGCTCCCTGCGGGGTCACGGGGGGGGGCGCATGCGGGCGTTGCTACTGGGGCCTTCGGTGGCCACTGGAGCTCCCTACGGGTCCACGAAATGCTGTACTGGGTGGGTGGAGGCGCTCCAAATCAATGGGGCCGCGAAACGGAATACTGGGCGGTGGACGACGCATGCGGGCGGTGCCACTGTGGTCTCTCTGTGGAGCTCCCTTTGGGGCCATGAAGCGCTGCACTGGGTGTGGCGGACGCATGTGGTCACCCCCGCTGGAGCCTTGGGTGGAGCTCCCGATTGGGCCACGAAGCGCTGAAGTGGGTGTGGCGGACGCATGTGGCCACCCCCACTGGGGCCTCAGGTGGAGCTCCCTATGGGGCCACGAAACGCTGTGCTGGGTGTGGCGGACGCGTGTGGCCATGGGGCCGCAGGTGGGGCTCCCGATAGAGCCACGAAACGCTGTATTGGGTGTGGCGGACGCACGTGGCCACCCCAACTGGGGCCTTAGGTGGAGCTCCCTATGGGGCCACGAAGCGATGTACTGGGTGTGGCGGGCGCATGTGGCCACCCCCCCTGGGGCCTTCGGTGGAGCTCCCAGTGGGACCACGAAGCGCTGCTCAGGGTGTGGCGGACGCATGTGGCCACCCCCGCTGGGGCCTTGGGTGGAGCTCCCGATGGGGCCACGAGACGCTGTACTACGTGTGGCGGACGCATGTGGCCACACCTACTGGGGCCTTAGGTGGAGCTCCCTATGGGGCCACGAAGCGATGTACTGGGTGTGGCGGACGCATGTGGCCACCCCCGCTGGGCCTTATGCGGAGCTCCCGATGGGGCCACGAAGCGCTGTACTGGGTGTGGTGGACGCCTGTGGCCACCCCCAATGGGGCCTTAGGTGGAGCTCCCTATGGGGCCACGAAGCGCTGTACTGGGTGTGGCGGACGCATGTGGCCACCCCCACGGGGGGGAGGGGGGGGGGGACGGGAGGGGGAGACGCGGGGACTGTTTCTTCAAAGCGAGGACCCAACACCACAGGATGGTTGTGAAAGGAGAACATCTCGAGCGGGAGCGTTGTTGTTGCGGGGGTCGGCGCCGATGAGAGAAAGAGTAACGCGCCAAGCCAAAGTAAAACGGGAGGCAGTCCCGAGCGGTAGCGCTGGTTTTGTTGGGACGGCGGCTTTCGGCGGCGAGCAAGAGCACTGGCTCTGAGTCAAAAAGGAGGAAGAAGTCTCGAGCGGAAGCATTTGTTCTTGGGTGGCCAGTTTTGGCGCCCCCACAGCCGCTTGAGCGTGAGCCCCATTTTCATTGAAAAGGTAGCCGCCGCCGAGGCGACCGCGCCAAGGCGCCTGGGGGGGTCCAACAATAACAAGCGGCACGCGTGCTATGGCTCTTGCACAGAAAAAAGAAAAGGAGTCGGGGCGGAGGGGGCGCACTGCCTGGTGGAAGGGGCGACGTAGGGGGCACTCGGGATGGGGGGGCGGTGCCGTGCCGAAATGACTGTGGGCGAAGGGGGCGCGCTGGCTGGTGGGTGGGGAAGCAGAGGGGGCACTCAGGATGGGGGGGGCGGTGCCGTGCCGAAGCAAAGGGGTCAGGGCGGAGGGGACGGCGCCGCGCTGAAACAGAAGGGTCGGGCCGAAAGGGGGGCGCTGGCTGGCGGGTGGGGGGGCGCGGAGGGGGCGCGGGCGGAGGGGGCGCGCTGGCTGGGGGCGCGCGGGATGGGAGGGGGAGCGGTGCCGTGCCGAAATAAAAAGACTGGGGCGGAGGGGGCGCTCTGGCTGGCGGGCGTCCGTCCCTGGGGGTCCTCCTCCGCGTCCCCTCCCTTCTCCCACGCCGGTCCTCCTCCGGTCCTCCTCCTCAGGGGGGGGGGCCCAAGGGGGGGTCCTGTTCCTCCTCTCTTTTTCCTCCTCCTTCTCCTCCTCCTCGTCCTCCTCCTGATCTCCGCCTCTTCTCCTCCTCCTCCCCTTCCTGGTCGTCGCCGATGTCTCTCAGGGTCGGCGGCGCCAGCCGTCAGGCCTTCACAATGAAAGGGCCGGGGCGGACGGGGCACTCTGGCTGGCGGGCGGCGGGGCGCAGAGGGGTCGCGCGGGATGGGAGGGGGGGCGGTGCCGTGCCGAAAAAAAGGGGTCGGGGCGGAGGGGGCGCGCTGGCCGGCGTGCGCGGCGACGCGGGGGGGGGGCGCGCGGGATGGGGGCGGTGCCGTGCCGAAAAAAAAATCGGTCGGGGCGGGAGGGGCGCGTTGGCCGGCGTGCGCGGCGACGCGGGGGGGGGCGCGCGGGATGGGGGCGGTGCCGTGCCGAAGTGAGAAAGTCGGGTCGGAGGGAGCGTGCTGGCTGGTGGGTGGGGCGATGTGGAGGGGGCGCGCGGATGGAAGGCGGGCGGTGGCGTGCCGAAGTGAAAAGGTCGGGGCTGAGGGGGCGGTGCCGTGCCGACAAAAAAAAGCGCCGGGGCAGAGAGGGGGCGCGCTGGTTGGTGGATGGGGGGATGCGGAGGGGGCGCGGGGCGGAGGGGGCACGCTGGCTGGTGGGTGGGGGGGCGCCTATAGTAAGCGGGGGCGTGCGCTGGCGGGTGGGCGGAAGATGCGCGCGGGATGGGGGGGGGGCGGTGCCGTGGTCGGGGCGGAGGGGGCGTTCTGGCAAAAGGGTGGGGGGGTGTGGCTGGGGCGCGCGGGATGGAAAGGAGGGCAGTGCCGTGCGAAAAAAGAAGGGTCGGGGCGGAAGGGGGGGGGGGGCGCTTGCTGATGAAAGCGCTCAGGATGGGGGAAGCGGTGCCGTGCTGAAATATAGGAGTCGGGGCGGACAGGGCGCGCTGGCTGGCGGGCGGGGTGATTCGGAGGGGGCGTTCGCGATCGGGGGGGCGGTGCTGTGCCGATGGGTCGGGGCGGAGGGGGCGCGCCGGCTGGCGGGTGGGGCGATGCGGAGGGGGCGCGCGGGACAGGGGGGGGCGGTGCCGCGCCAAAATAAACAACTGTCGGGGCGGAGGTAGCGCGCTGGCTGGTGGCCGGGGCGATGCGGAGGTGGGGCGCGGGAGGGAGGGGGCGGCGCCGTGCCGAAAGCGGTCGGAGCTCTAGGCGCCTTGTGGAAGATGAACGGATCGGGGCGGAGGGGGCGCGCTGGCTGGTGGCCGGGGCGATGCGGAGGTGGGGCGCGGGATGGAAGAGGCGGCGCCGTGCCGAAAGCGGTCGGAGCTCTAGGCGCCTTGTGGAAGATAAAAGGGTCGGGGCGGAGGGGGCGCGCTGGCTGGTGGGCGGGGGAATGGTGGTGCGTGTGTGTATGTGTGTATGTGTGTATGTGTGTAGGTGTGTGTGTATGTGTGTATGCGTGTGTATGTGTATGTGTATGTGTATGTGTATGTGTATGTGTATGTGTATGTGTATGTGTATGTGTATGTGTATGTGTATGTGTGTATGTGTGTGCATGTGCACGTGTATGTGTATGTGTATGTGTATGTGTATGTGTATGTGTATGTGTATGTGCATGTGTATGTGTATGTGTACGTGTGTATGTGTGTATGTGTGTATGTGTGTATGTGTGTATGTGTGTATGTGTGTATGTGTGAATGTGTGTATGTGTGTATGTGTGAATGTTTGTATATGTGTATGTGTGTATGTGTATGTGTGTATGTGTGTATGTGTGTATGTGTGTATGTGTATGTGTATGTGTATGTGCATGTGCATGTGCATGTGCACGTGCACGTGCACGTGTACGTGCATGTGCATGTGCATGTGCATGTGCATGTGCATGTGCATGTGCATGTGTATGTGCACGTGCACGTGCACGTGTACGTGCATGTGCATGTGCATGTGCATGTGCATGTGCATGTGCATGTGCATGTGTATGTGTATGTGTATGTGTATGTGTATGTGTATGTGCATGTGTTATGTATGTGTAGGTGTAGGTGTATGTGTATGTGTATGTGTACGTGTATGTGTATGAGTATGTGTAGGTGTATGTGTGTGTGTGAGTGAGTGTGTGTGTGTGTTGGTGTGTTGGTGTGTTGGTGTGTTGGTGTGTTGTGTGTTGTGTGTTGTGTGTTGTGTGTTGTGTGTTGTGTGTGGTGTGTGTTGTGTGTTGTGTGTTGTGTGTTGTGTGTTGTGTGTTGTGTGTTGTGTGTTGTGTGTTGTGGTGTGTGTGTGTGTGTGTGTGTTGTGTTGTGGTGTGTGTGTGTGTGTGTGTGTGCGGCGTGCGTGTGCGGGGGGCGTGCCGATGTAGGGTAGGGGCGGAGGGGGCGCGCTGGTGGTGGCGGGGGGGGCGCAGAGGGGGCGCCGGGGAGGTGGGGGGGGGGCCGCGCCGAACTGAAAGGGTCGGGCCGGAGGGGGCGCGCCGGCCGGCGGGTGGGGGAGCGCGGAGGGGGGGCGCGCGGGGGCGGGGGGAAAAACTGTGCCGAAATAAAAGATCGGGACGGACGGGGCGCGCGCTGGCTGGCGCGCGGGGGTCGCGCGGGGGACCGTGCCGAAATAAAAAAATCGGGGCGGAAGGGCGCGCTGGCTGGCTGGCGGGCGGGGGGGGCGCAAAGGGGTCGCGTGGAAGGGGGGGGGGGGGGGGGGGCGTGCCGAAATGCAAAGGTCGGGACGGACGGGGCGCGACGGTGGCCGGCGGTGGGATGGCGTGCGCGGGCGGGGGGGGGGGGAATGGGGGGGGGCGCCGCGCCTGAAAGCGCCAAAGTGGGGCGGCCGCCGGGGCGGCGCGCCGGCTGGAGGGGGGAGGGCGGGCGCGAAAGGGGGCGCACGGGCGGTGGCCCCGGAGCCGCGCCCGACATGGGAACATTTGGGCGGAAGGGGCGCGGGGCGGCGGGCGGGGGGGGGGGAGTGAGGGACGCCGCAGGAAGGGGGGGGGCGCTGAAAAAGAAATGCGCGCTGGCTGGTGGCGGGGGGGCGCGGAAATGGGCGCGCGGGGTTGGGGGGGGCGGGGGGGCGTGCTGACGTGCAAAAGTCGGGGCGGAAAGGGGCGCGCCGCCCGATGGCGAGGGGGGCCCAGGCGGGGCGCTGGCGGGCGGGGGCGATGCGAAGGGGGCGCGGGGGTGCCGCGCCGAAGCAAGTGGCTCTGGCACAGAAAGGAAGGAGCCTGGGCGGAGGGGGCGCGCTGGCTGGTGGATGGGACGATGGAGGGGGCGCTCGGGATGGGGGGGCGGTGCCGTGCCGAAATGAACGGATCGGGGCGGAGGGAGAGGGGGCGCGCTGGCCGGCGGGCGGGCGATGCAGAGGGGGCGCTCAGGAGGGGGGGGCGGGGGCGCGCCGAAATAAAATGGTCGGGTCGGAGGGGGCGAACCGCGCCGAACAAAAAGGCCGGGGAAGAGTGGGCGCGCTGGCTGGGCGAGTGGGGGCGCGCAGAAGGGTGGCGGGCGGGGGGGGCGATGGGCGCGGCTGGAGCGCGCGCGAGATTGGGGGGGGCGGCGCGTGCGAAGCAAGAAGGCCCGGCGGAAGTGGGCGCTCTGGCTGGCGGGCGGGGCGTTCCAAAGGGGGCGCGCGGGGCAGGGGGTGCGGTGCCGCGGCGAAAAAAAAAGGGTCCGGGCGGAGGGGGCGCGAGGCTTGTGGGCGGAGGTGATCGGAGGGGGCGTTCGCGATGGGGGGGGGGCGGTGCTGCGCCGGTGGGTCGGTGGGTGGGGGGGGGGGGGGAGCAGGACGGCGGGGCGGTCGATGCGAGGGCGGCGCGCGGACGGGGTGGGGGCGGCGGCCGTGCCGAAATAGAAAGGGCGGGGCGGAGGGGTCCGCGCCGCGCCGAAAAGAAAGCGTCGGGGGGGAGGGCGCGCCCTGGCTGGTGGATGGGGGGCGCAGGGGGGGCGCGGGCCGGAGGGGGCGCGCTGGCTGGCGGGCGGGGGGCGCGGAAGGTCTATGCGAAGGGGGGCGCGCGCTAGCTGGTGAGCGGGGGGGCGCGGCAGGCGCGCGCAGGATAGGCGGGGGCGGCGCCGTGGTCGGAGCGGAGGGGGCGCTCTGGCCGGCGGGCGGGGGAGCGCGGCCGGGGCGCGCGGGGTGGAAGGGGGGCGGCGCCGTGCCGCAACAAGAGGGGTCAGGGCGGAGGGGGGTCGCTGGCTGGCGGATGGAAAGATGGAGGTGGCGCTCAGGATGGGGGAGGCGGCGCCGTGCTGGAATAAAGGGGTCGGGGCGGGAGGGGCGCGCTGGCTGGCGGGCGAAGCGGCGCAGAAGAGGCGTTCGGGGAGG